>JBAMIG010000026.1:8854643-8871962 GCA_037177335.1 Kiunga ballochi | reverse complement strand
CATCGGCAGACACATTATGTAAGACAACACTCTGCTGCAGAGGGACTTTTCCTGCATTACAAGCATGTGCACACCTCGACACAGTCCAGGGCTTGGGGCAAGGTAGGCAGGTCACATATGTTATCACATATTCTCTCTCTGTCCACACAAATGCACCAGTGAGTTGCATTCCCATTGCCCCCCCTCCCACACTCCTGTCACTCCCTGGAAAGGTCAGCACATTTACACCGTGACAGGGCCTGACCTTTTGAAAGCACAGAGTACTCAGGAGCCGGGGAGAATTTTAATGGACTGGCCTGTGTGTTTTGTGTTTACATGTTTAGTTTCAGGCACAGGAGGGAGCGCCCAGGTAATCTGCAGCCTATTGGTTTATTTTAACACCAAATCCCCACATCGATCAAAGGTTAGATGAAACATGAGAGTTGAGCACAAGAGACAGAATGCAGAGGCCGAGCTGAGCAAGAGATGGAAATATTTTGGGGAAATGAGGAAGATTAGTTTGAAGAAGAGCCTTTCTTGGCCTTACCTCCCCAGTATGGCAACAGCGATAAGAGTGTTATTAGGTGACGTTAATGACGGGCATAAAGGACATGACATTAACGCTGGGTTAATGTCAGAAGCCATCGCCAGCTGTGGCCCTGCCTTTCATCTGTGCCATTTCCCCAGCTGGGGCACCGTTCCACTGGTTTCCACAGGAAGTTCTTCTGAGCAGTTCTTGCGTTTGCCGCCCTTTTTGCTTTTCATAGCGGTAAATGGTAATGGGACAGACTCAGGAGGGGGCCAGAGTAGTGGCACTAACAGGCATTTAGTGTGGTAAATCAGTGTGACTTTAATTTCCTCTCAGATGTTTGCGCTCTGGTTGTGTTTTTTTGTTTGTTTTTATGTTTTTATATGAGATCATCTGGCGGTAAAGCCTCAGAGTTGTTTGGATTGGCTCACAGAGAGCAGACAAAGAAAGGCGAAACTCAATATGCTTCAGATTTCACTTTGACATTAATGTCAAACGAGCGCTGTATGTTTGTAGTTAGGTGAAAGCAACACGTTTATATATGTGACTAAACAGATACTGAGGGAGAAAATGGCTCACACTTTGTTTGCCTGATGAATTCGGATCTTTTAAAGACATGTTGAAACTTCTGTGTAAACTCCCATAGCACGCCAGGTTCGACCCATCTGCTCCTAATAACGCACCCGCATCACATTCCAGCCACAGCCTGCTCAACATGTGTGTTTGTGCACACACGTGATGACCTTTTAATGAGCAAACTGTGGCCGTATTTATGCTTTTTTTGTACTTCAATGGATGCTAACAGTAAAAGGAGGGGTGCTCCTTATGCATGTGAGTTATAGAGTGGGGGAGATGCTAGCATGTGAGATAACTCAAAGCTGCACAAGGCAGCACAGTGGTAGATGGAGTGTGTGTGTTTGTGTTGTAGTATGTGTTCACTGGAGCTTCCCTGACAGCCAGTGAGTGGTCCCAGAGTGTGATCATCCTGTCCAAGGTCGAAGGGAGTTTGTTAGACACATCCATCCATCAGCCTTAGTGTCAGACATCATATGTGTGTGTGTTAGCGTGGTAAAAGTGCCTGAACGTGTTTTTGTGCGCTTGTCTGGACATTTTCGCCAGTATGTGTTATAGACTCTGTCTGAGACGCATACTGACGCCAAAGCTTGCAGACACAACATGACAGGGGCCTCTGGTGTGTTCTGGGGTCTGTGCTTCCCTCGTCCTGCCTCTGATTGGAGACAAGACATTTTTTTTTTCAAGCCTGAATTCTGGCTTTTAGTCTTAATTAGTCATGTTTTACATTGGTCTTTTACAGAAATATATCAGTTATATCAACTCTTGGTTTCTTATAGTGACATCAACCAATGCCATTGCCAATACCAGCAACAAAAAAACAACTAGATAATTTAAGGTAAAAAGGCATAACCTTTAATTTGCAACTAATTTGATGTCCATAGACACTGAAATAATTCTAAAACATGTGAACAAGACTTCTTCCAAGCTCCTTTTGCTGCAGGTGCTGAAGTAGTTTGATGATGTCACAGCTAATAATTTATACATATTTTTAAGGTTGTCATTATAAAGCAGTAAAAATCGGTGCCAGTATTTATAGAATGCTAGTATATATCGGTATCACGAAAATATCGGATATCTCTACTCAGAATTAGTTATTTAATTATGACTCATAATTATCTACAGAAACGGCAGTTTTCTAGTTTAAAATCTAAAAAAAAAATTCCCATTTTTCTTTGTTGTATTGAAATAAACTAAAAGTTTTGATTAAAGCCATCGTGCATCATTTGTCTCCAGAACGTTCTGACTCCTTTGAACATATTTCTAATTTCTCTGGTCTAATAATAGTGTAGTAATAATAATAATAATCTATCTCTCTTTAATATCTGTTATAGCCTAAATAAAATAAGGACTGTTTTACATAACCAGCATTTTTACATTGGTCTGTGCAGAAATCAGCACCCCAGCAGGCACTGTCTCACCAACTCTACCGCCTGACTCTGAAACCACTACGGTTCCCATCACGACAACAGGTGAGATGAGAAACAGTGGAGGAGGGAAGCTTTTGTTGCTCTGTGATACGACTATGATTTCTAATGCCTCTCTACTCGACCTTTGCACAGTTCCTGCCTCTCCTCCATCAGATGATGTGTGTGACTTTGAGAAAAACCTGTGTGGGTGGACACATGACCCCAACGCCCCATTGGTCTGGTCCCTCCGTCGCCACGGTGAGTCCCAGTAATAAGAAAACCCTGCCTTAGTAACCTTTCTGTGTGGAGTTAGCATCTTCTCCCCGTGTTAGCGTGGGTTCCCTCCGAGTACTCTGGCTTCCTCCCACAGTCCAAAGACATGCGCTTTAGGGATAGGCTGTTTGCAGACTCTACATTGCCCATAGGAGTGAGTGTTTGTCTGTGTGTTGGCCCAGTGATGGACTGGCAACCTGTCCAGGCTGCGCTTTGATTGGTCAACATAACTGGAAAAGTGCTTTATAAGGACTTATAAAGAAATTTTAACATATTTGAGGAAATTAAATCCAATCTGTTTATTAAGATAAAACTTGTTTATGAACTTTTCGGTATCAATTTAAAACTTTCAAAATAAGAGTTTTTTTCTGAAATTTATCATCGATTTGCATAACTGTAATTTTAAAACTGGCCTAATTTAAAATCTATTTTTACACTTTTACTTATAGAAACATTTCAAACTTTAAAATACTCATAGGACATGAGATTATTTAGCTGGAATTTAGTTTTTTTTTAATATTTTCAGTGGTTAAAAAATAAACTTTACACTTTAAAAGTCCTAAATGTCCTAAACTCTTCAGATAATTCCTAAAATTTCACATTTTTATGAGCTTTCACACTTTTTCTCATTAAAAAACATTCTCCAGTTTAAAAATGTGCTTTTTTAAAGCTATTTTAGGCATTTATATTTTGCTCATGTGTCACAGAAACTGCAGTGAGAATATCCTACAGGAAATTACGCTGAGCAGCCAGATTTAAATGAACCCAAATGCTCTCATTACAGATTCCTGGGAGATTCATGTCTCCACACAGCAATATACGTTTCCATATTTATGACATTATATATGAAATATTTTTAGTAAAATTGCTTCTTTCTGTAGGCTGCATTAGAAATCTTTGACCATTTAAACAAGTTCTGAGTTCAGTCCTGACAGAGTTTAACGTGTTGTGGTCTGGTTATGTTTAAAACCGCACAAAAAGTGCTTTTTAAAAGTTTAGCTACATAAAAACCTCTTTGTAATGCATCTTATTATTGCTTGGAATGATTAATGCAGACATCCTGTTTGTTTCTGATTTCCATACTTCTCATCTACTTACTCTGTTTGCTAAAATTTGTAAGATGCAAATGATCCAGTGATGAATATTTATTGGGTTAGCTAACAGAATTCTCTGTCTCCAAAGAGATCCCTCACACCGTTTGTTTGTTTTTCATGTCATCACTGTGTCCCTCTTGTTGTTTTCTCCCCTGAATTCCCTGAATTGATTGACTGCTTAGCTGAACGACGCAGACTTGCTTGAGAGAAGCTCAGTTTATTGCTCAATAAATATAGAATATTTGTGACTGACGGGTTCTGCATCAGCAGAGAGCTTTTAATGTATGCAGCTGCTGGGAGATTTTTATTTGGATGGAGAAATGTGTCAATTTTATCAGCACTGTTTTCTCCAATTAAATAAAGCCATTCTCCCTGTGTGTCTTCATTGTGTCCCTTTTCGATTTGATTAGAGCGATTCCTTAAATTGAAACCAGTCTAATTTAGCTGCTGCATTTGTCTGCCAGCTCTTTCTAAGTGAATGAGAACGAAAATGAAACCAGGGAATCTGAGAGAAAGCTACAGCTTTGCTCGTGATGCTCAGTTTGCCACTGTGTGTCAAACTCTCAGCAGGAAGAGGTTAAGACCCAGTAGCTCCAATTAAGTTCAGAGCAGGAGATTCCAAAGATGAGGGGTTATTCCCAGCTGGTCTCCTCCTGCCCCACCATTACCCCAAGCACATCCCAGATGATGCTGTGTAGGCTTCCATCTACTCCGACACTCCTTGAAGAAATAATTATTCATTTTTACTTTGTACATAGTCACAGATCAAAAGTGCAGCTTTTGGCATGTTGTTTAAAGCTACAGAGGAGATTCCTACAGGGCTCAGGAAAAGGTTTGGAATTTTTCATAGCCAGGGTGCAGAGATGTTATCCCAACCTTATTTTAGTATTCATTGATTTATTTTATTAAGCAAATCTCCATGAAAGATTTGGCATTTTAGCAGCTGGAGAGAATTACAGAGGGGTTTAGGGGAAAAGTGGTCAATTTGTGATGTCACCTGGGTCGCATTCAGCAGGACATCAGATCTCTGCAGCAAAAAGAGGAAATACTCCTGAAGCGTGACCTATTTAGGCCATAGCTGCCTTTAACAACAGGCTTCAAAGCTGCATCTTTCATCACAGCCAGATTGAAAAAAGGTTGCACAGATTAGTCAGGTTGCAGCTTTTGTGTATGAAGTATCATTTGCAGCCATTTTGACACACCAGCTAAGCCTTTGATTTTACCCTTACAGGTCAAAGGTCAGAAATCTCAGCCAGCACAGGATCATTATTTCAAGTCACTATATAATCCTCTGTGGAGTTCCTCGTAGCCACAATCTCCTCACCTCTTGACCTCAGTCATGAAACCTGTAATAAAGCCCAAATTATCCACCATGGATTGTTATATTATTCGGTTTGATATACCCAGCTGGTAAAAACGTGATAAGCAGCCTTCACAGATTGAGACATTGTTTGCTTCCTGCTGCTGGAGAACACTGTGAAATAGATTAATAATGCTCTGCTGTGCTGCGTGCAGCCTCCATTATGAACTGTGCGGCAAACAAGAGGCATGACAATGGAGGGGGGGGTTTGCTGCAAGACGCCATGCTTAAACACACAGCAAAGACGACACAAGTGGCTTTAAAAAGACTGTTAAAACATTTAAATCCACACTTATTCAATACATGCACCCTCCAGAAATGGTGTCATATCGAGCATGAAAGAGTTCATGGAGGCACACATTCGTTCCAGGGCTGAGAGGGGCCAAGGGACATACTGTCACACTCATACTGTCTGAAGTGTCACACACAGGGCGACTCTGTGCGTATGGCAGGCAGAGGGAGACTGTCAAATCTGAGACAGATTTGTCCCCCTAGATACTGCTTGCGCGATCTGCACGCACACAAACACTCACACTGCAAAAGGTTATCAGTCCAGTCACTCAATAACCCGGTCGCACAAAATCGTGTAACCTTTTTTATATGATACAGAGCAAAAAAATACATTTACAATTGTTCTCTGTTATGCACATGCAGTCCTCACAGAACACACACCCATACACACACAGTGCTTCCAGATAAAGCAGGTGATTTAATGTGCAGATCTGTTGATACTGGACATTTTCCCACAGGAGTCACTTAAGAAATTCTCCACCAGACGCCTCACTGAGTCACTCCCCGCCACAGTCCCATCCAGCCTTTTTTTTTTCTCCTCAGCTCAGACGTACAGCGAGCGAGCTCGTCTCTCACAATGGAATTCATGCCGGCATCCAATTTGCAAACCAAACATCCTCTGGTGTAAACAAATGGAGTGGTGCGCGTTTTATCGGACGTTTCCGTTGCTGAAGTCATTTACCTGGAAGGGAATGAGGAGAAATAGGCCCCGAGGGTCTTGGCTGGGGTGGCGGTAGAACTGCGTGTCTGAATGACGCTCTTACCGGACCCATTCTTCTGTGTTTATATTTGTCATATCCCCATTGTTTGGTGCTACCATTGTGCAGCGGGAATCCCATTCCTGTTAGCAACTGGTGATTGGTTTCTTTTTTGTTTCTCATGATGGAGATGACATAGTGTGTGACAAAACAATCTGCATGTTAATGTATGTGTGCCAGTCTGGCTTTATTTGTGAATAGTCATGATTAATGATTATTGTGTGACTGGGTACACACTGAATCTTTTATTTTAAGGAGTGAGGAAAGGGAAAATGAGACAGATACAAAAGCAAACTGGAATAATTATGCAGACAATCACCAAGAGCACATATAAGAAGATAAACTGAAAAAACATGGATAATAACAGACAGAATCACTGGTAACTTTTAACCTGCATAACAACACAGTGACTGTACATGCATGCACATGCATGTGTGCGTGCAGAATAAAGCTGTTACAGAGCATCATTTTACAGTGGACATGAAATATCTGCTCCGCCTGTCACATCTTCTATTTTTAATACCTTCAGGGCTGAAGTGACAACCCATTAAAAGTTACTTTTTTCCCCTCCCTTGCTGTCATTTCAGTGTAGTAACTGTTCAACTCAAGGTTAAAACAAAGCTCTGCTCGTCTTTTAAAAGATTCAGATACCGCCCAAACAGCTTTGCTTCAAATGTTCAAATCCCCAGGAAAAAAAGCAGTTCTGACATTTTTTTATCCCATTTTGTTCATTTTAACGCTTCTTTGCATTTTAATCTAATCTAATTGAACCTTATCTGGTCCCCTTGCAGAGCTGAACAGCTATCTGTACGTGGATGCAAGCCTGAAGACGGAGCAGCAGCAAGCACGTCTCGTAAGCCCTGTAGTGGCTGCCGACACCGGACCCCTGTGCTTCATCTTCTCGTACCAGCTATGGGGTGAAGCTCAAGGCCACCTGAGGGTCCTGCTTCGAGACTCCCACAATGAGGAGACCGTCTTGTGGACGCTGAAAGATGACCAGAGTACCGTCTGGAAGGAGGGTCGAACCATCCTGCCGCGCTCTCCTAAAGACTACCAGGTGTTAATCTAACCACATTCTCGCTAATGTCAGCAAAGTATGAATGCTTAATAAATAGACATCTGGATCAGAGTTTTTATTTATTATTGATCAGAAAGGAAGCGTGTGTTTAATGTCTGTCTGTGGAAAAGGAAGCGCGTAGGAAAGCATTGGTTTTTAAACTTATCGCTAACTTAGCCCAGGTTTGACTTCAAACGGGAGATAAAGCACGCCATATTGTCCCTGCTGGCTGCGTGATTGTTTGGGGGTTTGCTCTGCATTTGTCAGAGACATCACAAGATGTTATCGTTCTCATAAAAAAGTAAGGCGCAGACGCTTGCAGAGAATTAGAGGAAGATTGCGAGTGCTGAGTGTAACTTTGAAATCACAGGGAGCATATTAACTTTTCATCCTCTTTCTCCTCATACTTGTCCCTGTTCTCGGTTTTTACCTCCAACCCAACCACCCCCTCTGCTCCCACTTGCCTTCATCCTGTCTCCGTCTTCCTCTCGCTTACTCCTCCTCTTCCTCTTGTGTTTTGACTACATTAGGTTGTGATGGAGGCTTTCTTTGTGCACGGCACCAGAGGACACATCTGGATGGACAACATTCACATGAGCTTGAGCACTCCTCTGACAGAGTGTACACGTAAGTCGCTTACATGTTTTGTTTTTTTTTTCTGCTGACAGAATCCTAAAACACTCCAAAATGCACCTTCATCACCATCATCCTCTGTCAAAGCATCCATCTCCTCCATCAACATGCCTCTCCCTCTTCCCTGCTACACTTTTAGCCTAAAGGTCCTTTAAACAGTGGCACATATGACGTTTTGTAGCCCCCGCTCTCTCTCTCTCTCTCTCTCTCTCACTCACTCACTCACTCACTCTCTCACACACACACACACACACACACACACACACACACACACACACACTCCTATCCTGCCATCTAGTCTCCCACCAAAAGCACAGATAAAAGGAAAAGGGAGAGGTAGGGACAGCATTTACTACTCCACCAAAAAAAAGAGAGAGAAGAAGAATAGGAAAACTAGGACATAAATGCCTCATGGGCTTCGCCGATACCAATCTATGTTTCATTAGATTTCTCTTCTACTTTTCCGATCTTCTCTTTTAAACTCACTCGCGCTCGTATTTGTAAACAGAGTTTTTCCCGAGCCGTCAAAGGGAATTACCAGACAGGCTATTTCCCAAGCAAGCTCCTCTGTGCCTGGCATGGACGCCAGCCTAGCTGCCTTAATCTGGCCTGAGCAGGGGCTTCTGAGAGGGTCTTAAACAGATCAGAGACCGAGCTGTAAGTTCAGAGCCAAGAACCCGCCGTCATCTCTTCTGACTGACGTCCAGCGAGCTTTGGAGCTGGACGGCGGTATAAGTGTGTGGCGAGTCCATGTTTGTGTCCCTTATCAGGCATTTATTTGTTTTTGTGTGTGTCGTGAGAGAGCCTCAGAAGTGCCACAGCTTAGAAGACAAAGATGACAGCCCGGTCCTCTTCGTCCTCCATGCTGCTGTGTTTGCTCCTTCCTCCCATCCCTCTCCCCCCGCATCACTCCCAGAGCATGCTGGGATGTTTCTTATCACTCTCCACAGTTGAGTTTTTCTCCGTGTATTGGCGTTCCCGCCAAAAAAACACCAGTTCCCAAGTTGGTTTTCCTTTTTTTTTTCTCTTTCAAGCCTCCCCTCTGCTTACACACATATTGCACACTGTCTAACACACCCTGAGACACACACACACACACACACACCAGTTCTTTTATTTGCATTCCAGGCAATCAAAGTGACGGTTCTGCCCTGCGCCTTCACAGCGAGCCAGAACCCCTAGCCTGCTCCAGTTTCACTGGCCTCTACCGATAAACAACTTTGTGAACACACACACACACACGTACACACACGTTGCGTTTCCTTGGATGTCTCAACCGTTCCCAAACTCCACGCTCACACAGTGTAGGAGATCACATTCGTGCAAAAGGAGCGGGTAAATGCCATAATTCATGTGAGTTATCTGAGGAATTAAATTCCCTCAGGTGGAGTTTGATAGTCTCGTGACATTTGTGTGACATTTGTCTGACTTTTCAGTCATATTTAAAGTTATCTAACAGTTCTCCCCATCATGTCTCCCTGTTCCTGTCTGTCTCCACCTGAATCTGTCTCCCTGTCCACGCAGAACCCATCACAGCGTTTTCCCCTGAAAATCCAGGTGAGTTTGACTTTGATATGATATCACTTCCTATTTGGTCTTGCCTCCTGCCCGTTGGTATGCACTAGCCTGGGGATTTTTGCTTGGAAATCTCAATTGGGAATAAACAAACACTCACTGACACTGAAGGAGCTGATTACACTAATTAAACTGCATCTATTTTTTATCATCTGTAGCATGCACACATCTGCAAACAGCGCAACAGATTAAACGTCCAAATAAAGGAAGCAAAAGTTGCAATTTAGGTTATTTCACTGATGCGTTGGTGCACTATTGGCTTAAATGAAATCAAAGAATTAGACTCCAACCCTGTGTGCAAGATAAGCTAACTATAGCATATCTCATGGAGTGAGATATTTGAAAAGAGCTCCATATTCTCACTTCTCGGCTGCCTGACGCAGCCAGAAGGGATTTAAATAACAGTCTGCCTCATGAAAAATATTTAGAGCATCCTAGTGGGACTCAATAAGATTGATGTTAGTGTTTTGGCATCTCATAATGCCTTCCAATAAGATAAGAGCTTGGCGGTTTCACTGCGAATGTGATGTGTGTGCATTTCTTTCACTTTCCTACTTCTTTGCCTTCACACATATTTGAAACATGCACACGGGTTAATATCACCACATGCAGCGGTATCCCTAGTGAAAAGCAATCAGATAAAGTGACTGAGCATGGGTGTCTCACTCTCCTCTCGCTAACTCGGCTCTGTCTAATGAGTGTGTGCAGTGTGAAGTAGCAGGAACATGCACCATTTCCCACTGTAATTATGTGACATGGTCTAAAAATCAGGATGTATTGAGATCTGCTTCAGTGTCCTTAGTTCAATGTGACGCTCCACAAACAGCTCCTGCATCTTCTTTGGATTTGAACGGATTGATTCCTTTATTTTTAATTGTCTAGGTTTTTTTTTATTGCAGCACACTTTGGTGTGTGGAAGGTTTGTAAAGGAAAAAAAGGAGAAAAGGAGTTCCCATCAGGGGTAGGAGTGTAAGGTACTGTGGAGATGGAGACAGCGTTTGGCTTGAGGAGGAGAGGACTGGCCAGAAGGCTGATGTATGAGAGGAAAAAGAAAAATGAAAAGCAAGGGCGAGAGAACAACATGAATTATGCACTCTGGAAAAATCTGCCAATTTCAGCCAGCTAGATAAAAAAATTGCAATCCGATATTGGCTCAGAGGGAGCTCTGGAACAGTGGATTCCCATGTGTCCGACTGATTCTTGCATGGCTCTGAGACTGAATCAGAAGGCTGTTTGTGGCATCCTGTTGCCAGAGTGAAACAGGAACAGGAAGCTCCTTGATTCAATGCGTGCGAGTGCTTGTATGACTAATTGTTTGGCCTCAGTTTCACACCAAGCAACCTTATTGCAGCTGAGAAAAGATTTGATGGCATTGCATCTGATTGGGTCAGCTATTGGACTGATTTCAAATCGAATCTCTGGATGATCTTGGTGTGAAAACCTGTTCTTGAAACTGCAACCAAAAGCTACAGAAATGGATGCTTTAATTTTTCCTTTTTTTCTGGCCTTGAAGATTTATTTCATGTTTTTTTTTTTTTGCAACCAGCATGCTGATGCATGCTCAAGAGGTGCACGCCTGCTGACCATTTGAAAAGACCAACAGGGATAGAAATTAGTTAATTAAACACAGAAAATAAGCAAGTGCCACTCCTCTTTTTCCACTGGCCAATTATTCTGTATCTCTCCACCAGGGGGAGGCGTTCCTGTGCCTCCCTTGCCCATCCACTGGTATTACATTATGGCCGCCGGAGGCGCCCTCCTTCTCCTGGCAGCGGCCATCTTGGTCAGAGCTCTCTGTTGCTGTCGACAACACCTGGCCACCAAGAAGAGCCAGCTGTCAGTGGCCTATCACAGCTCCTCGCAGTGCTTCCAGTACTCTAACTGGTCCACCAGTATGGCCACCCCAGGGGTGGAGCCAGTCCTGACAGTGAGGTTGGACAGCCGGGACCGACACCGTACCCTCTGCTAAAGGGAAAGCACTTTGCTATTGCACCTTTTTGGCAACATGGATGCCAAAAGCTGATGCTGGGGGCAGCTATGAAGGCATAAGATTGACACCTAATGCTCTGTGAGCCCTCCATCTTTTAGTTTACAGCGATGATGACACTAAGTGAGAATGTGCAAAGAAACACTGTGGCCTCTGTGTGTGTCTCTAATGGATGTGGCTTCGGTCGACGTTAAGGAGTTTGCCCTTGACATTTCATACTACACTGCTCCTGATGGGAGGAATGAGGTCTGAGTAAGTTACTTCTCTGAACAGCTTGATTTGGATCATTGAGTGCCGTCTGGCTCATCATAACCTCCTGGAATGACCCCAGCTTGGACATACACAAAGACATGTGTGGACTGAGGAGGAGGAAAAGGGAGAGAAAAGAAACGGTCGAGCTGGTTCTGCTGCAAGAGCCAGCCAAAGCTGCTGAACCACAAGGCTAAAACAAGACCCCAGAGACACGAGGGGCTCCGCAGTGCTAAGGACGAGAGGAGAAAACTGTTGGGCTCAGAGGCATTTAGTGTGCTGTAGCGGTGGAAATGATCTGGCACGCCTCAGAAAATAATGCTTGTGGTGTACAGGATAGCTGCAACGTGAGCTGTGCCAATACTGAAGGTGCTGCAACAGATCAGGGGGAAAATGTCTTCATTGTCCTTTTCAACAGAGCATGTGCACATTTAAAAACAATGAAATGCAAATCCATCATACTTAAGGCCCTGCATCGCAGATAGAGATAAGCAGCTCATTTGATTGAACATCTCGTCCTCTCCTGATAAAGGCATCAGTCAGTGATGGATGCAGCCGTCTTCAGTGTTTAGTGTTTGATCTTGATTCTCTGCTGTAATAAAGCACGTTGTTCCACCCCCACCCCAGTTCATGCTTCATACCACCCACTCCAGTTGTTCCCCTCGTCTTTGAGCTGCCCTGATGAAAGCCATGTTGTGTTTTAGATCTGAATGTGTGCTTGTTGTTTTTAATGTTGTAAATAGGCACAGCTGTCTGCCATCACTTCCTTCATATATATACTACAAATCCCATAATGCCTCTGAACCAGCTGGATGCCATAATGCAGCGTTTTTCTGTCTATTTGCAACCTTTTAAAGAGCTGTAAAGAAACCAGTGAAATGATGCACTTTTTACTTATATTTTACACATCTGGGGTCAAAAGTCATATTTTAATGGGGTATTTTTGTGAAAATTGGTACCAATTTTTTCTCCATCACTTCCTACGGCTCAGCTGGATTGAATGAAATGGAGGTCATCAGTGTTTGGCCTAACGGGGCAGTGCTTCATGGTTCTGTCACAGCTGCAAAAACCCATAACCCGCTACCCCACAGCTCAGCAGAATGCACCTCAATTTGTTGACACAATTACAAAGCTGCCCTGTTTTTTTCCAGTGTATGAAAAAAAGGTGTGTTTTTGGCACGCTCTCACTTTGTGCTTTTAAATCAACTCGAGAGGCGAGAGACCGGACACCCTACTTTATCCATCCCAACACCATTACGCTCCAAGCTTCTAATAGTTGTAATTAGTTAATGGACAGATAACATTTATTAAGGCTGCAGTAAGCACTTTTCCCTCCCGTCTACTGCGCCTGTATCACCCAGTTCGCTGCCAATTTCCGTCGCCCTGGAAACGGCATTAATAATGCCATTGGCTATCAAAGACCTCCAGATCTAGACTTGCCAAGCACTTACTCCCACTCACAAATGCTTGCCAAGAGCAGCCGACACACTCCAAGCATTCACAAAGTAAAAGTAAAACTCCTATAAAGAAAAAGTATTCTTGATTCTGGGCTCAACTTCACCTCTGCAGTCATTATTCCCACGCTTTACTCACACACATGAATGTTTTTAGCTCATGGAAAGCATCAGAACATGTGTTGCCGTTACTTATTTTCCCTGAAGTCATCAACTGTAACTCTTAAACTTGACAGATGTGTTATTTTGCATTTGTATTCACACAGAATGAGCAGTCTTATATCAGTATTTTACGTGTGTCAACTGGAATGTATCTCAATGATCTTTCTCTATCAATAAAGGGATATTTTTGTATTAAGAGTGTGTGTATTAGTTTATGGGTATTGGGTCTGCACAGTATAAAACCATTAGTTATAAATGGAGCTAATATAGTATATTTAACGATTATTGTTAAAAGTATTCAAATGGTAATAAAGTTTCAGGTTTAAAGCAACTTTAACAGATCTGCTTAGATGTTTGACACGTTCTTCGAACAATGCATATTTCACTTAATCTACCCTAATAAAGCAGTAACCACATGCCTTTGCCTTCACTCCATCATGGGGGAATAAAGCCATCTGACACAGCTTACCACGTTTTAGTGCGTTTTCTGCGTGTGAATGAATCATTGTGTGTAAATTAGCTTGCTGCTAAAACTCAGCATGTGCCTTGCTTCTCTTTAACAGCTAAAAGACCCAATGAATTTGGAGACGGGCGACTTTTCAGTGGCAGAGATCCACAAGGCGGGGGTAAGGTGGAACTTTGAACCCAGATCACGTTGGATGTAATTCTTTACATAATTCCCTTCCATGTTTGTCTGTCATCACACAAACTTTTCTTGTCTTCATCCAGGTTTGCAATTCCATGAGTGGAACACGGCATCTCCGTCTGAGCCTCCGGTGACGCACGTCTCTGATAAGGACAACTCGTGGTTGTACACCTTGGATCCCATCCTCGTCACGATCATCGTCATGAGCTCCTTGGGCGTCCTGCTGGGGGCGGTGTGCGCCGGCCTCCTCCTGTACTGCACCTGCTCCTACAGCGGCCTGTCGTCGCGCTCCTCCACCACGTTGGAGAACTACAACTTTGAACTGTACGACGGCCTGAAGCACAAAGTGAAACTCAACCAGCAGCGGTGCTGCACAGAGGCATGAAAGACAAGCGAATGGCAAACGATAACCCTTTCATAAAAACGCCTCACTATTTTTTCCATTTCCACTGCTTCCCTGGAGGGTCGCTCGGCTTCTTCAGCGGTGCAAATCACAAGAACTTGTCTGCAAGACGTGGCACTGTCTAGTAAAGGGGATTCTTCCAATAAAGAGAACCAGGGAGGAAGAGCTTTTGTGTTAGCGCTGCGGACTCCTCCGTGGCAGGGATGTCAGGCCTCAAAAAGCAAATGTCAACACATATCAATTACAGGTTTCCTCTACAAAAACAGAACTGTTTATAAAAGCATCATAGATTTGTCTAGTTTTGAAACTACACAGAGAGCTGGACACATCGTGTTGGAAAGGTGGTAGGTTAGGAACGTGCTTAGAAAGCGTATTTTTTGATCACATGTGAACACAGTGGCCTAGAACTTAGCTCCTTTGTGTGGTCCCTTGGCTTTTTTGTTCCTATACGCCTCAGTTATACCCTTAGTTCCTGTTGCTCTGTGGTATTTTTAGTCACCGACGTCCCTCAAGTTTCTGCTAAATCACCATTTTTCTGTTAAATGTTTTCTTTCTGGTCTGCTGCAAGTCTGAGATGGAAGACAAGTTGGGAAAAAGAGTATATGTGTGTGTAGAGGAGGGGAGGGGGCATTTTAACACGTTCTTTTAACGACAGAGAGAAGTTATTGTTAGATGTAGTTGTTGCTGGTTCCTGTCAAAGAGAAGGTCATGTTTACATTGCGGTAAATGATAAAAAGGTCAAGGAGCTTTTGGTGGTGCAACCTATGGATTGCTGGTTAGGGAAGAGACTGGACCACTGAGGGAGAGGAGAGACGAAGAGAGACTGTGACTGACAAAGCACTAACAACCCCCCCCCCCCAGCCTCTCTCACGGGGGTGAAGCTCTGTCTCCTCTTAATCGACTGACTGTGTGCCTGGACACACAGCAAGCCTTAAAAAAAGTTCATTGTTGAAAATATTGAGAAAGGAACGTCAAGACGTTTTACACGTGGACCTCAAAGCCATGATTTAAAGGACCTACACCATTCTCTCCCCTTTTGCGTCCAAACACAAACATTAACCCCCCCACTTCAATGTTTTGGCTAAATGTGGCCCATTTTGACATTTCTTTTCTCTTTTAACATTTTGTGTCAACTTTCGCACAAGACTTGTTTTTTTTTGTCTCTGTTTTATATTTTTTTAAGGTTTTGAACCAGTCAGAAAGGACCCGGCGTGCTCTGAATGGACTCACAAGCCATGAGTAAGAAAGAGTGAGTGGAAAGATCTCAGAGATCCCTCCCATGCACGCCAACACCCAAACACTTCACTTGTATATACTGATGTATATACAGAACACGAGTACACATCGCTTCATTCTGGGAAACAAGAAACTTTGGACACACACATTCCTAAACCCAATCTGGGTTGGAGATGAAACCGTGTGGACTCACAACACAAACTCACTCGGCATCTCCCCTTCCACCCTCGCCACACTCACTGTCTTCTCTCCTCTGAGGCCCACATCTATGGACCCCACTGACTCTCTTCAAAGTGCCTTGGAGCCTCGGGAATCCAGCTTGCCTTTGGAGCCGGTATCGGACGCAGACATTTGACACTGACTGTGACGGTCACAGCACCCCTTTCTGTCTGGGAGGACCAAAACAACTCAAATGGACATAACCCCCCTCCCCGTTTTTTTCGCACTGCTAAGACTGCTGTTGTTGTTGTTTTAAAGGGGTCTTTGTACAGAAATGCTCTTTTTATGATTGTTATTATTATAATTATTGTTATGATTATTTAATAAAGGATTTATACCATACTGAGGAACCACGTGGCAAAGATTTCTTTAAAAATAAATGTCCCAAAAATAGTTGAGAAAAATGTTTTTTAGTGACTCGTGGACATAACTGCGAGCTTCCGGTCCAATTACCCACGAGCTCCATCTGGGATTTGGTGCCAGACTTTCACTTTTAATTATAAAAAGAACACACACGGGTAATCCTGCATACAAAAACCTATGTTTTGGCTGTTTTTCTGCATAACACACACATGCATTATTGTGTGTTGTTAGCCTGCTCCACTTGGCCTCTAATCTCCCCATGATGTCCCATTAGTCTGGACCTCTGGTGGCCCTCATTTAGGAGCTCCAACATCAAAGCTTTGAAGTGCCCAGCATCTTAACACACACTCATATGTACACAGGCAATTACTTGTTTCTCTTTTATACAGCTTGCTTGGTCTCCCACACACGGTTTCATTTACCCATAAAAACTTCCAACACCTAAATAAAAACCTTAGCAAGTTCAGAGTCAGATTGGGATTTCTTCAACTCTTCTTGGTCTTTTAGTTCAAGTATATTTAGGGGAACAGTTGGAGAACTTACAGAAATGTTTTTTTTCCTATACTGAATAGATATTGTATTTTATTACCTAACAGCCATGTTGAACACAAGTAAATGAAATGTAGCCTGTAAGGCGTGAGTGATGGATAAAGGTGCTGCTGCGTGGTGGGGATGGCAGTGGCTGTTAGCGCGCTCTGGTCCGTGGCATAGCAGGCCAATTACCATCTCTGAGAAAATACAGACAATCCCCAGTTTGCTGGAGGAGCGCGATGCCATCTGCTCGCAGGTTTGATTGATCCCGGCAGAACAGTCACAACCACATCACACGAATGAACGCCGACAGGAAATTACCAAAGGAGCCAGATTGTCATTGTTCCGTACCGCCTCTTGTTTTCACAACCAAATTATTCCTGTTTCCCCCCCTGTGAGTGTGTGTGCTACCCAAATGTTTTTCATGGCTTTTATCAGTGTGTAACGGCACACTGCATGGGGCCCCTTTCCTTTAGCCGTCACATCAGAGCTCTTTTGCCTCTGAAGCCAAAGCGGCCTTCAAAGAAATAAACTCTGG
>JBAMIG010000026.1:8832828-8854543 GCA_037177335.1 Kiunga ballochi | reverse complement strand
GCCCCTTTCCTTTAGCCGTCACATCAGAGCTCTTTTGCCTCTGAAGCCAAAGCGGCCTTCAAAGAAATAAACTCTGGCGCCCTGTAAGTCGATAGGCCAGATTGCACGTTGCCCATTCGAGGGTCACACAACAGGAAGTGAATGAAACATAACTAATTAATCTGGGGATTATATAAGCACGTTGGAATAGAGATGATTAGAGGAGAACTTCATACTCTTGCACACAGACCCCTTCCTAAACTGGTTTCAAATACTTCCTTCCAATATATCTTTAAATGTAACCACGCAAGCTATTATTGGAGCCGAATTCCTCTTACCCAGGAGTGATTCATAAATCGTAAATTCAAAAATCCCCTATCCTCCCCCTGCACCTTCGGTGAGTCTGAAGAAGACAACCACCGGGAGACTAAATCCTCCGTCTCTTTCAAGTGCATCCAATGTGCTGACACAAACCAGCCGCGATGCATATGCACAAGCACTAGCATTTTTAGAGCACACTTACACCATCACTACATACCCACACCTCCATGTTTTCCTGGGCGGGGGGCCCAGATATTCTTGTCGGGCCTGCCAGGGATTCAAAGCACCTATATGGGTCAGTGAGGGGGAGGTGGAGGATAGACAGGGGCCTCTGTGGCAGCATGCCTGCCGATGATGGCAGACCCAATAACAACAAATGTTAAAGTCTTGTATAAACACAAGGCAGACCATCACTTTCCTTCCTCTGACATTATCACCCTCCCCCTCCTCCTCCACCTCCCCCTGCAAAAGACAGTGCCTCTGAAAACAAATACATGGAGGAAATGACTGAAGGCTGCATTCAGAGCTCCAAACTAGGCCTGCAGCATTGTCATTGTGAAGCATAGCAGAGGAAATGAACTTCATAAAAAGATACAATGATTCAAGACACAGTTTCAGGAGCTGCTGACCACGCTCAGCGCGGATGGCTTCAGCTGTGCCTTCTTGATCAGATATTACTGAAGCTGCTGCAACGCCTTCAGCTGCCTTTGCTCAGCAGCACTGGATTTGATTTCCCAGAGGCATCTCTGCATTGTTATTTTCTCCCATCAGCACATCTGAGCGTGTCACACTCCATCAAGCTAATAAAACACTCAAGCATTTCCTCATAACTGAACTTTTATTGTGGACACACAACATGACCAGTGGTCCTATGTGGCAAGCCACCTGTTCGCTCCACTTGAGGCTGCTGTGTTTACAGACATGGTTGCTCTATTTAGCCCAGGAACCTTGTTATCGGGCATAGTAGGAGGCCTCAAACAGAGGGCCACCAACCATCTGTCTGGAGCGGCTGTGGTTGAGATTGAGTGACATTGTTGCGTAGATCTATTTTTTACTCAAATATGGTTGATTTATTCAGTGTGTTGCAAAATAAAAGGTTTAGAATGAAGAACTAGTTCTGGAAAATATAGAAATACATCAGACTGTGTATAAACGCCGCCTTATAACAAGTCATCTTTCCATTACCTGGTTAGTTATTGTTATATTTGGGTAAAAATTGGGACATTCGGAGAAGGACAGAGATGGAAACACAAATATGAGACAGAGGATTTGCTGAGAGGAATTGATTTTTGCAGCTAAGTGTGAGATTTGATCATAATTATGTTGTTAATGGGCCAAAATCTAATAACCCCTTTGTGATTTACCTCTTTCTCACCAGTTTATTAAAGAAAAATGACTTCCTAAACATCCATCATGTGTAGTGGGTTGAATTAATCCCAGTATTGCAACTAAATGTGTTTTTATGTTTATAGATTTGTTAAATCCTGATCCTAAAGATTTCCATTCATTTCATTTAAACTCAGCTTTATTTGTATTCAACATTCAATTAATCGTATTAATCATTTTAAAATGCAAATTAGTCCAATTTATGTTCATGCAATCCCATTCTAATGAATATTCTGAATAAAGATACCAGCAACACAACATCAACTTCATAACTTGAGTCGTTTTTCATTCTTATTTTTTTTTAAACACTTAAATTTTACTGTTAATATTTGCATTAATGATATTCTTCTGGCTAAAGCTGGAATAGCATTTATCAGTGAGTAGCTAAAGTGAAACGGGGGCCAAAGGTGAGATAATGGTGCAAGAACTGAACTAAATATCTGTGCCAGTCAGTCTTATGGAAAAAAAATTCTCCCCAGAGCCCAGATGCTGGACCATCCTAATGAAGAACAGAATAAAAGGCCTTAAACATCCGATGGATAGCTTTGAAACATCCTTTAAGAACCCAAACTATTCCTGAAGACTAAAACTGTTTTTTCCCTAATCCTGGTCCTGCCAAGAATGTTTTTTCTTTCTTTTTTAGCATTAAAGCAGCAGAATAATGCTCTGGCTGCTGTGTTTTGTGCTTTATCAAGAAGTCAGAAATACACCACAAAGAAATTAACTTCTCAAAATAATAAAAGAAAGGAAAAACAACACTTCTAATTTGTGTGTACATGAACTAAATGAGCTGATAAGCTGTTCTTTTTCTGTCTAAAAATGTTTTATTGCCTCGCCCCAATAAAGACAAGACGTTTATCACATCACTGGCACTCAACAAAGATGTTGAAAAGTCTGTCTCAGCTGTTCGTAATGCTATCAGGGAGTCGTAAAACTAGTGAGCTGCTTCCAGGAGCCGTTCCTAGGAGGGAACCAACAAAAGGTTGCTGCAGATTGTGAGAGGAAGCGGCTATCTTAGAGCCTCGAAATGATTAGGAGCAATTTGGAGCAGTGATTTCAGAGCTTACCATATGCTGCACAATAAACTAAATGAAGCCTCATGGGGAAAAGCTCAAAAGGACATCTGTTGCAAAAGAGATGCAAAAACAGTCTAATATTGACAAAAACTTTATCTTGGATGATGCTCCAGAACCAAAGTAAAGTGTGTGAATGCTTGAGCCTGGATATTTACTTAAAGAGACAATGGGCGAAGTACGGCTATTATGTTTATATGTGCTTTGTATTGTTTATGTGCAAAGTGTAACTGTGTGTTTTATGGACTGTAGATGAAAAATAGCTCAGAGAGCAACAATCTGATGTGTGTGATCCATGCTGGTTGCTTCCTGATCAATACGCTCAGTAAACTAAAATAGTTTAGTTTAGGTGATAAAAAGGATCCCATTTAAAATGGTATAGTTTTATAGGGCCATAGTGGTCCTAACCAAGATTAATGTGAAATTTAAACCCTCAGATCGTTTTTCTTACCAAACCTTTGTTCAGATGAATTATTGCTTGTTAAATGCTCATTTTTAAAAACAGCTTGTTCATGCAGGCTGAACAGACCTGCAGTCGTATCATATTTTAACTGTGTAACATCTTGTCTTACTGGTGACAGTAGGACAGAACAAAAGATACATTATAGTCCAAATAATTCCCTTTACTTAGATTTCTAACTCTTAGTCATATCTAAGCTCCTCTCCTTCCTCTTTATAAGAGAACTTTTTTTAAGGAAGCATTAAATTTCCTTCCTCTCATGTGTTTCAAATATGAAAGCTTTGGCAAATCTCTGATGTTTCAGAGCTTATAACAACAAGCAGCAGCTTTGGACACTTGTTTCTGAACAGTCGCTCATGTGTTGTGATAAACCCTCCATCAACAGTAAAGCACGGCGGAGGTGCCATCATGCTGATGCTTTGCTTCTGGTGCAGTCGTTTGCAAATGTCAGAAAAGCAAAATAATAACAGTGGAGGAGTAAAGGAAACGGATATAATAAGCCTCCATAGGAACAGTTTTCCTGCGTTGATGTCTCTAAATAATAACTTATTTATCAATATAAGGATAATTCTGTGCCAGATGGTTTCAGGTTAACTCGGGTTTGAGAGTCTGATCACATGATGAGCTTTCTTATATCACGTTCATTCCCTTAACTTCATCTTGTCGTCTGGACCATTACCCATCCCTGTTCACTACATTATCAATTTAGCCTTCCTTCCTTCCTTACCTCATCTGTTCCCTCTTCATCCCTCATCTTTTCCATCCCTTACAGACTCTCTGATCCTTCCCCGATCAATTTCATTTCAAGAAGCTCTGCTTTCCTCCTCTCTCATCCATCCATCCTCTTACATTCATCCCTTCTTCATGTCATCTATCGCCCACCAATCACTCCTTACTTTGTCCACACTCCCCCTCGACCACCCTTTCATCCTTCCACCTATCTTTGCCTTCCTCACTGCTTCATCATTCCTTCCCTTCCCTTTATAATCACTCATTCATCCATTCACCCTTCCATGTCCCATCAATTCATCCATACCCATCGCTCTTGTTGCACTGATCCATCCTTCTTTACTTAATCCATCCTCACCCTACCTCCTACGTTCATCCTTCCATCTTCTGATTTTCACCCTTAGTCACTGATTTCTTGGTGCACACTCGAGCACATCTCCAAAAAAACAATCAGATCTTTCCATAACTTCACCCATACCTTTCATTAAATCACAAAAACGTACATTTTACTTATTCATTTTGAAGTACGAGGCTATTATCAGCTTATTAGTGCTCTGGAAATTATTTAATAATCATAAAAACATCCTAATTCCTAAAACAGATCAAATAACTTGGGTGAATCCTTAATCACTGTGAACTCTTGAACCTGAGGAAGCAAAAGCTAAAAATATACCTGTCAGTCACAAGTTAAGTAAAAGAAAGCTGTTAGCGGAGCAACCATGCCTGACAGACTGTCAGGCTTTGAACGTTCAACGCTGAAATGTCTGATAGCCTCTGTAATAGTCTGTTCGATTCCAGCACCTCAGACAATCCTCCACTCCAAGCCTGTCAGAGGATTTCGGTGAGCCTGAGTCGTAACAACTATCATTTGAACAAGCGAGTCAATAACGAAATTTTTTAAAGTGAAGTCGATTGTCGTGAAAAGTGGCGATCAATTAGGGATAACTAAAGCATTTTCAAGGCTTTCAAGAATGCAGCTGGAGGAGATTCAGAGGCAAGTGCGCATGATTTGTGTTTGCAGCCATAAAGGGTCAGAAAGATGGACAAGAGACTGATTCAGATTCCAGCTACTCTTTGAGACTCATCTGTTCCAAAACAACTCACTTTCCTCCCTTTCAGAGCCTCCTGAGTCTCTTTGCCTCATAAATCTGCTCATATGAATCAAATTAGCTGCAAGAGTAATGTGTGTTTATACCCAGCAGCCCTGAAAGAACATTCCTCCTTTGATGAAGCTGAAGCTGGATCCTGTCGGATAGTAAAAGAAGAAAAGCATGATTTAAAGATTTAAAATGTTAAGTTTGGCTCTATTTGCTTTGTTCTAAGCTATTATTTATTTAAGCTGTCATTTATTCAAAACTCTACTTTTGTGAAATTTCAGTGATTGTGTTGTTTTGTTGCGTCTCTCCCTCCCCTGTTTTCATAATTTGATCATAAGCAGTGTGGATCAGAGGAAAAGTGATGAGGTAGAGGGAAGATTAGTGTCAGTGAGGGCAGATTCGATGTGAAACCTCAAGAGGAGAGCTCTCTGTTTGGTTAATGTGGGATGGAGCTCTGCTCTGTGTATACCCTCAATCCTCTGAGTGGGTTGCTGCTGATGGTTACATTTTATTCCTTGTAGGAGGTGGAAATAGTGTGTGCGTATGTGTGTGTGTGAGACACTGTAATGTGGTGACATCCTTCTCTCCGTGATGGTTCTGTAACACAAAGCTCTGAGTAACTGCACCCAGGAGGAAAGCGGATTTTCAGCCTCATTCATCTGTACTGAGCTCCAACTAAACATCATTCAAACCGCCAACTTAGCAATCTCTCCCCCTTTTTTTCTCTATCTGCACACACACACACATATATACACACATGCCGAGCGATGCCCTGGCGGTAGATTCATGGGACGCTTGCAGTAGGCGTTTTGGAGATTTATCTTTGTACATTCCTCTCTGTTTTTCACCTGTATTATTATATCACGCTGTGAATCTCTCAGCTTGCACGGGCTCCCACAAGTTTAAGAGCTCATGTCCAGAAATATTCATGCTGTGATTTAGAGAGACATGGAAAAGGTAGTAGAAAGGAGAAATTGCAACAACTGGAACAATCTATCTGCATGTAACCAAAACAGAGAAAGGAGTAAGGTGGGGGCCTGCTCCATTTGCTTATCAGTCACTCATAAACTGCAGTTTGGTCCCTTTGAGACATAGCAGCATCAGGCCACATGGGGCACAAGCATGGATTCAAGTAAACATATCGTAGTAGAATAAGCAACCCATACAAAAGCCTTCCTCCCATGACCCGGCCCACACACAAAGACGCTTTGGCTGTTTCCATGTATACACTGGAAAGAACAACAAACACACGGCCGATTCTGCCAGCAAAGACTCCTGCAAATATCAAATCAATAGTCCGTCTTTACGTTTGTCACAGTTTGAACTCGGCGTCATCGTGGGATTATTTGTAACAATAATAACCCTCAGAGGATGGAACCTGGGGAGTGCATGCCACCTGCCTCCTGTGTGAACACACTCAGAGAGGGAGAAAACAACAGGAGTGTGTGGATAGGTGGGCTGATCACATAAAAGGAGTTCCTGTATGTATGGGGACCAAAGTGTTTCCAAAGCTGCAAAAAAAAATTTATACAGATTTAGATTGATTTTAGATCTGGCTTAGAATGAGTTTATAGTTTCATGCAGGTATTCATGAGGGTTAGGCATATTTTTTGTTGCGGTTTGTGCACCTACACCTAAATGCTCCAAAATGTCCTCTCACCTTTTTGTTCTTAGAGTTCTCCTTCACCTCTAGATATGGTAACCAGTGGCTGCAGGAACTGCATTAGCATGTGTTGCATGTTGGTTCTAGAGAGCAAAACATGCCAGACAGAGCAAGTTCAGCAGGTCAGACTTTAGTAGGGATTTCTAGCAGCAACTTGCCAAGAACGGCAAGTATTCTGTACTGAGGTAACCATGTCTCAGGTTTATATGGGAAAAAGAATAATCTAGGTTCTGCAAATTATGCACATATCAATGCACTTCTGCACCACATTTCATGTTTTCCAGCTTTTTGCATTCAAAATAATGTTTTGTTTGTTTGTTTGTTTTACTTGATACTTTTCTTGAATAAAACCATATAGTTTTGGTTGGTGATGTTATTAATATTGTCTTAAAAAAAGAGAGTTCCCATATCTTTGTGTGTAATAAAGAATGAGAAAGTGCATCATTGAGTGATGCATGCTGGGATGAAATTAGTTAGTCATTTTTTACCATATTGTTTCACATAGTTTCACATTGTACTGAATCAGATTGGTTATTAAAAACAGTTAATATAGATGAGAAAGTAATATAAAGTAAAAGAAATACTTAAAAGTCAGTTTAATGCAAAATCTCTGAATCTGCTTTTTGTTTTTTATAATAAGTCACAATATATACATGAATGTGAGTCATATTTTATAATACAGAAACACTGTAAAAAAGAAACAAAGAACAATATAATATTCTGATAAGTGGGGTACCAGAAAACATTATAGTTCTAGTTCTATGTAGGATATTTTGGAAATATTTATTTTGTATATTTATTTCAATATAAATATAAATAAATTTCATTTGTGGAAAAAAATTACATTTTCTTCTAAAATATACAGTTTATTTCTGTAATTATGTTGATATTTTTTGTAGAAAATCCAGGAAAATAATGTACAGTAATAGTAAAATATTACTATTAATATTTCCACTTTTGTCTTTTCGCAGGACTGTATTGTTTCTCTTCCCTTCCCAGCACACAGCAGCTGGACTCAGACATGTAACACAACATCACCTGCAATGTGTTTGAAATCAACAGTTTGCCATCAACAAGAAAATGCTTCCAGTATTCCCATGACCCCCAAATGAATAAATAACCCGCCTCTGCTTGACACCAGTGAGACTTTTTATCTCCAGATGCTACGCCTGTCTTGCAGCTTCCCACAAGCCTCCCCTCCCACTCCACCTTCCTCCCCGCTTCTACACTTATAAACCTGCAAAGGCCTGGAGGAGTGCAATGCTACCTGCATGCAATCAGCACATGCAGATGCTGTATACACACAGACACACACACACACACACAGGCAAGCACATTCTCATTGCTGTGATGGATGGCCCTCCCCTCTCACTAATGCACAAAAGCATTATCCGTCACCCTCCAGCCCAAAGGAAAGAGATGCTCTTCCAGAATTGACATTCTGCTCCCTGGCAGCATCCCCAGCAACCCATGTGGAAGTCAGCCCGACTGCAGAGCTACTCATGCGGGAAGGTGCCTCCTCTTCTTCCTAATCCTTCTTGAGTGGGGGATCATAAAGGCACTTCTACTTCATTAAATACTTTTCACTTCATACTCTATTATTCAAACAGGTTAAGGATAAATCACACTAAGTGTGCATTTGTGTCTCATGGAAAGGAACTTAACATGCTGGGAATGCTTTGTTACTGCGAACTAAACTAGGGTCAGTTCAGGGCATTCTTTTCTCATTATTATTGTTGTGTTTGTTACCCAAATAATCAAGATTTGAGAAGTTCAAAGACTTAGAGAAAGGAAAACCTAATAAAAAAAAGGCTCATGTTTTGCTCATCTGGGTGATTTCTCTGACTATAGTGCAACACGTTTATGAAACTGTTAACGGAGGAAGTAGAGGCAGTGCAGTCTGACACATCACACTGGCTAATTTGTGGTCCAGAGAAGGAAATCCTACTTTTATATGTTGTTTTCTTTTTTTTTTTTTAAATGATAGTGGCACACTTGGAAGCTAAGAGACCCCGAGAGGCACTAGGCTGAGAGGAAAACAAGTCATCCTGTCTTTTGGTCCCCTGATTCCTGTAAGTGGCACCTCCTCAGCAAGTGGTTGGACTATTCCCGAGGTGGAGGTAGTGTTGTGGCTGCCACTTGAAAGCTGTGGATGCTAAAAAGTATCAGTGGCTGGCTTTGGATTTGTACGTTACATGCATCAGCATGAATGGTCTCTTTGTATGTGTAATTATCAACATATTCCTGTCCCTGGGGGACGGCTGTGAGAGTAAAAGACAATAGACAGAAGTGTCCTGAGCTACCAACACTGCTGCACATCTAATTTTTTAAACTTTTTTATTTTGGGATACCTGTTTTCAGTTTTGGTTTCTTCTGAGCTTGTTTTGATTTTTAGGTTAGGGGAGCAGTTTAGATGATACCTGTTTAACTGGATATTAACATTCATTTCATTCATTTATTTGCTATATTAACATTAACATTTTAATGGCATAAGAAGATGTCATATGAGAGTATTTTTTTGGTGAACTTTTACAGTTTATGGACATTAGTTTGACTGGATATCATGTTATGTTTGCAGAAAAAATATTTTCATAATACATTCAATAAAACTATCAGTATTTATGTGGGCAGGAATGACTTATTGCACATACAGCCCTTTGTTGTTCGATTACAATACATGGTAAGTAAGCAGTATTGTCTGTTATGACAAGCAGCTTTTGCCACAATATTCTTTGCACAATAGGCTCCTTTTTTTTAAAAATCTGGTTAGTTTAGTCTGAAATTACATAATAATTTTGTGCGTAAGTGTAAAAGCACTGGTAAAACATTGCTTTATTTCAACAAAACAATGTAAAAACTTTTTTCATTATCAATCACGCTGTTTTAGAAAATACCTAAAGATCCTTGCAACCTTCTCTTTCCATGACTTTCTTCAGTTTCAGTGTCTTCTGTCAGCTGCAAATTTAATCTGGATTTAATCAAATCACAACAACAAACCCATATTAGGTCATAGTGCAGCTGTTTTCTAACTCCTGGAATGTGAAGTCTCGGTTTTCTCTGTTTCATCAAGCATCTTGTGATGTCCAGCAGCAGCCATAGTGCTGACATTGATTCTGCAGCTCTCTCTCAGGATTTTGGCAGAAGTTGGATTAAAGTATTTGTAGCTCAAACACAACAACCCCAGGATATTTGCAGTAGGGACGTTGGAGGGCATGTAGATCTGATCTCGGCCATTAAACTACTGGAAGGGACCTTAACTTTCTTAAACCCACATATCTGTGCAACAGAAAAATCATTTCATTTTAGGTTTAGTAATGCACTTGTTTAAGAGAACATAAAGTTCTTACTGCAACAATGGTTGTGTCTCAATCAGCACACTAACACTACTTACTGCACTAGCCTATATTTAATTGCGTAATGTGCTTACACTGACTATTAGACAAAAAGTGAGTGCACTGAAAGAACCCGAATGCTGCCCTGAAGCAGGGGTCACCAAATTTGATCCTCAAGGCCTACCATCCAGAAGGTTATAGTGTTTTCCTGGTACAACACCTGATTCAAATGAAGATCTTCTCCAAAAAGCTGTTTTAATCTTTTGCACCTGCTTGTTAATGAACCATTTATTTAAATCTGGTGTGTTTTACCAGAAAAACACTAAAAGTTTTTGATGGTAGCCCTCGAGGAACAGAGTTGGTGACCCTTGCACTAAAGTTTGCCAATTATCTAGTGTGAAACGATGGACACTTCGCGCGCTAAGCTGACGCCATCTTGCTTATGGAGCGGAAAAGGAAGTGCTGGATTTTCAAAATAATGGCGAAGAATGCTGCGGCTATTTTATAAGTGAGTATGAAGTTGTGTCATTACGGTTCTAAAGTAAAGCGCAACTTGCTACATATCTGATGATGAACTTACAATAACTTATGGATACAATCATTTGTTTGAAACTGCAGTAACCGATCCAGTAGCCTATTATTAGCATACATAAATGTAAGCAGTTTGTGTAGTGGACACAAAATAATAGTTTTGGTGTGAAGTAAAATAGTCTAACTGGTACTACTTATCAATAGTGTGCACTACAGAAAAAGTGCACAGTGCACACTAGCACTAAATTGAGCGCACTAGAGAATTGAGACACAGCCCAGAATTAGATTTCCTTTTGTGACACCTTTTCTCACTTGAAAGACGCTTCTAGGTTCAAAGCAAAGGCTTTATCCAGCACTGTTATGGAGTTCTTATTAATACTTCATAAATAAAGGCTTGTGCAGTGGTGTGCACTGATTTCATAAGATATTTGATTACATTTTTTTCCCCAGATGGATGATATTAGTTTCAGGCAGCAACAGGTAACATCACGATGTGAGAGAGCCTCTGGTGGTCGAAGCAGAATAGCTGCATTGTTCCATGTGTGATTGTGTGTTGATGTACTGGAGAATCCATTGTGCTTGCAGTGTGTAGACAGGTAAGTCCTCAACTCTGACAAACCCCTCCTGCCTCTGTCTATCTGTGGCAGAATCCTACAACGATGCAGAGACACAGTCTGATTTCTTTGCTCTGTGTTATCTTTAACACACACCATATATTTTCTCCGTCTTCTTTGCTCTTCTCACACTTAGCTTTTGAGCCCTCTCCTGACCTCCTTCTCTGCTTTTCTGTCTTGAACTATAGTAAGGGTTCGGTTCAGTCTCACTGGAGACAGCCCCTTTGTGTTTGTCAGGAACAGTTTGATGGGTGATTTCATCCCCTGTGCTGCTCTCTTCTCAACGGGGAAAGGTGACTCAACTGTGAGGCGCTGGACAGTTCAAACTCGACCTCAGAGCGTGGATGTCAAGCTCACTACAGAGTGCGATGTTGGAAGTCCTTCCTAATGGAGAGCTTTGCAAACAGTGGTCAAGCTAGAGGTTGTTGACTCAGTTTGAGAAACTGGTAAGCCTTTTTTCTACATGCTTTGAGTTGTCAAGGCGTTAAAAAGACAGTTACAGCATATCTGTGTCAGCCTGATGCTCCCAAATTCCCACTGAAAACTATGGAGGAATGTTAGAAGTGTGCATGAATATCAGTTAGTGTCTTGCATTGATCCAGATGCTGCATGTATACCACCACGCTCGGTTTCCTGTCCAGACATGCAAAAGATCATGGCTGATTTGTGAGTATCAAAGGTAGCAAAGGTCATTTTCTGGCATACAAGCAGTGAATGCATGTATTCAGAAAGAATCCAAAGCTTTATTGATCACCTTCAATGCTAATAGGATTGGATGGAGCACTCCCAGAACCACCAATTTCTATTCCACTAAATCAACAGATTAGATTAAGCATCCATCTCATTCCTGACTTCTACCATCCATATGTGTCTCACAGCCAGCAAACAAAGGAGAACAAGAGAAAAGGTTGGATTGAACACAAGAAAAGCACACCTGAAGGACTTATAGGGCTCCAGCTAAGAATGTATGAGGAGGTCTTTGGAAAAAAGGGGAGCGAGATGAGGTTTATGGTGGGCAGGCAGTCACATCCACTGGGGGACAAAAGAGTGGGGTGACAGGCAGCCGATGGACAGAAGGTCTATTTCCACTCACACAAAAGAACCGGGGAGATGAAGCAGATTAGCAGCTCTTTATTCCCATTGTGAAGTCTCTAAATGATAAGATTTAGCCCTTTTTTCTATCCCCGCCTGTGTGTGTGTGTGTGTGTGTGTGCTCACACAAGACATCACAGGCTCTTTCATTCAATCTTTTCTGGCTTTTATTTCCACACGTCAGGATATGCTTCACTTTTTTTTTCATCACTGGCAGGTTCATACACAGGCACACAAATACACTGTCTTTCTGAAGAGTAATTTATTCATCCACAGGGAAAATAAGGACTCGACTGCTAGTTTTTGAGTCGCTTCTCTTCTTTTTACAAAAACCCAGAATTTGCAATGTGAACGGAGAGGTGCTTATAACTTGAACCCCTTCATCACTGCGATATGATGAGTTTTTCTGAGCCTTGGAGTTGGAAATAACCCCGTCAAGTGAAAGAGACATTCACTTGCTACCGGACATCAGTCCACCGTTTTAAAACAGCCAATAAATTACACAATGTTGTAAATAACGGGGTGATACACTGTAATTATGACATGTCCAGGAGCAGGTTTCTCTCACCACCTGCATTTTATCATGAAGATGTTACAAGCACTGATTCACTGGAGTCAGATCTCTGTGAGCAAACCTTTGTGTTTAGCGCCATCTACTGGTCAGTTTTAAACATTGCAACCTAGTCCAGGGGATAAATAAAACAGTACCCTTAAGTTGTTGAGGAGAATTAATGTTGATAGTTCTCTATATTGGCTGATTATTTAGTCTGAATGTCACAACCATGAAGTAGACATGTACCTATTTATCATCCAGCAGGGCCAAATCATAGGGCTAAATACAGTGTATAGTTTTAGCTTTTAAAAGCCATACGTTGTTTTTTTGGGGGCGGTTTCTTGATTTCTGGTTTCAAGCTTTACACCTAAAGTTAACACTTATTTAAAAATAAGGAATAAAAAATGCTCATTGGAATATTATTAAAGGTACAAGGTTGCATGTTAGCCTCCAATTCATAAGCACAATAAATAAAAAATGTTTTTTGTTGATAATCTCTCACCTTTAATAATACCAATCATTGATGTATTAGTAAAAAAGTATGATCAATTAATTTTACAATGACTTTGTAATGACTGTCATCCTGCAGAATGACCTACTGGACTATGTTTGGGCACTGCTTCCAGAAAATGTACCAAAATCCATCACAACACACTTCTTATGATATTTACTCTTGTTTTGAGTTACTTGGTAAATTGATTGATCGCATTCTCCCACAAAGATAATGAAAAGAATTAACATATTGGGCATTTTTGGCCTTAATTTACACTGTTTGGGATCTCTGTAGCATATAGAAGTTCCACACACAGCCACAACAGTTAAGCTGCTAAGACATTTAGCTGTGTTGCTCATCTCAACTGTGCAAAATGTTTTCGAGTTACACTGTCATCGTAAAAGTGACGTATCAGGCTATCTAAGATTATGCAATATGTTTAAATAATAGGAGAAATTAAAAATCGGACTAATTTTTCTACTTGTGCAACACAAAGACGGTTGAAAGAAACTGATGAGGCAAATAATGTGCAGTTTAAACTATAGATTTCCTTTCAACATATTTAATCCAGCATGGATTCATAGGCGTTCTTAAACTGTCTTTGTCATTGGGTTGCTATTTTAAACATTTGATGGAAAATCTTTAAATCTTCACCTTTTTTTCTGACGTATTTCCTGTAAGTTGTAAAGTTTTTTAGAGTGGCTGTCAGAATTTGTAAACTTTTATTTACCTGCTTTTACCTGCTTACTTGCTGTTTTATCTCAATGACTTGATTCTTAGCTATTTAACAATATATCCATGTGAGCAGTTAGCTTAACAAAAACCACTGATGCAACTAACTGCTCATTTAGATCTGTGCACACCATTATCTGCTGCTGGCCATTGTTCACACCATTTATATAAAATGTGCTATTTATACTCTGCTCGCTGATTAAACTCTTCATAGTTTAATTGCTTTTTTCTACTTCTCTGTGCTGCACAGAATCATCTTTCTGTCACATTATTTATAGCACAAAGAAATGAAGATCTCAGCGGGCAAACAAACAGTTATTGGTAATTAGATCTCTGTATGTCGTTTGAATAGAAAATAATTAATGTTCGAGTTATATCAAAGCAGAAAGACATTTTATGACCCATGTATAAAAATCAGCCTCAACAAATTACATTATGCTGTGCCATCTACTTTAATCGTGTTTATTTGTTTGTTTGTTTTAATGTCTTGTCCAGCATTAAAGCAAACTGAATGATAATCTGACTGCTGTGTTGTGCTGAGTAAATTTGCTTTGCCAAGAGGATCTTCATTTATATATGTATACTTGGTAGGAAGACTTCTTGATTATTTTATTTTGGATTCATATTTGTTCGACATGACTTACTTGTGTTGCTGGACCCGACCGGAAAAGATCAAGAATGGACAGAAAAGAAAAAGAAAAAACAGACAAAACACAAAGAGAAAGACACAACAAAAAGGAACACTACGATCTAACCAAATGCTATTCCATTCGCCACACCTGCACATAAAACAAAACAAAATGTCTCCCGGGGTCCTACAGGAAGTCAAAGATCTACAAATGCTACGTGCACTATGAACAAGAATATTAGGATGGCGCTCTTCTGGACACAGATGTCGGATGTTTCTTCCGGTATCTGTTGGAGCCACTTCTCCAGTGTGGGGGCCTCGACCCCCACTGCTTTGATGACTATGGATAGCAGCTGGATAGCTCAGTTGGGAGAGCATTGGCCTAAGTTCGAATCCTGGAGGTGGCATGGTGCTATGTACTTACATAACCCCATTACAACATCATCCAGTTGGGTCCTTCAGCAAGACCCTTAGTGCTACTGCCCAGACCATCCCAGGATGAGTACAAATAATGAAGCTGCCCAATCAAACAAGGTCTGCATCACACACTGAGGAACAAGGGTGCTTTGATGACAAATGGGCTTTTATATATATATATATATATATATATATATATATATATATATATATATAGTATGTCATTTTTCTCCAGAAAAATTCCACTTCACTCATGTTTTAATTCCCAATTTTTTTTTTGCTTAGAGGCCAAAAAGGCATTGAAATCACATTTGTCAGTGCAGTGTGTCTACAGCATACTAAATATTGAGCATGAGATTTTCCTGTTGATTGCAGAAAGTAACTGAAGAAATCATTAAATCTTTAATATTTCTGCTTGTAATTATGTGTTCACAGGCACGCTTATTTCTCTGTTAGGTTTCTTTAGATAAAGCTAACATCTGTTGGCTTGGACAGAGTAAATAACACTGTTCTTTGCAGGGCAAAAAGGGAAAGCGTTATCTCTATTAGACAGTGTAGATAGGCGAGTCACTGAGAAAAGGTCTTAATAAAGCTGAGCAGGTAATAATAGATAGTAAGAAATGATAGGACTGAATTCAATTAATTACACACTTTATGCTTTAAATGAGACTGTATGTGGAGGTCCCCACATAAAAGGAAAAGAGATGAGCTTTGAGATGGGCTGGCTGTTGCATCATGGGGGATAGAGAGGGGACAAACATGCGGTCCATTTCCACTCCCATGAAAGATCCAGGAAGATGAAGAAGATTAGTAGCTTTGTGTCCATTGTGAAGGCTCTAAATGAGAAGATTTACCTCTTTCTTCAACCCAGTCTGTATTATGTGCGTGTGCGTGTGTGTGTGTGTGTGTGTGTGTGTGTGCGTGTGCGTGTGTGTGTGTGTATGTGTAAGCTCACACAAGATATCCCAGACTGTTTCATTCTGCTTTTGTTTTCTTTGTTTACACATCACATCAGTAAAACATCTTTATCCATAGGCTTAGTTTTTTCCCTCACCACTTACACTGATATCATGACTTGTTTTCTTCTCTAATTGCATCTTGGATTTATTCCACCCGTCATTACACAACCACTAGCCTGATGGGTCCATGCTCTCACCAAATTCTGACCCTACCATCTGAATGTTGTTATTTTTTTCTTCTTCAGACCATTCTTTGTAAACCGTAGAGGTTTCTGAAATACTCAGACCAGCCCATCTGGCACCAACAACCATCCCATGTTCGACATCACTTAAAACCTCTTTCTTTCACATTCTGATGCTAAAATGTACACTTGATGCATACATAAAATACAATGAGTGGCAACCATTTCACTGACTCTAGCTGTTTGCGTCAACAAACAATTATGCAAGTGCACCTAAATACCATTTGCATTAAAGACAATATTTGAAAAGTTACTCAATTCACTTAATCAATTGTGCTGCTGATCACATAAATGTATTTTGGTTGCCAAATTAAACTGCAATAAAAGTTTATAAGCAGATTATATAAAGAGTTATATTTATTACAAAGAAATAATCAAACAAACATAAATATCTTACTTACTTCTTGATTTAATATATAATTTTCCATGTTTTCTACCTCTTTGAAACACTCTCCTTTTCATCCACTGGGGGGCGCTGATGCTTACGCAGCTACGCACGACGTAAGACAATGTTACGTAAGCGTCGATTGCCGAGTCATGGATGGCTGTTTTCTAACACATACGCTACAAGGACAACCGGTTTCACACTAGAGATAAAGTACGCGCAGGCAGCTGGAGGGATGACAGACAAGTAGATATGTCCCACCTGTACATTTACCTGCCAGTTACGTTACTAGAGGTCGTTTGAGTTAAAGCGGCGTCTTTTCGACAACAAACCGGCCACCAGTCAATAGAAAAGACTCTTCGCTTGGAGGAACCTCTGTTGCTGATAATTAGAGTATCAACATTGCTTCAATTTGACTGAACCCTGCGTGGCAGACAGGTATAGTACACTTAAAAACTATACAAAGGCGATTATTTCCTTTCTTAACTGAAATATGTGCGGAAATATGGGCTAATTATACTTTAATTTGAATTATATCGTTTCAAATTGCATCTGAGCTACTAACATTTTGCATTTTGGCTTCTTTGTTTTGGATGAACAACCCATTGTGTGTTATTGATTTTGATTATGTTGCTAGATATGTGTATTTTTTATGGATAAGCACTTAGCCAGTCATGGTTGTGTAATGTAAAATAGGTCTTTACCTCCTATACATTTCTGCTACCTTTGTCTGCATATATTTCTGCCTTTGGTATCTTTAACAGACTAATTTCTCTTCCAGTTGCAGTCATGGTGTTTATGTGGAGCTACTGTGAAGCAAACGCTTCCATCTCACACACCTGGTTGGATGAAGGCATTTCCCCCTGCTTCTACTTCACTCTGGTCCCCACCATCCTCATCACCATCTCCTTCTTCCTCGGCACCATAAACTGCATTTGCTATAAGAAGTATGGCACAACAATGGAACCCAAATTCATCCCACGCTCCCGCCTCTATGGTTTCCAGCTGGCCATCTCCATCCTCCTCATTCTTCAGTATGTTGTTGGATTGGTGTGGCAGGCTGCCAGTGCAGGAGAGCTTCCAGGGTATGTGGTGCTCTATGGCTGCTTTTCCACAGTAGGGTGGGCCTGGGCTTTGGCTACACTCCGGACAGAGAGACGGAGGGTCCTGTTGATGGACCGGACACGAGGACACAGCACTGTCCTGCTGGTGTTCTGGGCCGTGGCTTTCTCGGCTGAAAACCTAGCCTTCGTTTCCTGGTACAGTCCTCACTGGTGGTGGGCTCTGGAGAACACTCAAAAGCAGGTTTGGAAAGCAACAATAAGGGGTTTTTTTTAATAAATCAAAAGAAAATAGTCATAATAAACTTATTGTCAATTCAAGCTGTGCAATATGGATTTTTCACTGTGCAAGTTTGCAGTTTAGTTCCTTCCTATATATTAAAAAAACAAGGTTGGTAACTAAATGTTGATCTAAGAGTGTGCTTAGTGCTTACTCATGATGGTTGAAACCTTTCAGTCTAACAGGCCAAAGGTTACTTATGTATCTAAAGTGTGGATTTGAATTTTGAGCCACTCCTCTCTACGGTATGCAACCAAAGACTATTACAGCTTCTTAAACAAAACAGACATTAGACTTGTAGGGTTTTGCTGAGTCATTGTGTAAGCTGAGCAACGTTCTAAATGCTGTGCTGCTAACCAATCAGAACAGGAGAAAAAAATCTAGCCCCGCCCACCCTGAGTCAGCACTGGAACCACCTCTTTGTATTTTCCCAGCTCTAAACATGACTTAAAGATTTTTTTAAAGAGTTTTTCTTGAATATTTACCAGTCCTTTTATTTAAAATATGTATTTTACAACATTTTATCCAGTTTTTACTTAAATAAATCCCTCATTTTCACTGTAATATAACAGTAATGCACAGCTAATGTGGACATTAAACTATTCGTAGGCTATTTAACTGCAGTGGCTTCCATGTTAAACTGCTGTTTATGTGTGTGAACTCCTCAGGTGCACTTTGCCCTGTGGCTCATTCGCTACAGCAGCACTGGACTGCTCTTCTTCATCGGTCTGAAGGCTCCAGGGTTGCCACGTAGACCTTACATGCTGCTGATAAATGAAGATGAACGGGATGTGGAGAACAGCGCCCAGGTACTGATGTAACATATAAGCCATTTGATATAAAGCTGTAAATCAAATGGTTTGTGAAATTGGTGTTGTGTAGGCTTAAGAGGTTTCCCTGCTGCAACACACCTGAGAGTGAGCAGAAATTAATGTCAAGCTATGAAGGCAAGTTATTATTATTATTATTGTTATTATTATATCTTTGTTTCAGAGCTTGTTGGGAGGAACAGAGGAAAACCAGTCCACCTGGCAGGGTTTCTGGAAGAAAGTCCGACTGCTTGTTCCCTACATGTGGCCTCGGGGAAGCATCTTTCTCCAGCTACTGGTCCTCTTCTGTTTAGGACTACTGGGAGCCGAGAGGGCCATAAATGTCTTTGTACCCATTTACTACAAAAATATCGGTATGTGAGTTATCCTCTTTGCCCTTCAGATTCTAATTTAATAGACTTTTATCCACAAACCTGAACCTCTTTCTTTACCTGGATCTCTCCCACAGTGAACGAACTGACTGATGGCAGCAGTTGGTGCACCCTCGCCACTACAGTGTGTATATATGTGTTCCTTAAGTTCCTCCAAGGAGGAGGGGCAGGTAAACCCGACATATTTATGACTGGAACACGTATAAGTAGATGCATAAAAACTGAGTTTTACTCCTTTTAATTTTTGTTAATTCACCCTTTCTTCCCAGGCGCCTCCGGGTTCGTCAGTAATTTGCGCTCTTTCCTGTGGATCCGGGTGCAACAGTACACCAATCGGGTGGTTCAAGTTCGCCTGTTTGCCCACTTGCACTCCCTGTCTTTGCGCTGGCATCTGGGTCGTAAAACCGGTGATGTGCTGCGAAGCATTGACCGTGGCACCAGCTCCATCAACAGCTTGCTCAGGTAGGACTCCATGAACATGAGCATTTTGATAAGAGACTTGTATATAATATCATTTTTTAAAAACATAGATAATATTGATAATACTTTTTTTTTTTTTTACAGCTATATTGTGTTCAGCATCTTTCCAACCATCGCTGATATCGTCATTTCCATTATCTACTTCATCACTAATTTCAACGCTTGGTTCGGCCTCATCATCTTCATCTGCATGGCCCTCTACCTCAGTAAGTAGCCAATACTCAACCATAATCTTTCTAACATACGAAGCCTCCTCATTGTTGTCATCGTCCTTTAGCTTTAACCATCATCATCACCGAATGGAGAACCAAGTACAGGCGAGATATGAACCAGCAGGACAACGCCGCCAAGTCCAAGGCTGTGGATTCTTTGTTAAACTTTGAGACGGTGCGTCAAACGCTTTGCTTTTTGGTTCATCAATGCTTTTCAGGAACGCTGTTTAATTAAAAACAATATAAAGTGTGAAAAATAAAATATTTACAGGCTTTATGGGCTTAAAATACAAGGTTTGAACCACTTTTTCTGTCTTTTATTAGGTAAAATACTATAATGCAGAAAACTATGAGGTCAGTCGTTTTGAAGATGCCATCTTGAAATATCAGGTAAGTCTGAGGTTGTTTATTTATTTATTTATTTAAATAAATAAATGGGACCGTGCATGCTAATAATAATAAACAGAGAAATTTGCTGTAAATATGCCAGATAAAAACAAGAGTTGCAAAAGCGAGTCAAATGCAGAATTTTTCTTTTCCTGCAGACAATAAAATTGTTTGTGTGATTCAGAACCAGATTGTTCAGAACTGTCAAAGCAGACCGGTCTCGGTAGACTCTGTCATAAGATGCTTGTCTGTGCTATGCTTCACAACATCACAACAACACAGAGTTGGTCAGAAACAGGAAGTAATTGTTAGATTATTGTTAAAAACTACATATCAGGAGGCTTTGAGGAGATGTCTTGTGCTTGTTTTATTGGTGGAAAGATTACATAATGTGCTCAGTGAACTCTTGAAAGATGCATTTAGTGGTTTTATTGTGTGTCTCAGGTTTCAGAGTGGAAAACTCAGGCATCTTTGGCCTTCCTCAATCAAACTCAGAATGTCATCATCGGATCTGGACTCCTGGCCGGTTCTCTGCTTTGCGCCTACTTTGTCACTGAAGGAAAGTTTCAGGTGCTGATAAACACACTGTGATCAGACCAATGTTTGTTTGTTAAAAAATAAGATTGACCTCAATGAAAATGATCTAATCTCAGGTTGGAGATTTTGTTCTGTTCGGCACATACATCATCCAACTTTATACTCCTCTCAACTGGTTTGGGACTTACTACAGGTAAGAGGAGGCATGAGATCTAAACCATGTACAACTCCCATTATTTTACCTGTGTCTGTGTATCTGCAGTAGCTTAAATGTGCATGTAGCTATTTTTGCAGAACATCCTTCACAGGGGATGAGCTGGCTGCAGCTTTCTGGTTGGTTAGAGGTAAATGTGTCTGATGGCACATTGCATAGAACAGAAATTACCAAATGAACAGAAACATGGCTTAATTACTTAGAGGAATGAAAACAGTAGTCCAGATATTTATTGTTTTAATAAAATCACCCAAAAAAAGGAAATGAAGTAAAGACTGCTTCTGGTTTCCCTGCTTTATTTAGCAAAGCCTTTGGTTCTATTATTCTGAATCAAGGCAAAACCTGGTGCAACAGCGCCACCTGCTGCCATACATGTTCATCATGCCAGGTTCATCATACAGGAAGCTGAAACTAAAAACAGCAACTCTAAGCTGATGTCAGAGGTGGGACAAAGTCATTGTGTAGCAAGTCACAAGTAAGTCCCAAGTCACGACTGGCAAGTTCCGAGTCAAGTCCCAAGTTAATACTAGCAAGTCCCGAGTCAAGTCCCAAGTCAAGACAAAAAGTCCCGAGTCAAGTGCAAGTCCTCAATACTGATTTTCAAGTCTCAGCCAAGTCACCATGAGATCTTAATCAAATTATATTTTTGTTATAAAT
>JBAMIG010000026.1:8819581-8832741 GCA_037177335.1 Kiunga ballochi | reverse complement strand
TCGAGTCTGAAGTCATCAAATTTATGACTCAAGTCTGACTCGAGTCCAAGTCATCTGACTCGAGTCCACACCTCTGGCTGATGTAGCACGTGCATTAGGTTTTTTTCCCTCATGGTGGATGACTTCTTCTCCTTGCTTCTGCAGAATGATCCAAAACTCTTTCATCGACATGGAAAGCATGTTCAAACTGTTTGAGGAAGAGGAAGAGGTACATCTGGGACTGAGTTTTTACTGTGGTCTCAACACTGTTTTATGCCTTTTTTTTAATAATAATGATCCATATTTATCCCTTTTTGCAGGTGAAAGATGAAGTAAATGCTGGGAATCTGCTTTATAAACTGGGAAAAGTGGATTTTGAAAACGTTTACTTCAGTTACACAAATGGGTTTGTTTAGATTTAATTTAATACTCAAGGTGAAAATTAAGGCATATTAATTAATACTATATTGTTTTATTTTTATTATTATTATTAGTAGTAGTAGAAATAATAACCATATTAATAATAATAAATATATCAATAATAATAAATATAATATTATTAATAATAATAAGAAGAAGAATAAAATAGAAAATTATTCATAATAAATTGCTTTCTTTTACAGAAAGGAGATTCTGAAAGATGTTTCCTTCACTGTTCTTCCAGGACAGACGGTTGCACTGGTATGTCAGAGGATCAGTGTTATTACAGAAACTCTGTTACGGTTTTTTATTATCACTGTGTTTTATTCTCCTCCTCCAGGTGGGGCAATCTGGATCTGGGAAAAGCACCATTATTCGGCTGCTCTTCCGTTTTTATAATGTTCAGGGAGGCTGCATTCGTATTGATGGCCAGGACATCTCAAAAGTAAGTGTTTGCTACTGAGTAAAGTCAAGTAAATTCAGTATATTAAAAAAAATATGTTTATAATAACATGATTAAATGACAACAAAGCTTTATGTGCTTAGATTTGTGATGATTCTTATGATTACAATGTTTTATAACGTTTACTAAAATGCACTGCACATGAGTTCACGTGTCCCTGAAGGGGTCACAGCCATAGAAACAAGCATCACTGTTGCTGTTTCTTCAGGTGAAGCAGACCTCTCTGCGGGCTCATATCGGCGTGGTTCCCCAGGACACCGTGCTTTTCAACGACACCATCAGGGAAAACATCCGCTATGGTCGCATCACTGCCAGCGATGAGGAAGTAGAGGAGGCTGCTTCCGCTGCAGATATCCATGATAAAATCGTGGCTTTCCCTGAAGGTAATATGTGCATCAGTTCCCAGTAATCACAGGACTTCAGCTTTGTAAGAGTTGGCTTAATATAAACACCTTTACGTCTCTAACTGGCAGGTTATGATACACAAGTGGGTGAAAGGGGTTTGAAGCTGAGTGGAGGAGAGAAACAGAGGGTGGCCATCGCCAGAACTATCCTCAAAGCACCTCAAATTATCCTGCTAGATGAGGTAAATGCTATTGTGGATTTAATGTCCTGATTCCGTACGGCTGGGCTTAGAAATGCGATAACGGTACGTTTTGTAGGCTACTTCTGCACTGGACACTCAGACGGAGCGCAACATCCAGTCCTCTCTGGCTAAAGTCTGTGCCAATCGGACAACAGTTGTTGTAGCCCACAGGTAAGAGATCCACTTCCACACACTCCTCTAATGTTTTGCTTTTGTTGCCACTGATGGAAACGTTTCTGTGTATGAAGGTTGTCCACCATCATCGGGGCAGACCAGATTCTGGTCATCAGCGACGGGCGTGTCGCCGAGCGAGGATGGTAAGTTCTGTTGAGCTGCTTTTCTCTGTCACATGCAGCTCATCCTCCTGTTTCCATTAACAACCATCTCTCCTTCCAAGCCATGAGGAGTTGCTGCTGAAAGGAGGTTTATATGCCGACATGTGGATGAAACAGCAGCAGGCCCAGGACCCGGATTCTTCTTCGGACACGGAAGCCAAAGATCGCAAATCTGAGAAACTGCAGCCACCATCAAGCTCCACGGCGCCCCATGGACATTAAATGTATTTATCCAAGCTTGTTAAATCAGGTTTTTAAGAAGTAAGAGTGACTGAAATGTGAGGGAATGTTATTTATTTTTAAGGGTTTATTACTAAATGTGCAATTCTGTCAAGGAAATAGGAGAAGGTGCCTTTAAATATGGACTTATTGCTCTGATTGTACCCAAGACTTCAATCTGCGGTTTGGAGCTAAAACAGATTTATGAAAGGGAAAAGATGGGGGACATTTAAAAACTTCATTTTACTTTTAAAAAATGTGTATTTTTAAATAAATTGTGCTTAAACTGAAACCACCAGTAATGGAAGCACTGCTACAAGTTTATATTTAAATGCATTTGTTTTCATATTTAGCTTTGAACAGGGTTTTCTGTGTGTGTTTGTATCGTTCTGTCATAAACAAGGCTGTTTTTTTTATATTTTAAATTCCCTCCTGGGGAGCCTTTAATTAATTAGAGTTAAAAGGGAATTGGGAAAAAAATGTACTTTTTTTTGTCTATGCTGGCAGTTCTGTTTCCCACTGAAGGAAAAATAAGTTTATATCATGTCAGGGATTTTTGTGTTTAAGTTTGTGTTATTTTGAGACCATGCTGTTACTTTAAAATACTGTTTGTAAGAGATGCATAAACACATTGTTTATGCATTTAAATAATAAGAAATCAACTGTTTTTGACATTATTATGGGGTCAGTAGTTGTATTGTTCATGTCCACCATAACCAGACTTTTGTATAGGCTGACAGCATCTGCTTGATTGAGTAATATAATTTAATAAGCAAGTATAAGCCATTGAAATTCATTGTCCAGGTAATATGTTTATATAAAGGATTGGGATTTTCTGTGTGCCTATGATTTGCTGTGTTTTCTCTACCTCACTGAAGGTATCCCGTCATTATTATACAACTGGAGTTATTTAGTTTTGTTATGTAATTGTTGTCCAAACCCGGGGTGCCAGCTCCGGTCCTCGGGGGCCACAATAAAACCATGAAATTTATAATTTCCCTCTTGGGGACAAAGTCCGTAACTATGGCTACAATATATTTAGTTCATCATATTAAAAAAATAGGCAGCACTTCTGGTAATGACCTTAAAAATAAAAGCTTGTTCTTTGCGTCTTTTGTTTGCCAATAATTTATGTTTGAATAGTTTATGAACAAACATTTTAATAAAGTAATAACAGCTACAATAAAGATTTATTGATCCGTTGACCGTTATGGTTTTTAACGGTAAAACATTACAGCAAGCGATTTTCACTTAATTTACATAGAAAAATTGCATAAAATTAAGCTTTTGGGAGTAATTTTAAATGACAAACTAACATGGAAAACACATTCATTTTATATAAGGTAAACTATTTTGGACATCTTGTAACTGTAGTTATGGACTGTGGCCACAAGGGGGTAATGTAAACCCTTGTGGTTTTGGAAATTTTATTAAAAATGTTCAGAAAAAAATGTTACAAATGTTCCTGTTCAGATCGAACATCAGTGTTTTACTTTTTTGTGGCCAGATATATGCATGAACAATCAAAATAACAATAACTAGTGTCCTTAATTAGTTATTAGACTGGATCTGGCCTGGTTTAAACAATTGAGATTTTTCTAGTTTCAGTTTGTCCAATCAAAATCTACACATTTCAAGTGTATTTTATTTTAAAATAAATTGTTGCAGTATAAGAATTTTCTTTTTAAAAACGTTATGAGTTTTGTGTAGCTTATAAAATAGCACAGCGCGCACCCTCTGCACGTGAGTCCATCTGGAAAGGGAGGCAAACAGCTGGAGATTTCTGTCGTCACTGGCTAGCTAGCTAGCTTGTCCCGATAAGGGTGTGTTTCAAGCGAAGCTCCGAGCTTTACCCAAACAAGCGGGCGGGGTCCAGGCCTGGGAAAAGTCTCTACCTTATACTGTAGACTAATGTTTAATCTACAGTAGACATGGATTTCGACGCATTATTTAACGAAAATACGTTTCAATTTTCGGACTTCCAGGAATTCACGGTATGTTTTTGAGCTAAAACCGCGCGAGGTCAACAAACTAAGCTAGCGCATGCTAAGTGCTTAGCTAGCTTTATAATCAGAAAGTAAAGCTATATTGAGGTTCCATATTTGATCATACAAAAGTATGTGGTTAATTAGCTTTCTTTGTTTATACTAATTATAATGTTGAATTAGTTTTAACCCTCATTACATTATTAAAAATCGAGTATCGCTAGTTTCTGTTAATAGTTTTACTTCCTTAGTTTCATCGGATTGCTCGGAGCTAAAGAGTGCTACTGCTTCTGTTGTCAAATATCTACCTTATGAGCTAATATGGTGTTTAATCAATCGTGCTGAATATTTTGGTTAGTTTGACGAACGTGAAAGGTCATTAAGTGATTTTCTTTTTAGGCCAATTTGAGCGCTATTAGTCTTTTTCCGCAAACTAACCACAACTAAGCTAATGTTAGCATGCTATTGTTTTCAGTTTCTGCCTGGACATCAAAAATTAACTGAACGGGTGAGAAAGAGACTGTACTATGGTCTGGACAACGATGTTTCCTTTGATGCCCTGTCTTGTCCTGTAACTGGTAAGTTAATTACAGCTTCAAGACTTGACAAACATTTGTCCTTGCTGCTGGTTAGCATCATGTTAAGCTCAAGTCTGTATTTGATTTGTTGGACTTAGTATTTTTTCTTCTTTCACTGTCTCAGTAGGTTATTACTTCACTTGTATACTAAGCAATTTGGCTCAACTTGATGCTATTTGCAAAGCTGTATAGGTTAGACTATTAAGAGCCTACTTTTTAACTTTAAAAATAAGAAATGACCCCTACTTGTTCCAGATATCGCTGTTGAAATCTTCCAGAAGTCTGCCCCAAGCCCAATAAGAAAGCTCCAGAAGAAATATGCCGCTCATGTAGCCAGGTTTGTACTGTGATATGTACATTTTAAATGATTAACGCTTTCATTTCAAGTCTTTTTCGCTCCTTATTGCAGGGAAGCTTGCATCTCGCCATGCGCCATGATGCTGGCTTTGGTTTACATCGAAAGGCTCCGACACAGAAACCCAGAATACCTGCAAAAGATCTCCTCTTCTGACCTTTTCCTGATCTCGATGGTATGTGCATGGTTCGTATGTCATCCTAAACATGTTGCAGTGTTATTAATAGTATGTGTCTGACACTGATGGGAGCTATATGTCTGTTGTTCAAGCTTTTTTTCCTCACACAACACTAGCTAACCCTTTGGTTTCTCAATTTTGGTGTAGATGGTTGCCAGCAAGTACTTGTATGATGAAGGTGAGGAAGAAGAGGTGTTCAATGATGAATGGGGAGCAGCTGGAAAACTGGATGTCCAAACTGTCAATAAACTGGAGATGAATTTCTTGAATGCCATTGTGAGTAGTGCATATAGATGTGGTCCATGTCTGCATATATAATTGTTTCAAGTTCATTGTTTCAGATCTTGTGTTTTACAGGAGTGGAGCCTTTTCACAGAGCTAAATGACTTATTTGACATATTAAGCCAGCTGGAAACCAGGTTTGTAATCGGCATGTTTAAGTATTTTGATGTTGAATAATGCAGCATGTCGAATATTTAGTGTTTAGTCTTAATTATGTGTCCAATGAGGCAGGTTTTTATCTTCAGATTCTGATGTGTGTGTGTTTTTTAGCGTGGCGGAACGGCAGGGGATGAAACGTGGCTGGTTTACCTACACTGACCTGTGTGTGCTGCTGGAGCAGTCTGCGTGGAGTCAAGCCCTCACAGCCCTTTATCAGCACTTTACAAAGGTGAGAAAAGGATGCAGGTGAAAAAGACTAAACATTTCTATTGCTTTCTGAAATTTACAACCTTTATCTACAGGTTTCCTGTATGCTCGGTCTGGTTTATCTAACCAGCATAGCTGGTCTTATTGCCACCAGTGCTGTCCTGCATCAGCTCAGTCTCTGCAGAAGCAGCCAGTCCATGTTGTCTCCATCCAATGAAATCGGCTTCACCCATCTCCAGACTTCCAACCCAAATCCAGAAACGTCTGCTCCAGCCCGCCACTTCCCCTGTTGTGTCTTGGCTAACAAAAGTCTTAACCGTCAGACTGGTGCATTTAAAATGGACCAACATCACAGAGAAAATCCAGTTTCGGTGTCCGCTCACACGTCTGTAATGTGTCTCTGGGGTTCCCTTCTTGCCTCAGTGGGTCATATGCATCCTGAAAAGAAGGCTGAAATGGAGGACTCCCCATCCCGGTCTGTGGCGTCTTTCATCAGTCCTGGCTGTTACACAACCTCCTCTCATGTTCAGTGCGAGCTCAGAAACACCACCACCGCCTTTAGCCCCAGTTCTTTACACAACCCTCACCAGTTATCCTGGATGTCCTTCAGTCTGTTTCGAGCTGCAGCACATCTGGATTTCCCACTAGGGGATCTTCCTCCTGTACAGCTGTGCCATCCGGAGTACATGTTGCCCGTTGATAAAATTCATGCACTTCTCATGTCTGGCTAGAGATACTGCAACCTGTTAGCCTGCAGTGATCAACTGTGGAAACCAGCATTGTTATCATCGCTCATCAGCTTTTCCGAGCTGCGTGTTTTTGTTTTTGCATATGTGGAACGCGGGTGCACTTTTCAGGAATTATGTGTTAAACACAGGATGAAATTGAATTTACAGTTCAGTACTGCAGAGTCAGACCAATGACACAGCCATTCATATTTTTAGTGTCAACAAAACACTTTGGCTCATAAAATGTGTTTAGGTTTTAGTCTTATCAGATGGGGATGAAGGGCCTTTGAGTTGTTACATAGCATCCTGTTAGTTATTTGGCAGGTCGGTGAATGTTTGTGAAGGTTGAGGGCGATACTTTAAATGCTTTAGCTCAGTGAGAAGGAGGGAAAAACCACATTTATTCTGTTTAACCTCCCCTTATCTCCTCTTTACGTGCAGTTTTTCTTTATGCATTACATTTAGCTAAAACACTGCAAGCACTGATTTTATTTTATTTTTTAAGCCTGTCCTAGTTAACTCTCCCCTTCATGCAACAAGAGGAACAGCGAAGTAAAATGTTTCTGTCACAGATCTTACATATAACCTCGTTCATAAATATTTAGTGTATTCTGTTTAGTCACCTGTTCTCACTTTGCTGTGAAAGGGTTAAAGCCAACCTGAAGTTTCTCCTTCATGCTGGAATGTGTTGTAAGGATGAGCTCTGTGGGGTTTATGCAGGTAAACACCTTAAAGGCTGGTTTCATCTGGTCTTGCACTTTTGGCTCCGTTTCCATCAGTTTTTATTTTAGCGTTACAGCTTTTTCTCCATCTCCTTTAAACACTTAATAGAGGAAAAAAAACACATTTAATGTGCTCATTTAAACGTACATTAAGTTTTGCTTTTTGACAAATGGGTCTGATTTGGATTTGATACACTTTGAAGCACAAAGATGTATAATTTTGTAAATGGTGTAAATGCAAATATGGTAAAAGCTTGTTTAAAAAACTAGAATTAATAAATGCTTTTCTTCAAACCTTGTGGTTATTATGGTCTCTAATACTTGTTACACACTTTATGCATGTAAACATTACTGGAACAACAGTAACCAGAGAAAAAGTGGGTTTCTTGTTGGGCCAGAACACAGATGGTACCTCCCCTTGAGTCGCTGCCAGCTTCGTTTACTCCACCCCTCCTGCAGCCCTGGTCCAACACATACCACTGAGAACTCCTAATATAGACCCAACTGCTTGGAGCAAAGGGTAAGAAATCGGTCACCAGCATTTGCTGCTGTGAAACCCACTTTTCCCATGGCGTCATGGATCCTCTGCCACAGGTGAAGAACTAACAACACTACAGAGAGGAGTGTGTGTGTAAATGTGTCAGATGTAACGGTTGCAAAAGAATCCAGTGGATAATTAGACTCGGCGTGTTTCAGATGTCAGAAGAGAAGCAGGAAATACAGAAGCATGGTATGTAAACAACCAGCATGTTTTTGCTGCTGGATGCTGGAAATGTGCTCATTTCTTAGATTTGATTTGTTTGTGCAGGAAAGCATTCATGCCTGTATCTCCAGACGGTGTAATGACCTGATGTATTATCTCCTAGAGGCTGAGGCCGTAGTCTACCTGAATTTCATGAAAAGCCACCGTTGCTATGACGCCATTCCAACCAGCTGCAAACTGGTGATATTTGATACAACATTACAAGTAAGATCACAAAGAAAATGTAATTTTATTTGAAAATAGCAGCTAGGGCACAGAGTAGAATAAAAATCAACTTTTACAATTATTTAAAATGAAAAAAACTATTATAATCAGGTAAATTATTTATTACATGCTCAGAGTGATATTTTACCATAAGAGCTTTTATTAGACAAAACACTGTCCAGAAATTATTTTCACTAAATACGTTTTATGATGTGTTAACCTTCCATTTTCTCCCCTCTTCAGGTGAAAAAGGCCTTTCTTGCACTGGTTGCAAATGGCTTGAGGGCTGCGCCTCTATGGGACAGTAAAGCGCAGAAATTTGTGGGTAAGATTTGAACGTATGTTTAGGAATATATAAGTGTGGTTTTAATTTAATCTGAATAAAGGGTATGCGTTCTTTTCTTTCACAGGAATGCTGACCATCACAGATTTCATCAACATCCTCCACTGCTACTACAAGTCTCCCATGGTGAGCAGAGCGCTGTAGCCATCAGCAACACTCTGCAAGGACTAAAAACCATCCTGACAAATAAAATGATCGTAACATTTATTAGATTAGATTAAATAAATAAAAACTTTTATTTATCCCAGAGGGGAAATTCAATATATAATTATTATTTTTTATTGATATTATTTCAATATTATTTCATTCAATTATTAAATATTATGATATTATTACTATTATAAATAATATATTACACATACTGTATGTAACATTATTTTACTTTTTATTTCTAATCAGAAAAAAAAATTCTTCATTTTCATTGTATTTATTATGATCCAGTTCAGTTCAAACTGCTCAGTTTCTGTGTAAACTCTTATTATTTTAATTCATTTTATCTCATTACTTCAGTCTCTTTGGATCAATTTAGTAGCCAATCTGTTGTGTCCGACATTGATTATGTTCAATCTCCTGTTATTGTTTTCTTTTTAAAGGCCAGCTTGCCTTTTTATAACATGTAAGTGTTATTTGGGACCTTTTGCATCCATTTCCGGTTCTGCCTGTCTCTTCATGATTACTTTTAACTCTGGGTTTTGTCTCTTTTGTGTTATATTTTAATGGTTTCTGATTTTTCAGTGTTTTCTTGTGTCCCATTTAGTCTGTTTTTATTCAGCTTTATATTATTATCTTGTTTTTCTGTATTTCATCCATATTTTGGGATGTTTCACAGCTGTCTCTTTAGTTTCTGTAGGAACTTTTATTCCTTTTTGCCTGTTTTTGGGATGTTTGTTTATTGGCTTCATGCCCAGTTGGCCCATTGAGATAAACTGGCCATAAAAACATCAGTTTTATAAACTACACTGGTTTGACACAGTTCCTTTTTTGTTTAAGCCACAAAGAATAAAACACAAATAGATGGTGATAAAAACCTTTTTTTTAATCTGGATTTTATTATTTAACTTGCAACTAATGACTCGTATGTTGTGTTTTCCCACCAAAGGTCCAAATGTACGGGCTGGAGAGCCACAGGATTGAGACATGGAGAGGTGATTCACTTCAAAGTAAATAAGCAGCACAGATAAATGCCATTTTCTCTGCACACACATCTCAGTGAATGACTATTTGAGCTCGCCCTGTTCTTCTTAGATGTCTACCTACAGTATCCCAATCAATTACTTGTCAGTATTTCTCCAGAGGCCAGGTGAGAGCACACATCAACTTAGTAAAGTCTGCTCGTTTTTCCTGCAAAGCAGTAAATTCCTCTGCTGTCTTTTCCTCCTGCTGCAGCCTCTTTGATGCCATCTATTCCTTACTCAGACACAAAATCCACAGGCTGCCTGTTATCGACCCAGAGTCTGGAAATGTGCTGCACATCCTGACCCACAAAAGGATCCTCAAGTTCCTTCATCTATTTGTGAGAAAGCTTTAAGCTTTCCTGAAATAGCCTCATGCATGCATGTATGTGTGTAACTGCAAGGTGTTGCATGATTTCAGGGCAAAAAGCTTCCCAGGCCTGCATTCCTCCAGAGGCAGATCCAGGAGCTTGGGATAGGAACGTTCAGAAACATTGCCACAGTTCAGCAAACAGCAACACTTTATGACGCCCTCTCAATATTTGTAGAAAGGCGAGTGTCGGCACTCCCCGTGGTGAACGAACAAGGTATCATTATTACAATAAACATGTATTTTTTTCAGCATCAAAGGCTAATTCACCATTCAACCCATTGTTTTGCTCAGGCAGAGTGGTCGCGCTTTACTCCAGATTCGATGTCATTGTGAGTATTTCAAAGGTTTCTCTTCCACGCCTCTATTTGTCGAAACACTCGCAGAGTTGGCCGAGCATCTGACGCAACCTGTGTTTGGTAGAATCTTGCAGCCCAGAAGATTTATAACAATCTGGACATGACGATGCAGGAAGCCATTCGCAGGCGCTCGTGTTACGTCGAGGGTGTGATCAAGTGCCACCCTGATGAAACTCTGGAAACTATCATAGACAGAATCGTCACGGCGGAGGCAGGTGTTTTACAGTCACATTTCTCATCAGTTCAGGAGAAAAGGTTAAAGGAGATCACTTATTTTATTCTTTCGCCCAGGTCCATCGGCTGGTCTTGGTGGACAAAGCTGATGTAGTAAAGGGCATCATCTCTCTGTCAGACCTGCTGCAGGCCTTGGTCTTAACTCCTGCTGGTATTGATTCCCTTCTTACCTAACACCAGAAGACAAAGGTTTGCCTTCCCCTACTTTAGATATCTGTGCTGTGTGTAGGCTAATAAGCTTCTTTGACCTCCCAGCGACCCCTCAATATCCAGAGATAATAAGCAGAAAGCAGTACAAAACTATCTCAGTGACACAAATATGGACTGGTTTGATTGGTGTCTTGATATATTTTCTTGGTAGTTTACAATTAAATGTCTTCCACAATCAATGACTTTGTCAAAAATGCACTTGATACCATCATGTTTCTCCCTGGTTTGTCCAGATGTGATACTTTCTGCAATAAATTTGTATGAACCTTTTTATAAATGCACCTGAAATTTTGCTGTTTTTTTTTTTTTACAGCATATAGGACATAAGCTGTTGTTTAAAATGCATAATAATAGTAATAAAAATGTGCATTAACAGTTAAATAGTTGTGTGTGTTCACCTTTATGCAACACCTCTAACACGTAGCAGGAACTGCAACCACATACTCTTACAGGCTTTCTTTAACCCCGTCCTCCCGATACAGTAAACAAGGAAACACGTGACCAGGTTTTTTTTCTTATCTCTGACGGGCATCATCCATCTGTGCTTCTATCATGGTGATTTCAAGTAGCAGGAAATTCTCAAGAACCAAAACGGAACTTTTCAGAATAAAAGGAAACACAAGCTTCAATAAAAGAAAATCCAAATTGCAACCTAGTGGTAAAAGACATGTTTTTTTTATTTAGTAATAATAATAATAATAATAATTAAAATGTTTTTAAACGAATTAAAATAAGGACAAACAGTGGGCCAAAATTTTTATTAACAAGTGAAGTCCGATAGAGTTATAGAAAACACCTGATTATAGCGATTCCTTCTATATATATGTGTGTGTGTGTGTGTGTGAAGCTGCAAGTTGGGCATTAAATAGTAATCTAATTTGACTTTCTTAACATGTCTTAATGCATTTTTCCTACTGTTCTGTGCTTAAGTACTGTTCCTTGACACGGGGATTGACTGAAGCAACACGTGTCAACTCTAAACTAGCATGTCACAATTTTAAAAAAAGTGTAGGTATTTTATTACTTGGTAATGTTAATTATATTTTATTAAATTAAAAATAAAAGAATAAAGGAAAATCATTTGTGCTTTCACTCATCAAATAAACTTGCACTTATGAGATTGACTTTTAAAAACAGAAGGGTGGCAAAGTTATTACATAAAATAACATTTTATTGTGAAAGTCTACACCGGAAACTCGAGTTTATTTAAGGCTGTCCCGCTTTACACTGCTCTGTCCACATACCCCGTGATCTCCAAAACAACATAAAGTGGGGGAAACATGGCGAGCGGAGAGGAGGCCAGAAGACGCCCCTCAGTAACCTCCTCTTCGGTTGGCCTGGAGGAACTCTTCCCCGCCGGAGGGTCGGAGCAGCCATGCGTGGACGGGAACCCGGAGCTCGAGCGTTTACGGGAGCGTCTTCAGGCTTGGTTATCGCAGTACGAACCCCTACTGCTATGGGTGCAAAGGCTGCTGGTCTGGGAGAGGCCCCTCTACAGCGTTTCCGTCGCCCTGACGCTAAACACATTATTCTGGTATTCCGTTAAGTCGATGTTTTAATCACATTGTTTTGATAAGGCTGACTTGAAGTACACCATTAACCCACTGGCTGATGTCAGCGAGGATATTACGAATGAATGTCAAGATAAGTTAGCTAATCCCATGTCTTTAGCCTAATGCTAACCTAGCTTGTCAGCCCATTTAAATGAATTTCTCAGCACGGAAATGCTTGTTTTGCTTGTATAAAGGCACGACATTGTTGCGCTAATTAGACAAACAAAGTTAATGTAAGGTGTTACACCTGTTACCAGCGTAATTGTAGCACGCGCTCATGATGAATTGCTCAGGCCTCGCTCAGTTTTCTACTCCTTCAATTAAACAGCTGCTGATCGCAGTGCGAACATATTAATGTATATATGATTTAAAAGGTGTGTTTTGTTTCTCCACAGGCTTCTGTCCTCCACCTCCCTGCGGCCCCTTTTCCTGCTGAGCGTGTCCCTGCTGGGACTTATGCTGCTGGAGAGATGGAAGCCCAAGCTGCCCATCATTACTGGTAAGTCCAGTTCTCCCATTGCCATCTGTGTAGCTATATGGCTTGCATTACTCTGGTTAAACAATTTAGTGTTATTATAATAATGTTATTATTGTTATTACAGACTTTTTATTAATAATATTAATAATTATAATTATCTCAGTGACACAAATATGGACTAAATAATAATAATAATAATTATTATTATTAATAATAATAATAATAATAATAATAATAATAAAAAATAGTATAATAATAATAATATTTATAATTTTATT
>JBAMIG010000026.1:8783888-8797460 GCA_037177335.1 Kiunga ballochi | reverse complement strand
TTATCATTATTATTATTATTATTATTATTATTATTATTATTATTATTATTATTATTATTATTATCATTATTATTATTGGCTGTTTTCATACTCCAGTTAATTATAAATGTAGTTTTTTCTTTGATGGAAGGATACAAATAAATTTCAGAAGAATTTTAGTTTGTATTTATTCATCTAGGCTATTTTTCGTGTTTTAGCTTACTAGCCTACTTGCAACGGCAGCACAAAAAGTTTTCTTTCTTTTTTTATTTTAAAGTCCAGAATTACTTCACATTCCTGAAGTCCGTCCTTTTCTTTCTATCTTTATTTCTTCTCTTTTCCCTTTACGGTCATCTGTCTTTTATTGTGGCGAGGTCACGCCTCGCCAGCACAAACATTTCCGACAGTCCCTGAAGGCAGCGTCCGCTCCTGGGCTGGACAGGAAACGACGGAGACGCGCAGCGTGTCTCCTCGGCAGCTGCGGGAGAGAAGAATGGGAATAGGAGCAGATTTGTGGATTGCAGACGAAGCAGCGTGTGAAACATGAGGACAATGGTTTGTTGTGAATAGATTAGCTTTTAAAATAGATAATTACACATTTCACATCGGGAGTTTTCCTGCTTTTCCCGCTTGGCAGGGATAATAACTCTCATTGGAAAACACAGGAGAGGACCCTTTGTGAATCCCATTTCACTGTAAGTATTTTTTAAATTAATACTCTCTGGCATGCTTTATTTTCGAACACAATTTCCCTCTATCTCAGTGAAGCATATTCCTAAAGGAGAAATGTCATTAATCGCGTAAATGTTGGTTTATTTGGACATAAATTGGTGCCAGCCCATCCCAGATAGTGACCTCGGGAAGGAAAACGTAGAAGTAGCTATCAGACTTCTTCAAAAACATAAACTACCAGCTATATCCTCCCAAACCTGTGCTAATACTTATTTGATGAAGTCTCTTCTGTCTCTTATGCTCTGACAGGGTGTTTAAATGAGGGGTTTTATTTGGTCCCATATGCCATTGAACAATCCCTTTCTTTTGGAGAAAGGGTGTGCAGCGTTTGGGGCGACTGGGAAAAGAGCCGCAGCTCTCCTAGGAGTGACAATTCACCCTCCGACTATTTTTGTGATGTATTTGTTTATATTTGTTGCCAGACTTGAACTCTGAGACACTGTTGTCGGTTTGAAGGTTTTTTTTTCAGCTCTGCATCCAGCTGAACAGAGATGCACCGCTAGTCTCCACCCTGTTCAGCGGGAGGAGGCTATCAGCTTCTGGTAATGGCCGATGCTATTGTGCTAATGTTTCCCTCTTGCTGCTGCACCTATGGGTTTAAATTTTAGATATCTTTAACAACCTGTGACATAAGTCTTGTGTTTGGAGTTAGCTTTATGTTAGCTACATCCTTATTGCAGCTAACGGTGAGGCTTTTTAAGTCCCTTTGTTGCATGACGTTGCCGGTAGCAGATTGAATGACATGAGCCCAGTTAAACCAGTGGCTATTTCCAGTTTAATGTTTGCATCCAGTTCAGCCAATAACCTACGCCCATGTCTCCCAAAGCTACTATTTTTGGTGAAGCTTTGTGGAAAAAGTTGAAGTTGGAGCTCATGGTGTGTTCACTGTCCTCCTTTTTAAATGATGATAAATGAACTCTCTCTTTGGAGTTCCCCTCAGTTAGATATTAACAATGCCAAGTAAATGACCCCTTCACTGACCATGGAGTTCAAAGGTGATTTGTAGAGAAGCTGCTTGCCATGCCGCCCTGTGGCTGGCTGCCATATGTCCCTACACTTTCACCCAGTAAAGATTTTGTTTTATTGACATGGCCAGGTGATGCAGCTTAAACTACTCTTGCAGCTCTAACACTTCATTGTGTATTTTCTTGTTGTTGTTTTGTGTTTTATCTTGGTCTTATTGCAACTCATTGTGGGAATAGTTGAATTACTTTGTTTTATTACAGTTTTTTTCCTTACAAACTTATAGATCACCCTTTCACGTATTTTTTCACCCTCCAAATGTGAATTTTCTTTTTCTTTCTGCTCGTTCTGTTTCTCATTTGCTCTTAATTTAGTCTCAATGGAGTAAGTATGTGTTTATAATAGCTTTCCTTTTTGTTATTATAAGTATCTTCATTTACATCTCTTTTGCATCTCATTTGGGTTGTTAAATACCTAAATACCCATTATATTTCTGGCCCACTCTGTCTGTTTGTGGGAAGCTGGCTCAGCAATCTATGCCCGTATCTCTTTAATTTATAGGTGAACACAACAAAACAAACAAAAAAAGGCCACTAAGCAGCCACTTGGCCCAGCCTTTATTCCCCACAGTGGCATTATAATAGACCGTCTGTGTCCTTAAGGCATGCTTGATTTGCATCCACAAAGCACTAGACTAGAAGCACATTATTCTGGGCTTGGAGACAGTGCTGCAACAATGTGACCCATTCGTTAACAGTGCAGTAAATGTGTTGAAAAAAACCACTGGTCCTCTGGTTACTTCCTTATGAAGCTTATGCTTTAAAGCGTGTGTGTTTTGAGAGAGAAAAATGGCATCATGTTAGAGTTGCCCAAAATGCATTGTGATGTATGTCTTTGGGCAGCGTTGGTGGTTGCTTTGTTTTTTATTTACCCCGTTATGAAAGTGTTACTTAAGAATTTGATTATGAGCTGGTTACACAAACTATAAAGACTGTTTTTCATGTTGGTAGTGACTTTTCAGGCATGTGGTTTGAGCTAAATTACATTATTATTGTTGTTGAAATACTATTCAATTTAAAAAGATTGAATTGGCGCATTCGGGCAGCGTGGTTCACAGCTTAGTCATATAAAGTCAGGCAGGGATTGCATTTCCAGCCATAGAAGAAAAACCAAACGGCAACCTCTGTTGGAAAAGTAAAGCCTATGCAATGTGCCAAAATCTGCCGTTCACCCCTCATCCACTAGGGGCTTTAAAACAGCAAGACTAACTAGTTTATATAAACATGTTTACAGCATGCTACGAAATTTTTTTCAGGTTTAATAGACTGATTTTACCTTCCTAAAAACTGTGAGGGGAAGATTTTTTAAAGACACATTTGTGTGAATGTTCTTTCATCTTGAAATTTGGCGTAATTGTGGGTGTGACCTTTTCATTGTCAGGTTTCCAAAAATCATGAAGGCTCATGCTCAATTCAGGCCACAGGCAGAGTGGACCACTGACGTGGTTTTAGCTAGCTAACAGCTAACTTAGCTTTAGCCTACCTACCTCTGTTAGCCAGTTAGCTCCAATTAGATCTGAGTTAGCTTTTAGCCGCAGGTAGGTTTTTTTTGCTTCATATTCTACCCACTGGAGAGTCTGTCCATCTTTTAGTTGGCTAACGGCTAATGGCTAACTTAGCTTTAGCCCACTTTTGTCTGTTAGCCAGTTAGCTCCCATTAAATCTGAGTTAGCTTTTAGCTACAGACAGCTTTTTATTTGCTTCTCTTTGGCTCTTTTCCTTACCGTTTATGGGTAAAACATATGTTAAGGCTTTCTCTCTGGAAGCATTTGGAAGTTTCCTTTTTGGGACTATAAGAGAAAAATGGGGAGTGTAACACTACCAGAAGTATGGTTTACTCATTCACCTTGTGGCATCTTGTTTAACCAAAAAAAAAACTAACCCATTTATTTTCATCCGTCCATCAGTCTTTATTGTTTTGTCGTAGGTATGGCATCCCCTGGATTTGTTGATAAGATGAGAAAAACAGTTGTTAGGGAAATTTTAGGCTTGAGAAATGATCCCGAGACCTAGCATGCATTTACACAGATGGAATGAAAAAGCTACTCCATATGTGTGTGTGTGTGTGTGTGTGTGTGTAGCATCTCCCACATGCCTGCCTGTACGTATGTCAACACTTTGCAGGATCAATCTCCCACCCCTCTCTCTCACGTCCCTGGGCATAAGACCTCCCTGCACAAAAGCTCCACAGATGAAGCTTGGGGTGCCGATGGCAGTGGGTGTAAGTTTACCCAGGTTATGTTACAGCCGGGGGTGTGGGTGGAAAGGGATGGTACTTCAAACATGGCTCACCCTGATGGAGAGCTGGAGGGGAGGGGGGCTGCAACCTGATAGTCCTGCACTTGTAGGAGATGCCGTGGCTCAGGCTGGGGAATGGAGTCTAAAGTGGAAAACACCAGCTGCATCAAGGCGCAGCATCTCCTCCATGCCAGTTGTGTTTGGTAAAGTGCAAGAGAAGAGCGTACCCCTGTCTGGTCAGAGCCACGTGGCCCCGGCCTCTATAGGGCCTTGTTCTTGTAACATTTTGCTGACCTTTGGTGGCAGCTGCCCCTGCCATTTGCAAACAAAGACAAATGGCCAGTCAGCCTGCCTTCAGCCTGCAAAACATCTACTGATCCAGATAGCGAATTCCTCTTCCTGTTGGCCTTTTCATATATATACTTAGATACTTAGGTCAGTACCCTGTATTGCTGGAAATCTACCACTGAGATCCTGATATGACCTTTTCTTTTGAAAGGACTGTTTTTTGTTCTCTTACAAGGAAATGCATTACAATAAGGCTTCTCAGTCCTAAAAAAACACTTGTTCTTTTCTTTTTTTAACGGTATATAATGCTGCAAAAGTAGAATGTGACTAACTAAAACAAGCAATGGACTGACACTGCAGTCTGCTTTCTATATGCAGCACCACTGATATGAGGAGGCAGAAGGAGGTCATCTGCCTCTCCTTCTCTGCTTTTGGGCCATGCATAATCTTGGTTCCTTGTTTGGCAGGTGCACTGCAGTGCATGGACAAATAAGACTGACCTACAGCTGGATCTGTTTGGCACATTGCTGCTCATTATAGACTGTCAAAAGAATTCATTCAGTCACTCCATGTGAGATTCACACTTAACTTTTGTGAGATGCTTCAATTTATTACCATTTCGGGTCGTTAATATACAAAATGGCTATTATGAAAGATGGTTCTTGTCAATTTAAGTCATTCTAAAAACTACTACATGAGCAAATATTCAATCTATTAACCTGTTTAAATGTTTTTTTATAATATGATGTCTCATAAAAAATACATAAAAATAAGGTTTGCTCCATATGAGGAGCTGGAGCGCATCCCAGGTGACATTGAGTGAGAGATGAGGTACACCTGGACAGGTTGCCAATCCATCACAGGGCAAACACACAACCACACACACACACACACTCCTATGGGCAATTTAGAGTCTCCAATCAGCCTATCCCCAAGGTGCATGTCTTTGGATTGTGGGAGGAAGCCGGAGAACCCGGAGAGAACCCACGCTAACACGGAGAGAACATGCAAACTCCACACAGAAAGGTTCCCGGTTGGATCCTCCCCCAGCCGAATCAGCAACCTTTTTACTATGAGGCCACAGTGCTAACCAACTGCGCCACCGTGCAGCCTCAAATCAGGAATCCATGCGTTATTAATCTGTATAATACATGCATAAAAAAAAGTTTTTTCATAAAATGTGATCAGATTTTAATTTAAATGGTTAAAACAATCATTATCAAAATAAGGATAGTGTCCTATTGACCCTAAAGAAAAACAATTAAAATGTATACGTTCCTTAACAAAATCCCTTTTTCTGTTGAGTCTTTTATACAGAAATTCTTACTTTTCCCACAAAAAATGGTGACCAAAAATGACCCCAAATAACATGTATCAGTTCTGACTTACTGAGTTACTCAATCCGCTCCTATGAGAGAAGCGATCCAGCTGGTTTTCCATGTATCCCTGCTGCAACACACCTCATATAACAGGTGACCGGAATGAGTAACCTTGCTTTAATGTAATCTCACTCAACATAGTTTGTTCAAGCTGCTTTTGGCTTTTAATCACCATGACTCTGACAGAAGCAGGTGGTTGACTCGTACTGCAGATGGTTCATTTTATTCACGCTGAAGTGACTGGAAACAAGGGAATCTGTTAAATGTGGGCTTTTGTTGAGCATGTCGCATTGCTTGTTGCTCTCCTGCACACATCACTCTGCACGATCAACACCTGAGCCGGTCGAAGCCTTCAGGGGTTCGTTTTTCTGCACCTGTCTCTTGAGTTAAGCTTGTTGAGTAATCGCCCTGAACCTGATCTTGAAGCCTGGAATCGCATCCCAGCGGGAATTCCATCCGCCTCAATGTCGGCGAGGAGAACGTGGAAGTGGAGAGGTTGATTTATGGGTCCAGTTGGAGCTCTGCAACAGTCCTGGTGCAGGTTGATGGATCTGTGATGTGGAGATGACACAGAGGGCTCAGGGCAAACTGGAGCTCCTCAGACAGAGTAGGTAAGAAGTGCAAGCTCAGAGGAAATATACATGCTGTATAGAAAATATATTACAGACTCGACCTGATGTATGAGCTGTCTGCTGTAAGAAATACTGCATGCAGATGGAAAATGTGGATTTATACTTTGCTCCCTGGATTGCTTTCATGTGCATTATTTTATCTATTGAATTGAATTAAATGGCAAGTGCTTTGCAACAGAGAGCCTGGGATAAACATTAGCATAGCCACAAGCAGCGTATCGTCGCCGCTCCATGTCTGAGCAGAGTTCACTCAGTTCTCATGGAATCACAGCAGCAGTTCGGGTGTCTGCATGTTCATTTGCATGCGGGGTGGGTGTTTGTTTGGCTTTTGGCCGTCTCTCAGGACACGCAGATTACGGTTCAGCATAGATGGAGCTTGAGAAAGAAACAAATGAAACTGTTCTGTTTCCTTTCACCCCGCTGTGAAATGCCTGCTACTTGGCCCAAAATGTTTAGCTGACCTCTGTTTAGAGCAGCTTGTTCAGTTGCTTTTCTCTAATTGTTGACCTCTGGGTTGCATTCCAGTGAAATCCTCTGAGGATTCAGCTTTATTTGCAGCTTGGAAAGCACTAACAATGGCAGTATTATCAAAATATTGGAGAAAGTCAAGGATTTGGTTACGTCAGATTGGGTTAATTTGTGGCGTCTTATGTTTGTGCACATGGTGACACTCGAGTCTGAGTCGTTTGCTCAAACAAAGAGGGAAAAAAATGTTGTATTTTTTCTTGTGCATGTAAAACCTCTGTCAAGTCAAGCATTTCAGTTTCTCCTGAGGGCAGAAATCATCCCAAGACCCCTTTTATCTCATACTTTCACAAGTTCAGAAACAAAAATGACCATGCTCAGTATGATTAGCTAACCTTTATCTGTTCCTAAATAATGTTTTAATTCTGTTCAGCTTGAAGCTCGTACAATTCAGATGAAACTGAAGGTTAATCCCCAATTTTACACATCGTATTAAAAACCTAATTGATGAAAATCATATCAAAAACAAAACAGACTATCAGAGGTAGGGTGCAAAGTATTTAACAAGCTGGAAAGAAAAGTAGTGAGAGGTGCGTCTAAAGACGTCAAAATATTCTGCAAAGAGACGAGAGAGGTATTAGTATTAAAGAAGCTAACCACCATATTTCTGCAGATCAAGAAAATTCCTATGTCTGCTGAAGGACAACCTGAAGAAATGTTGTCTATAAGACAAAACTAGACCAGTTTGGTCATAAAAACAATCTTTATGTTTGCAAATAAAAAGCAGACGTATGAACCCCTTTCCCATAGTGAAACACAGTGGTGGCAGTATTATGCTGAGGGGATGTGTTGCTGTGTCTGAAACTTAAAATCATCAAAGTGGAAGTAAACACGAAGAAAGAAGGATGTGAAGACTTTGAGATAAAACTAACTTTCAGGCAGTCAGCAGTAAAACTGGGTCTTGGTCATTGCTTTGCTTCCTTCCACAACAATGATCCCAAACACGCGGCATCCTGGTGAAGATTAAAGAGGCCTTTATTGACTGACTCACACAAACCACTGATTTAAAATTCAGTTAAAAACCTGCGGGTTGAACTAAAGACAACAGTCTGAGCCAGAAGGTCATCAAACCTAAAGGTGTTTGAGATCCATCCCCCCGCCAAAAAGCAACAGAATTGCTTATGAGGTGTCTGCAACCTGTTGGAAACTACAAGTTCCTACAGGCCATCTATCCAGCATAGGTTATACACATTGTAATAGACACTTGGTACAGGAGGGGCTATTAATTTTTCCTTTAACTGTAAGTCACAAGAGATGCCACAGGAAGCTCCAATAGAAAAATAAATACTGTGGCCTTTTTGGTATCCTCCTCTTGAACTGTAACTCAAAGTTTTTCTTCACCACATGCATAGATTAGAAGCAAAAACGGGTTCGCCCATACATTATTTATGTCTTCCAACTGTTTCAAGTGTTTCCGCGTTTAGTTCAAGCCACAAACTACAACTGCACCAAAAAACTGGAGCTGGAGAAGCTTGTGTTGCCATTAAATATGCACTGTAGCCTACTTTCCCCCTTCAGATCCGTAACCACGCTCTCGTTTAAAGCAGGAAAGTTGCACCAGCTCATGTTCTCTGCAGGCGGCCAGCAAAACCTCAAGCTAGTGAAACGTGAAGGGTTGGAAAGCAGCCTGGCCGCGTCACATTGCAGAGAGCCACAAGGCTCGGTGCACGTCACCATGCCACCAGTGGCTTTACTGGGCAGGAAGTGAGAGGCAGTGGGACATAAGAAGCACGGATAGGGAAGATGTAGTGTTTAGAAACTGAAAAGTATTGCTGTTGAAATGTTGTCAATTGGAAACACTGAGGTCATTCTTCATTTTCCTCATGTCCTCTGCCAATATCTGGAAATCGCACTATTTCACACGCCTCTATCTATTGCTTTGCATGTCCTAATGTTGGCAGGCTGCTCCACTATTCCTGTTTTCATCAGGGTTCATCCAGGACAGTGAAGGAATCTCGAGTTTCACTGCAGTGACCTACAATGCAGAGAGAATCCAGCCAGCGAAAGCAGCCGTGCTCGCTGTGGTAGAATTGGATTGGCACATTTTTGCAACAGAATCCCTTGACAGTAACTCAAACCTACAAGCTTAATCTCGTGAAATAGTGCTGTGTGTGTGCATGTGTGACTGCCTCTCTCTCCAAATCTCATTGACTAATACCCTGGCAGCTCTGAAAGTGACTGCTAGACTCTATCAACTGAGTTTCTGGGTTAAGTTCGTGGCTGAGTAGCTTGCTAATCCCTCTCTGCTGGGCTGATCTTCACTTGCTAGTGATTCTGGATTATTTTGGCCCACGTGCCTCACAGCCAACCCTTCTCTGTGAGTAAATAACAACCTGCCCCCTGGCCTATTGGCACAATGACTGCCTTCAGAGCCAGGTCAAGGGTCACTGTCACTGCCAGCTTGACCGTGCTCTCTTCTAGCGATCATGTCTGCTTGGAGATTATTGAAATGAAACCGTGTAGATAAGGAGTGAGATTTCTGTCTTTAAGCTGATCAGCTGTGCTCAAGCTGCGCTAATGACGAGCTCTCTGAGTGCACTGAAAAGCGTGCATAAACGCTTCCCCACTAAGGACTGTTGTGATCCAGCACAAGTGAAACGGAGCCAAATGTGCACAAACACAAAAGGCATTTCATCATGTAACTCTGCACGTACTGCCAGTAAACCCCACTGGTAGCACGCCAGCCAGCGAGACCTCCATGAGATCCCGCTGGCCATCGTGGGAACATTCCTGACGCAGCGATATTCCATAATTCCCACCATGTGTGGTTTTTCCAGAGGCAAGTGCTCTCTGCATGGAGCATAGAGAATCCCAGTAAGGAGAGGAGATGAGCTCCTGTAATCATATCCAGACATCACTGTGTCTGAGCGAGCAAAGCTGAAGATAAATGGTTGTAGGTTAGTGAAATAACATATTTCCACTGGCTGAAACTTGTTTCAACAGCACATTGTCTGTTTAGCCTCAAATCATGGGTTTGCTTTTAATATGAAACTGTTTTTGTTTGTCCATATAGTTTTAAATGAAGTAAATTTGTCATTATAATGGAGAAAAAGGCTAAATTTTATGTTAAATATGCAGTGTGTTTCAAAAATAAGAGTAATGACCAGAATAATATATATATATATATATATATATATATATATATATATAATTTATTTGGGTTTGCATCTACATATTATTCATGTAAAGAACAGACATTTAGCATAAAGCATAAATGAGGCGTCAATCGGTTGGGAAGTCTTCTTCTCTGGTGGTGGAAATCCCTTCTTTTGGTTTAAACTTTGTCCTTTATCCTCTAAATATTACACTGATGAAAAACTCAACCTCTGTAACGTATCAGACTGTAGCGCAGAAATATTTGTATTAAATGTGAGTGTACTTGTAAATCAGAGATCAGACTACTCATTGTGAGAATGGAAGCAGCTGCACTTATCTTATAGGGAAAGCAATGCACTGATCAATACTAATGCATCTTCCCAATGAGGATCAGCATCAGTCAGCTGACTGACGGTTTACAGGAATGCTCAGGGTCACTGCTAAATGCCTTTATCTCCTTCTGAAACCAGATTACAACATTGTAGGCTGTTTTTTAATTAATTTATGCCTGGTTTTGAGGCAGTGTTACACAGATCATTGTTAAATGATGGAGTAGATGTATTTTGTTTCAATGTGTGATATTTGTAGATCTGAACAAAAAAGGAGGGATTGACATCTTGCAGTATAAAAGCATAATATTTGTTGCTTAGCCGTGCATTTTAAGGCCCTATTGTAATGCAGTTGTGTGCTACTGTAAAGCTCTTCCTGTGGTTTTGGCAACACAAAAGCCATCGACATGGACGAGTTATCAGATAACGGCATATTTTCTGTTTGCCTACTGGTCAAACTGAAGTCATGGATTGTTGATTTTCTATAGTAAAGTAGCAAAATGCAGACGCGTTTAGGTGCTGAGCTCAACCCTGCTTTTTAGTTTGCTGCACTTCCTCTTTAACAATCCTGTCTTTATTTCCTACTGTGACATCATCATCACCCCTGCTCACTCGGCGCCCTTCCCTCCTTCCCACTTCCTGCCCTGACAGGAAATGAGCCGCCCTGGAGGAGGGCTGTTAAAGTGGACAAGGACACACCTGTGTCCACTACACTGGACTCTGTGTTTCCTTTTAGTCTGTTTTTTTTTAAGTGGGACACCAATTTAAGCCACGTAAAGCTGAACAACACTTATACATAGGAGTTTTTGTTCCTTTTAATTTAGGATTTACCGGATTCAAAGAAGAGTGTGTGTGTTGCCTTGATCTTTGCACAGCCACGGCATTCTCGGTCATAAGTCGGTTGTGTTTGTGTGCGTGCATGTGTCGTAGGCATGCCTTTGTTTTCAGCACTGAAGCAGCTGCTGGCCGGCTCCTGCTCTGTTGTGACTGAAGCAACTGTGCTGGCTGCAGCTGCACAGCTCCATGTGTTACTGACACACCTGCTCAATAGCTTTATGTTGACAGAGCGGTATCACACATTCGACTTTGTGTGCGCAAATTACAACAGGATGAGGGAGGGTGTTGGTGGGTCGGCCTGTAATCTAAGCAGACAATTGCACTTCTCTCTGCAAGGATGACACCGTGTCATTCTCTGTTATGAGGAGTCTGTTTGCTGTGAAAACACACTCACTGCGACTTGCTTTACTTTTCATTTTCTCGCTTTGTTTTGCTAAGAGAGCGGCCACACGCTTCTGCTGAGCAACTGTTGCCATGCAGAAAAAAGGAAAGGAACAGCTGAGACAAGCAGGAGTAGTTAGCCACAACATCAGCTGCTTACCCCTCACACCGATTCATACATGCCTGCTTTGGTTTTCTACAGTCAGACACTGATTCAGCTTGTAGATAGTTTTTGATAAAATGGGTGCATAGTATGAGTCAGCATTGCTGTGAGTTAATGACACGCTGACATGTTTAAAGCGAGTCAGCGTAGTTAAAACCTGCAGACTTGTGAGTCAAAGTTGATGCACATGTAAGATGACGACTGACGCATGTTAGCCTGAGGAGGCAGCATGCTTATTAAGCAGGTTGTGTGTGCTGGGATAAACAAAGTCCTGTGCAGCTGAACTGTCTTAATCTAGCAGTAGCATCAAAGAGTTTAATAAAGACTGAACCGTGCTTGATTGCTTCCAGAGCTTTGCGATAAGTGTGCATGTCATTTAGCCTGTGCACGGCGGAGTCGCTCACTCAGACACCCTTCATAGTTAATCCTCTGCATTTCTCTGATGGTAAAATCGCTCCGCTCTCCGACGGTTGCAGGGTTTCTCAGTTCTTCTGCAGCCAGGACATCAAACAAACCCGATCCATAATGTTTGACTAATGGCCTTCATGAGGTGGCCGAAGTGCAGCGTGTGTTTAGCTCGATATAGACACCAAGTATGACTGATTAGATTTAGCCTTTCCTCTTTTTTTTTTTTCCAGGGGAATAAAAGCTCCAGCAGCAGAGTGGAGTGGTGGTTTTGTCTGACCTTTTAACCCCAGTAGGAAGAAGGCAAAGCCACTTCAGAGGTAAGAGTTTCTGTAAAGTGAAGTGAGTATGTGGTGTGGTAGGAATTCGAAGGCCGAAGCAGCATCGACGCTGCTGCCAGTAAGCCTCGCAGGGCTCACGCCTTCTCGACGAATGTCCCGCAGATTCCAAAGGAAGTTCTATTTAAGGTGGTCCCAGATGCTCTTGCATGTCTGATGCAACATGTGCTCCAACAATAGTCTTTTTGTTTTTCGGATTGTTTCACATTTGCTGCATTCTGATCAGACTTTGTGGATCCATTTGAGCAACACAGCAAAGGAAGCATCCCTCCCAAACAGCCTCGATTGGGAAGACGTTGTAAATCAAAACCAAATGAAAGACAAGTCATCTTGTAGGGATGAAGGATGTAATTCCTAACTTAAGTGGAACCATGTGAGGACGAATCATAGCTATGGTTTGTAGATATGCTCCTTACAGCCAGTCTTTGTTCTCTTACTGTCACTCGGTTCTGTTTGTAGTCCACTGCTTCAAAATCTTATTTTTTTACTGCACTTGAATCAAGTAATTAATTCCAGAAAATGAGACACGCTCTCATGCAAGGATAACTTGAAGTTGCTGACTATACCATGTATGTGATAAAGGTAAAATAGCTTTTTTATTACCAGAAGAAGAGAAACCACCATGTAACATAACATGATGCCTGTTATTTTCCACAGCTTCCTGAGTCTATGGAAACTATGGCTGCTGGTACCGATGACTGTTTATTTACGTGTCACACATGCACATTTTCACACTCTGAACTAAAAAGGATGAATTGGAATAAATACATTTCCAACTTGGTGTCCAGCAAAGGAGGAAGGCTGCTTCATTGGATGTAAACGGTTCCAGGACAGGCTGCTTGTTGCTGTGTGTTGATGTGTGTGTGTGTGTGTCAGCATCGTGTGTTTACACGTGGGGACACCCTCTATTGCAGGCGCTCAGCTGTCGTTATCATCCTACATATCCATCAGCGTAGGCGGGGCTGCCGCGAGCATGCGGTTGAACTGTGACATGGTTGCCATGACAACCGTTTCATTCATGCATTTGATACTCTTTAAGACCTTGCCCTTGAATTGATCTCTCCTGCTGTTGCTGGAAACATTCAAGTTGCAACCTTGGTGTGTGTGTGTGTGTTTGATGATAATGCTGGAGGTGGGGTGGCATGAAGCAGGCCGGCATATTTTCCAGGTCTTCCTGTGGAGACACAACACACACACCAGCTGCAGGGAGTGTGGACATAAGGAGAGA
>JBAMIG010000026.1:8771927-8783212 GCA_037177335.1 Kiunga ballochi | reverse complement strand
GCCGGCATATTTTCCAGGTCTTCCTGTGGAGACACAACACACACACCAGCTGCAGGGAGTGTGGACATAAGGAGAGAACATGGGGGGAGATGGGAGACACAGTAAGCTAATGATGGAGGACATCCCCAGCTGGGAGTGGCGTATGTAGTTTTTGCATATTACAGAAACCTCCTGCAAGTGTCTCAGTCTGATTTACTTCTACAATATGTCCCATCTATTTTGTTTTTCCTCTAATAGGTGGCAGATGTAGACCTACTGTTTGGCCACTCCAAGTAACAATTGAGAAATTGCTTTCATAATAGGTTTAGCTTTGAACGCACCAGACATGCACTGAACATCCACCACCTTGAAGACGCTCATAGGACTTTTATTTAAATAGACATTTGCTTCATCCATCACATTTTATGCCTCAGATGAATTTAATCTTGTTAATTGCATCTCTATTGCAGCACTGAGAAAGATCCAATAAGATGGTAAATTATATTTGTCGTATTTATGTATCACCAGGGAAACAGGATATATGGGGAGTGATTTATAATGTGGAAGTAAAAATAGAAAAATGGTATCTACAGCAACAACAGCTTGAAAGTCAGTATTTAAGCTGAGCAGCTTTAAGAAGTCTCTTAGGCTCCTTTTAGGAGTCTTTAAGAATAGTTTTTCAGGCTGATTGAAGGATTTTCAAAAGCTCTTCTTAGGATGTTTCTGTGATCCCACATTGCTTCAGTATGTGGGGGTCCAGGCTCTGTGGAAGTATCACGACTGCCTAAAACTTACTTTTAGGTAATTTCTTGTGTAATTTTGCATAACTGAGCCCTTTTCTCCCATATTTCCTTCATTAAAAATGGTCTTTCAACCATTCATGATGAGGCTTCAGGGAACAGTGGGCTCATCAGCAGAAGATCCAGATGTCTCTCTCGGGTCTTTGTTGGATTTTTATACCCATTTCTTTACTACATTCCCTTCATATACTGTTTATCACCACAGATAGCTCTTTAGTCCCATACTTACACAGTTAACTTACCATTTTTAAGGACACAATGCATACCACTATAACTAAATATGGGACATATAAGAAAGTACTCAAAGATACAATTTAAAATAGTTTGCTAAGTTGTTTTTTTTATATGTAAGCAAAAGATTTGGTAAAAGTTGAGTATCTTATTGTGTTGGGGTATTCACCAGTGTTAAATAAGTAAAAAACAGCAGCCAGTGGTTGGGAAAAGAATTTCAGAAAACCTGGAGAGATGAATCAGACCGATACTTAATACAACTTTCTATATTCATGCATGCATGCTTTAAGGATTTCTGCTAATTTGTAACAATATTAGGAAAAAAAAACAGGGTCTCAATATTTTTGCACACATTATTTATTGTACAAACATTATCTATTAAAAAGCATGAAATGTAGGTACAGCCTGGTGAAAGCTGCTGCAGCTTAATTTTACACCTGACTCATTACTAGATAAACCTTTCTATTGCAATGCAGGAGACTTTTATTCCCCAGAAATCAAAACACTCAATTCTGCTCCTCGTGCTGCACATTTTATCCAACCCGTTGATGCCTCATCTTCCTTAGCAGGCCCTGCGTTTGATGTCTAGCTTGCTCCTCTCAGCAGTCCGCTGCTGCAGTGCTGCATCACGTTTAAAAGTTTGTGTGGGTGTGTCAGAGCCCACTGCAGCACATCACCTGAGCTGCTTTATGTGTGTTTAGAAATGTGTGTGTGTGTGTGTGTGTATGTGTGTATGGAATCGGATATCTTCAGGGAATGAACAAGATTATTGATTTTCACATTTGGACAGGAGCCCTGGAGGGTAGCAGGGAAGCTGATGCATCCTCAGTGGGTTTCTGTGTGAAAGAGAAAGTAAAGTCAAGGGAGGATGAGCTAAAAGAGGGAGAGAGAGAGAGAGAGACCTAAATGAGAGAGGAACAGGCTGTTCAGTGATCAGATCATCATCTTTTCTGATTATTTCCATATATGTGAGATTAGGGAAATGAGACGTACGCTGAATGCTCTGTTGTGACGACGTGGCCGCATCACCTTATCTGAGTCATCTGAGTCCGAGCCAGCTGCATAATGAAGCCTTGTTGTAAACTGCATGTCTGTGCAAAGATCTGTGCACGTGCATGAGTGTTGCCGCGGCAACGGCTGCTTAACTCGCTCTGATATCGGTGAGCGGTTGTGTCCTCGCACCCACCACCCACCAGTGTGACCGTGCATTTCCGCACCCCCTCTCCTCTCCGGTTTCAGTTTCTCCTGCTCTTCCCAGCTGACTCCTGCTCCATCTGTCCACTTTTATCATCCTTCCTGTCTTTCTCCTCTTTCTTTGCCCCTCCCTCCTAATTGGCCAGCTCGGCTTGCCGTATCGTACCATGCTTGAGTGAGCCCAAATGAATTTTGTTGATCCGAATGTGCATCTGAGCGCAACTCTTCCGCTTCCAGGCTGTTGCTTGTGTTTGACTAATGACATCAGAGCTGTTATTTTGGCCATCAGTTCTCCTCCCCATTATACTCCATCTAATAGCAGACTGCACTCCTCTATTATTGTGTCCATCCATCATTCCTTTGCTGCTGCTGCTGTTTTGTTAACCAGCTCATCTGTCTCTCAAAACAATCCCTCCCTTTATGGTGATGCATGTCACTTTATTTTGACGGCTTGTTGTGCCAAATATAGCAATAATAATGTTAACAGTTTCCCGGTTCTTGATAAGTGCAAATTTCCATTAAAGCTACTTTGCGTTTGTAAAACACGTGCAGGTTAAATCCAAGTGCTTTATATTAAACAGACATTGCAACAAGGGGAAACATTTAAAAGAAGAATTATTACTGAAAAGAATAAGAGGAATGAAATTAAATGAAAACAGAAAGACAATGCAGTCAGACACAAATGGTACAAACAGGATGTCCACAGAGAATGCATCATTATCATCATGTTGTCATTACCTCCATAACCATCATCATGTCTGTTGATTTTATTGTTTAGTTTTGCCTCTAGGGATGGAAGCCGACTTGATCCAGATCAAACCTTTGTGACTTCTATGGTACAAACAGATCAGATATATATATATTTTGAAGAAGAGAAATATCCACATATTGATCAATGCTCACATTAGATCTAAATATAAGACCAGTCCCCTGGTGAGGAAGCAACATATAGCCAAAGTGGATTAAAGCAACATTGTCCGGGTGTGTAATAAAAGCAAAGAAGTTATAACAATACTGTTATCTCAATCACTAGTTTAAAAAAGATATTTTGGGCTCTTTTCTTACTGCATACATTAAATGTTTAGCCTGCACCCATCCTACATTTCTCATCCTGTCAGAAAGCAAAGCGAGTATGATGTCATTTTGTGAGTCAGACTGCAGGTCAGCTGAGTTTGCCGGACAGGCACACCCAGTTTTGAGTTGAACTCCTTCTCCTCTGTTAGCACTTTTTTCACTTGCATATAAGACCTTTAGCTAATGTCCTTTCCACTCGATCTTCTAATTTTAGCATCATGTTCATGTGGAACAGCAATATTAATTTAACCAGGAAAAAAATTTGCACAAGAAGGATGACTTGTGGCGGAAATTAGCAAATGACACGAGTGGAAATTATTACATGCATGTTTCCTATCGGATTAAATCTGTTTTGTATTTCAAAAGCAATTAAATGGCCGATCAGACCACAGCGAGCTTTGGGTTTCTTTTGTTTTACCAACGCCACATGTCAGATTACAAGATTTGCTCTTAAAACCAGGCTGACTTTAAACCGCTTCCCTACGATGTAGGATGTCATTAGGATATATTGACACTTGGCATTTCAGTGTCTGTTTTATGGGTTGAGTTTATAGGCAAGGCAGTCTGAAGACACATGTATGCGTAAGGCGTGAGTCAAAGCCAGTCAGCCTTGAAGCATACTTGCCACAATCTGCTGATATCAAAAAGAGAAGTAAAACGAGACTGTCTAGTACAATAAAAGGTATTTTTATTGTAACGGAAAAGGAGTTTGTTTCGGCATCAACATTTCTAACAATGCTGCATCTTAGCTTACCGTTAAAATGAGTTCTTTGCCTTATAGGAAGCCAATATTTAAAGTTACAGTCCTGCCAGTTTTAGATGTTTCCTGTTACACCTGAATCACATCATTGTTTGGTCAGAAGCAGACACCACTTCTTAGGAGAAGCTTTTTGTTATAATTGGGTATGTTTGAGCATAAAACCCTTAGGAACTGACTGTGGACACCACTGGTGTAAAACATTAATGACGCATTAGAGGTGTGAAAAAGCTCTTAATTTTATTAGTTATGGATTATTTTCTTTCAGGATATTGACCTCTGGCCGACAGAAGTGAGCATTAGATTGTTAGAGCAAGACAAAAGGGATGACCTCTATCCATAGTCTGAAAAGGCTGCCAGTTTTTAGAGGCTCTAACTTTTATTTTGAAAACAGTTAAAAGATATAGGTATTTATTTAGTAATAAATTTTCATTTCCACCAAGTTTTATTTCATTTTCTATTTTGTTTTTACCGCTCTGAGCAACTATACCGCTACATGCTAACAGCACTAGCCAGTTAAACTAACTTAGCTAAGTTAGCCGTTGCTAATTAGCATTAATCTTTTACCTCCTTTATTCTGTCAAAATCGTACTGATGTGTCCATTTCCTCATATTTACTCAGCAGCATTTTAAACAAGTGACAGAATGAGTTGGTTAAACTATTTGGATGTATTCTTAGTCAGGCTACATTTATTTAGGTTTAACACTGGTCACTCTCTGTCCCTTTTAAGCTCTAAAGAATTTCCTAACTGCTTGTGAGACTAATGGTGCGCTATGATGGGATAATTATTTTCATCCAATATTTGAATATAAATGTATTTTGTGAGGATAATTTGAGAGACTAGGGGGGAAAAAAGGTGACTTTGTAGGAATGATTCACTCTTTTTCCAAGGTGGAGAGACTGATGAGTGCCAAAAGACAGATGGCTGGTTTTATTAGCCTTTTCAGTTCCCATTTTACTCACACACACACACACACTTTAAATGTGGCAAGGCGGAGTATTTGATCCAGCAATGGTCTATTTAAAATTACTCGATGGATACAGCAACTCAGTTGGGAGTTTGTGGCCACAATAGTGTTTACTCAGCTACAGTCATATTCCACATCCCAGCCCTCCTTTTTCCTGTGTGACTGAAATATGAAAGGATTTATTTGTTACCTAAATGTTATGAACTGCTCATTATTTAAATGTCAACTGGAAACAGTAAACGGAGGACTTTGACAATCCTTTTATGGTCGCATGAATCCATCATGCTTTTGTGTTTATTCCATAAAGTCAAATGTAGTTTAGCCAATGCATAAAATAAAAACAAACTGAGCCCTTTTACACTGATTAAACACAATATAGTGTTATCATAATTTCATCACATTCCTGTTACATTACTTGTGAATTTCTAAACTGATACTACTTCCATGCAAAGCAAAAATGAGTCTGTTGAGTCCAGATGCAGTTTAATGTGAACCAAATGAACAGCAGTACTCTGTCCCCATCACGCAAACTGAATTAAGGAGCCAGCCAAGGAAACCTAATCTGGCCTATGATGTTATTTCATGCACTCCTCATAACTGCTGCATCAAGATCTCTTGTTTTTCTGTGTCTGTACATCTTTATCCAAAAGAAAAAAAGAGGCCAGTGAGGTCCCATTCCCCCCAGACTGTTTTCCACATGTTCTTAATGGCTTCTCTCTCCATCTTATGTTCACACCAGTTGTTAGCTTTTGATCTTTAATATTAAGGAGCGATCCAATGCAGGGGACGCATTTCCCCAGAAGGATTTACATATTTTTAGTGATTTGATCTGGAAAATCTGTCATGAACTTGGTAGTCTGCAGCTTTGGTGTGAAAATAGCCCACGGCTAAAATGTGACAAGAAGTCAGTGAGTTCACAGCAGTGACTTCTTACGCCAAGTGATTACTCCTTGTTTCTCGTTAGCCTACTTGCTAAGCAGCACAGCAGAGTTTGCTGTTATCAGATTAAGCTTGACGCACGTGGCCAGCTGTTGACATAACAAACTGAAACTTTTCTCAGATAAATATTCACAGAAATGGCATTCGCCTTGAAGTTCCTGCTTTTGTCAAAGAACAATGCTAAGTCTTCATCTGCTCTCTTTTCCAATCCTCATGACACTCTTTGAACTGAATGGCTAAAGATAGATACGCCTTCCTCCTCCTCAGTACCAGATACGAGTTATGCTTACAGTAATCTGTTTTCCCAACATGCTTTATAACAAGCAAAGTCCATCAAACACAATCTGTTGTATGTCTGTGTTTCCATATTACCTACATGTGGGGTCTTTTAAGGAAAGTACTTTCCCTACTTTATATCCTCTTCTCCACTGTTCACTAACAATCCCCTCATTCTGACTCATATCTGTGACTGCATGACAGTTGCATTTTTACTAACATGTCAGCATAACTCATCCTGGAGATGGCCACTTCCATTGTGCTGATTGGTTAATCAGTTGTTTGCTCATATGACTCAACTCCTATTTACCTAAAATTCATGTAGCAATAACCCCAAACGGTGTCTATTGTCTATTCATTTGACTTGAACTCATCATTAAAATCATTGGGCATTTTATTTCACTGATTTTGGCTTGTCTGTGGGAACTTGTAGCTCAAGCATCCCTGCTGCTCTGCTGACAAACTCTCTGCATCCTCTCTCTTCCCCACTGCTGCAACATCAGCAATAAATGCAAATTCCTTACTCAAAAGAAAAAAGAATACAGAAGGGACTCCATTGGGAAGGCCTTTGACCTTTAACCTTTCAACCTAGACCCCTGATCCACTCAGCGGTAGCAGGAGACAGAAGAACGCTGGTCATGATAAGCTGCAGGGACCGAGCAGTACATGAGGGGGAAAAAGGGCACGGCTAGCATTTGCCTTGTGATAATGGTTCCCGCATGTACACACACACACACACACACACACAGCTTTCTCCTGTCCCTGCGTCTAGCTTGGGTCATGCTCCATAAGCTTAAAAGCAGGGCCTCAGGTGGTAATTCACTTAAACCTGCAGCAGGATCTCCAGTTGAGGCCCTGATTCCATTAGTACAACATCTACTAAGCTATTTTCAAGAAGTGCTTATTTTTTTATAGGGATGCATCTTTCTCTTCTTCTGTTTTCTTTGGTTTATTTGCGTCTAGACCATCTTTATCTATGGTGTTCTGCCTGTATGCATGGCTTTTACTGTAATACATGTGTGAAGAACCCCAGGTTAATTACTGTGTAAACACATCAGAAGGGCACCTCGGTTAGTTGCTTTGTGCTCGTGTTTACATATGTAGACACAGCAGAGAACACTTTTTTTTAATACTATTATTTATTTATTGTTTGCCATTTCCTTTTTCTGTCTGTTCAGCAACATCATAGAGGATAAGCTCATCTTTTTTATGCACAGAAAGACGTCTGTGGCCCTGTGGAGCTAAATAATGATAATAATGATTTACTGGCTAACGTTTGGGCATAGTGGAGGGATGTAAGAGCGTAGAAATCCCTCACTGAGAGCACCCTGAACGCCTCGCACCCACATGTCCCTCCCGTTCCCTGTTAGTGGCATAGACAGAACTGGAGGACACCGTGCTTCCTGGTACGGAGCGGGTCATAAGGGAAATGAGGAATTCTGCACATCCAGCCTATTTCCTGTTCCAACTCCCACACTCGCATCCGTGAGAGCATGGCTGTAATTTGAAGCACACACACACACACACACACATTTAGTTGGCTTGTTTTCAGACCATTCTCCTAAAAAAAAAAAAAAAAAAAAAGGTCAGGCTTTCTTTGTTGTGTTTTAATGCTGCCCCAAAGCAGGAAGTAATCCGTCATCTACACTGTAACAAGGATCCTTTCCACTGCATGTGTCTGTTTGTCTTCATCTAACCAGTTTATTAGCCTGCTTTATCACCAGCGCTGTAATAATCCAGCATGGCTTTAAAATTTCTTCAAATATTTAGTGGAACCACAAAGGCGTGGGCACACAAACCCTCATACACAATCACAATTCACTGGATCAAAAGAACATGGGTCATCAAAGGGGTTAATCCTTGTTTGGTACAGTCACTAGTGACTGACACCACATTGCGTGGATAACGGGAAGGAATGACACCCTCGGAAAACATCAATGGGATTACTTGGGGAATATTCCATCCAGCTGGACGGTTGCAGGGGCGCTGGACTGTACCAAGAAAGGGGCTCGGTTTAGGGGAAGAACTGGTTCAGTTTGTTTTTACCACCCAGAAGTATTTTTGTGTGACATATTTCCCTTTTAGTTGAAGCTGGAAATATGCACCAAGCAAATCTGTGTGTTTGTGCTTCCTCTGGCATCTGACCAGACATTACAGACGTGTCTTTGGCTGCGCTTGATCATTCTTTCCTCTGATTAGATAACGTTAATCTTGAGCACATTCTTGCAAATGTATTCGTTCCTTCAGCTTTTGCTACTGCAGTTTGCACTAGTGATCAGCCATCACAGATTAAATAGCTAAATCAGAAGAGGAGCAAGGCTCTTGAAGTTTAATCTCTTAATTTTTGTCCTTCTTGTTAATATCAATGCTTTGTCAACAGTGCGGTATCCTTGATTTTGTTCTTCTGTCTTGTATTACCACTGGAAACACAAGATAATGGAGGAGAATATGAAAAATGTTAGATTATTTAGTGTTTAGATGAAAGAAACTTGATGTTTTTTTTGCAGCTATGCCAACATAAAATGCATTTTAATATTTCTGTCCACTAGAGGGAGCCCTACCATCACCTTTGCACAAAGAACAGCTGCAGCCTCACAACCACCAAACTGTGCAGTCCCCGATATGTAACATGGTATTATCACATCCTGTGAGGCTCTTTCAGATATTCCTCATGATTAAGTTCAGACTTAATGATTTAAATTAGGATGCAGTGGTGTCCTGCTCCCCCTCTGCATCCTTCCTGGACGGGGTGTGTTGGATGTGAACAGCGAGACATTACAGGGTGTTACATTGATTAGAAGGTGCAGGGTGCCCACTAGAGGTCTACAAGCGGTTGTCGTGGCAACAGGCAGAGAGATTGGCATGACCTGAGTTGAATTTTTCTTCCCTTCTTGTTCCCCTGATTTAAATCGTCCCCTTTTTGTAGATGAGACTTGAAATCATGTGAATTTACGTGTCAAGCTTCTGCTCTTGTGTGTGTATTTTTTAGATGGAACAGGTATCAGACGATGAATTGGATCATGCAGCCGAAGAGGACAGCGACAAGGAGGACCAGGACCTGGACAAGATGTTCGGAGCCTGGCTGGGCGAGCTGGACAAGCTCACTCAGGTCAACACACGTGCACACAAACTGGGTGGTTGGGTTACATACAGACTCGCACAGGTAGAAAAGCACGGACATAAGAACGAAGGGGATGTATCCATAGCAACCGTACCACTGCTAATCCTGTCTCTCAGCCTGTATCCTAGCAACTTCCCTCCCACCCTTCACTATATATTGCATATCTCATAGGTCTGTGTGTGTCTAAGGAGTCTCACAGACAGACATGGTTGTTAAGATGCTTTGATTTGACTGTAATGTCAGGATGTTCTCCTCATGTTCTACTTATGTGTGCGCTGTAGAGTCTGGATGATGGCAGGCCACAGAAAGCACTGCAGAAACCGCCTCTCAGGCAAGAGACAAACATGGCCAACTTCTCATATCGCTTCTCAATGTATAACATAAATGGTGAGACGGTGCTTCTCTTATTCAGTGTAAAAAAAAACAAACATTTAAATAATTGAACCTCCTCACTATCATGTTTGCTCCCTGCAGAGGCTTTAAATCAGGGAGACACAGTGGACTTGGATGCTCTAATGGCTGACCTGTGCTCCATCGAGCAGGAGCTCAGTACCATCTCCAAACCAAACTCCACGTCTCGGGGCCAGAACAAGAGCCAGCAGCGGCCCTCTGGGGGACGCAGCGCCAGCACCAAGCATACAGGCACCAGTGGAGGTGGAAGCAGTGGAGGTAGATCTGCTGATGTGACTGTTTAGAATAGCAATACGTGTTGCATTAAGATGTCTTTTTGCAGTTATTTTTTATGTCTTGTGTTTTTTCTGTATGTAAAATATGCAAAGTTTAAAACCTAAAGTCCTCAAGGTGGGACATTTTTCTTTTCCTGAGACTTTACCATAAAAAGCATTCAATAAAGATTGATTCTGAGCTAATTTAACACAATATAGATGCTTAGCATTTAACATCGATTGACTAATCAGCTAACCAATTTGTTCAGACTAGCCATTCAACCATAGCTCCCAACAGATAAACATGAGTGAATCATTTTATTTACAATCAAACCTCAAAACCTTTGAGTTACCAGTTTGAAAAATCCATATTATCTGGTATTACTATTAGCAGCTAGCCTGTCCAGCTGGCCAAAAAGATCTTTTAGTGGTAACTGGAGGGAAAAATGCATTTTTTTTATACTGATCTACCACCAAGCATCACACACTGCAGTAAATGTGTCCAGCTGTGATATCCATGTTTATGTCCCCTCCTGCTTCAATTATTTTCTTCCACCTTTTGAGTTTTTAAAACTTCTCCAACAGGAAGTTCTAGTAGTAGTACCCGAGCATCACCAGCCAACACGGTACGAGGTGGAAGCATCAACTCTCGCCCCGCGGCCTCCAACATTTCCCTGGATGACATCACCTCTCAGCTGGAAAGGGCCTCTCTCAGCATGGACGAAGCAGCACGGCAGACTTCATCATCATCCTCGTCGTCCTCTTCGGTTTCCTCCACCACTCTGCGGCGGCCCTCGTCCGGATCATCCGGCGGCGGGCAGCACCGGAGGACGGGTTCGGTGGGCGCTGTCAGCGAGCAGGAAGCGCCGTCCCAGCGGTCCAGTGTAAATTCAGCATGTGCCTCAGCTTCCAGCATGGACTCCTTGGACACGGATAAAGTGATAATGGGAGGAGAGATGGAGGGCCAGAGCAGCCCAAGCACACAAGGACAGAACCAGACCAGCACAGAGGTATGACCAGTACTCAAATAAGCAAAACATGACTGGTTTTATCACCTTCGTTCAGTTTCTGAATCCAGGAAGTGCAGAAAATCCGCATCTGGGATGAGGGGAATTAACTTAAACCAAACACTTGCATGCAAAACAGCATATGTGTTGTGCTTTGGATGCTCTCACCAAATACTCTGTAATCTCAAATGTCTGAGATTACAATGTGAACACCTACCCTCTCTGAGCTCCTTTGTTCTCTTACTAAGCAAACTGGTTCCCTAACAAAAGCTA
>JBAMIG010000026.1:8730947-8746764 GCA_037177335.1 Kiunga ballochi | reverse complement strand
CATTTACATTATACATATACATTCAAGAGGTGGCAGTAATGATTCACTCCGGAGTAAAGTTACTTTTTTAATGCACCACAGAAGAAGAAATGGACGTGACGCGCATTCTCCGCCAATATGAAGGCACTCGGGGCAGTTTTTGCCTTTGATTTAAAAAAGCAAGCCTTGATATTTTTTACAAGTGCTTAATCCGTTAACTGGACTGAAGTAGATGCATCACCGAAACAATATCCTGGGTGAGACTACTTTTATTAATTGCCGATATTTGTAGGAACGCCGCTTGAGGCGGCTTGAAGGCCCCATCCTTAGGGAAAACATGACACAGTTAACTTTAGCATTAGTCCGAATGTGCTCTTATACTCCAACATGAGATTAATTTATTAGTGACTCATAAACCAACTGTGGGTAATAAACTATACATAAGTATGAAATAATGCAAGGCGCTAAGCAGAATAATTACCGTGTAGTTAGCAAAGACCTTTCACAAACCATAAGCTAGCCTGCATTACAGTCTGCTTTAAATTAGCATTTAGCAGCTGCACAAAGAAATGAAGCATCTATTGATATTTTGGAATGACTGAACAACGGAAACCTCTTTAGTTGATTGAGTGTTTCATTGCTGAACGGTCGGATTAAAAAAATTGTACAAGTGTCAGTCAAAATGGTTAAATTAAGGGAATGTAACAGTACTAATAAGTAAGTAAACATGTAAATTGGATTATAGGGTAAAACTGTTACTGTTGTAATGTTTCTGAGAGGGAAAATCCGTCAACATGCATCCTAATGCACATCAAAATTAAGAAAACTACTCTTAGAAAAAACTTTTGGTCTGTTTAAAAAAAAAAATAGAAGATTTTTGCTATTTTCGACGTGTTTCTAGTTGTGACGTAGTATCTGTTGCATTGCATTATGCTAATTCATTTATATTGCAAGCTATGCTGTTGGTGCATTGAATTTTTTGTGAACATCACTACCAAAGTCTTAAATGGTCTGTATATTATTTGGTTATTATTAAAACCAAAACCATTCATTAAGCAGTGTTTGCCATATTTTTAGTCCTGCAGAATGTCCAAGATCAGGCGGAAGGTAACAGTGGAAAATTCAAAAACCATATCTGACAGCAGCAGCAGCGGCGGCAGCACCACGACCAGCAGCACCACTAATCCCACCACCCCCTCTCGGAGGCCCAGCGTGTTTGAAAGACTCGGCCCCAGCACTGGAAGTAATGCTGCAGATGTATGTAGACTTCAAAGTTTTTTTTTCTCTATACTTATTTGGACTTTTACCATACTTTGAAAATACTACGACCCACTTTTCTCACTGCCATGAGGTTAATTTGCACTGCATATGTCTTTTAGAGTCAGTGTAGAAATTGGCTGAAAACTGGTAACTGCAGTTACGGCAACACTTGTCGCTACACACATGGAACTCAGCCACGAGGCAAAGGATTTAGCTTTAACCGGTAAGATGGTTGGGACCTGCTCATGTACTGAATCTCCAATGATTCTTGCTTTTTGTTTGCATCTGGTCAGATACTTCCTATGAAGTTTTTCATGTGTGTCTAACCTGTGAGCAGGTCGACAGAAAGACCCACAGGTGATCTGCGGGAGAGGATGAAGAATAAAAGGCAGGATGTTGAGCCGGAAAACCTGAAGCGAGACCTAGATGAGCCCACATCCCCCACAGTGAGAGTGAGTCTTCTTGATGTGTGCTTTTAGAGTAGTAATCTGTGTAGGTGATTTTGGGGATACATCGAGGGTAATGCCAATGCTGAATCTATTGTTTCTGCTTTTAGTTAAAATAGCAGAAGAATTGGATTAATAAAGTTTTATTTATAACAGAGAGATTCCTCCAGAGGCCGCCACAGGGAGAAGGAGGATATAAAGATCACAAAGGAGCGTACTCCAGCCAGTGAAGAAGAACCTGCAGAGTGGGAAACCAATCGTGAAGGTACATCATTTCTAAAGGTGGTCTTGTTGCTGAGGATTGAGCTGAAAGCCATCAGTCTATGCAAAACTTTGCTGCTTCCTTTCCTGTTTTTATAGAAACGTGTTGTTTTCTTGTTTGACTCTCAGATTCTGATATTGGTGATTACGACTACGAATTATCCCTGGAGATGAAGCGCCAGAAGATTCAGCGAGAACTGATGAAGCTGGAGCAGGAGAACCTGGAAAAGAGAGATGATATTCTCATCAAGAAAGATGAAAGTCTCACAAAAACCAGAGCCACAGCCATGCCCAAAGTAGGAAATAACTTGAATGTGCTTATTCACCAGTTATTTTTTTTTTCTTTTTCTGTGTTGCAAAATGTCTAACTTTACTCTGGTCTCTGCTTTTCAGGCCTCCCCTGAGCTGTTAAGCTCCAAAGATTCTCCAACGTCTAGAAAGTCCAGCAATTCCCCAAAACATAAAAGTGGAACCAAAGGAGGCGGCTCTGGAAAGAAAGAGAAGAAGGCGTTGCTGTCTTTAGCTGCTTCAGAAACAGTGAGGTAGGATGCATATCTCTCACATGCAACCACAAACCTGCTCAGGGAAGTTTAACTTTTGTCTTTACATGTATTGATAAACTGGATATTTAGAAACTTTCTCCTTGTTTTAAGTTTATTTTCTTATTTGTTCCTTTTTTTCTAGATGTTTTTTCTTCTTAAAACTCTCGCATGTAGACAAAAAACAATGCATCGATCTGTCCTCTCATCTGTACTTAGATACTCAATGACTATTTTATAGCCTCTTGGTGAAACACATACACCTATCACAACTCAAGATTTTAAACTTAGAGAAAAAGCTTTTCTGTCAATTTGCTTCGCACCATTATCAGGAGTAAATTAATTAAACTCCTGGTTTTAACCATTCCTGGAAAGATAGCAAATGATAACTGGACATGCATCAGAGACGGATCAATCCAGTTTGATATCATAAAGTTGCTGGTGTGATGCACTGCATACGATGCAAAGACGCTCACAAATCATGACTTGTAGCATTATTTTTGCTGTTGCATCGTCAACATTTGAGCTTTTCTTTTTATTTGTGTCTCTTGTGACTGATTGACGTTAATGATGGTGTTTAGCATAAATCATGAAATCAGGTAAACATGGAAAATTTGGGTGAACTTCTATTTTGCTATGTTTATAAAATAAATTAGCAGAAAATATGCATAATTTCTAATTTGCAACCATGCAAGGGGAAAAGCAGACGGCTGAACAGTTTGACATTTAGGAAAGCTCATTTGATAGGATTCTTTAAGTATCACCTAAGTTATATAGTCAAAATGAAATGTTATTGTTTGGTTTTCATCTGCAATAGGTCTTCAAAAGGAAGCCACGGTAAGAAGAAAGGACCCCGTACTCCTAGTCCTCCCCCCCCTGTCCCTCTAGATCTTCCTGTGGTGGGGAAGAAACACAAAGGCAAGCACAAAAATAAGGAGAAGACCGAGGAGAAGCAGAAAGAAGGGAAAGACCACGGACGAGACACTGAAAAACATAAAGAAAAAAAGGAAAAGCGCAGGTATGCTAAGAAGCTTTTATTGCTCTAGACTGGTATTTTGATTTATTTTGTGTTTTCCATGGAAGCAGGTTGTCATGGTAACGTTCAGATAGACCTGACTCTAGGGTCCTTTGATTTCCACAATGTTAAAAAACATGGATGGATTAGTGGAACCTGACAAATTAAATGTGTAATGCTGTGAAATGAGAGTTTTTCACCATCATAGAGCAAAAAAAGCAACCAAAGCTTAGTCAGAGCATCTGTGTGATGTGAATCTTGTGACTGCTGAGAGACGAGCAGAAACACCAAAGTTATCCAAAAAAATAAAGACATGCTGCTTTAGAAAAATAATAAATAAGCTGCATCCTTTACAAAGAGTTCCCACTGATCAGAGTTACCCTGAATGTTTGAGCTGCATCTGGAGGCGGACGTGGCGAAAATTGCTGTCCTGCTCCAGCCAAGCGACAGGCGTGGGAAATTTCACCCTTGTTGGTGTAGACACGCACACGGAGACATAAAAAATACTCCAATGTTGTTGCTGACGTATGGCACCAGAACCAATCAGCGAGGGTCTCATTAACTGGGCAATAAGGTGACAGCAGGCAAGGCAGGTCCGCCATCAATGGATTCACCAGGCTGTTTGGTTATTTTAGAACAGGATCAACACAAGCTTGTCTGTCTTTTGTAAACTAGCTTCAACACCAAGCTTTATCTGTTACGTACTGCTTTGCAAAGGCCAAAATTCCTGCAATAATATCCACCTCAGTCACATTTGCAGACAAACGATCAGACCATGATGCCTCTGAATGCCTCTCTTGCTGCTGTTTGTCGCCATCTGTGTGCTTTTTCTCCATAACTGGGTTTTTAAGGCAGTATTTCTTTACCGTGAAGGAGGGTCTAAGGACAGGGATGCCCTGGGTCTGCTTAGTTATCATGTTTATTGTGCGTTGTGTCTGCTGTTGTATGATTAACTGTGTGAAGCCCTTTCAGACAACTTTGTTGTGATACTGGGCTTTGAGCATAGAAGAGATGCGGAGGTTTATGAGGTGACTTAAATGCCAGTTTAAGGACTTTCCAACATCCATGATGGGATAAAAGCTGCTTAATTTATTCCTTTAATTCATTTCAACCTCCCCTTCTGCGCTTGGTTTAAAGCTGACTTAAACTCGATTTTCCTTCAGCAGATCTTGTTTCTGTGTCTGCAGCCATTTTTAGTTTATTTAATTTGTTTTGCTTTGTGTGTGTAGGGACCGATCAGACAGTTCCCACAAGGCCAAGCGAGTGGTGACATCCGATGATCGCTCCGATAGCGTGTCATCTCCCTCCAGGGATGTGTCGCCACCAGTACGGAAGAAGTCCACTTCTCCAAAAATGTCTTCCCACAAGATGTCTCTGCTTGCCTCCCCTCCTCACAGGTCTGCTTATTTGTTCAAACTAGTGGAGTAGATTAGTATTAAATGTAAAAGCTGGACTTATTGAGCTAACTTTGTTTCTTTACAGCCGGTCTCCTTCCCCTCCACATCACCAGAACACCCCCACATCTCCACGCCACCACTCCCCTTCCTCCCACTCTGGTTCCTCTGCTCAGCGCCACTCTCCCTCTCCTCGGCGGCGGCGTTCTTCTTCTCCCTCCTACCACAGAAGTTCCACAGCTCACGCTTCCGCGTCTTCACCTCCGAGCTCCCGGCGTTCTCGATCTCCTCCGGCCTCCCACGACACCTCACCCCATCGCCGGTCGGACAGATCGAGCCCCAGCCGGCACCACTCTCGGGGTCGAGAGAGGAGTCGGGGCGACAGAGAGAGGAGTCCGCCCAGCCAGGGTCGCAGACATGAGCGTAGAGATGGTTGGTTTGTTTTCTCTGCTGCTTGTTGGACGTTTCTTTCTGCTCCAAAAACACAAGATCTTAAGATTTTTGTCTCTTCCATGAACAGACAGTCGCAGCAAACGAGAAAAAGATGGTGTCCGTGATGATCGAGACTACGACTCCGAGCTGGTGTCATCCCGGGACGCTCGAGATGAGAGGGAGACACGAGAGGGTCGCGAGCGACGCGATGCCCGCGACCGCGCACGAGAAGCAACGCGGGACTCTCGGGACAGCCGCGACAACAGAGACGTAAAGGACTCCAGAGACAGCAGGGCTGAGACGCGCTCCAGCCGAGAGTCGCTTGAAAGACGTGACCGGGAGCGGGAGAAAGAGAGGGAACGTGAAAAGGATAGGGACAGAGAAAGGAGTGAAGCATATAGGAAGGAGGATCCAGCTCAAGATGATAGGATTTATGGGAGAGGCCATGGACGCGACGAAGGGAGGACGGAGAGCAGGACGGATAGAGCTGACAGGAATGGACGAGGACGGGGACGTGTTAATGAAGCCTCAGAGAAAGGCAAGAACAGATGTTTGTCTCTTTTGTAGTTTCTTTTAGAAAACAAGTTTTATCTTTTTAACGCGGTTATTTTCTATTCTTCCTTTCATCTTTCAGGCTCAAACAGAAACTCCCGGAGTTCCCAAATGGACAACAGCTACGATAACTGGGAAACACGGAGCGGTGGCGTGCGAGAACGAAGCGTGGAGAAGAGCACAGATCGTAGTGCCGCTGAACGAAGTTCTGAGAGGGGTTCAGACCGGGATCGCTATGAGAGCGACAGACGAGAGCAGACCAGAGACTCATCCTACGACCGGAGGGGGGGACACGGAGAAAGAGACCGCAGAGACAACCGGGAGAGAGGTGAGGCTGTAAAGCCTAACCCCCTCATAACATGATGGCTGAAAAGACTGAAGGCTTTGTTTAATTTAATTTAATTTATTTAATTAATTAATGTTACAGCCATAATTATTGTAATACAAAATGTATCCACCAGGGGGCAGAAAAGGTATTTAAGATTGTATAAAACAGGGTTGTGAGTGAAACAGAAACTCCATAGAGCAAAATTGACCAGCACAGCAAATAAAAAGTTAAATATGTATTTATTTATTTTTGAATGTCACCAGAATATAATATTTTAGCTTTGGGGGATGTGAGCATAACATAAAATAAGTGTGGTGTTTCCTTAAAACTCTGTTATCCTGTGTACTTTTAAATGAATGCCTTAGAAACAAGTTTCTGTTTTGTCAAACCTAACCTGCAGAACCTCACAATGCAGCCTCTTCCTCCTGCATATATTAACTTTCTGTCACATTTAATTCTAATTAGGACAGTGATTGGCCAAATGAACATTATAACGTGTTTAAGATAAGTTTGACAAATGAGACCGAGACTGCAAACTCATTAGAAACGCTGTATTGATGTAATAAATCACCAGGTGGGTCACCTTCCACATTACTTTAAAATGAAGATGACAGGATTTAACGAGGGTGTAATGCTTTTGGCATGTGTAGGTTTTTATTAGAAGAGGAGTATTTTATTATGTTTGGTTGAATATCAGTGTGAACGACTCATTGTAGCCTTTAAACGGTAAAAAACTCCCTTTAAACTTTATCAGACGTCCTAACAAACACATTGTATCCAGTACAGTATTGTTTTTCAAGTCCATCCTAAAACGTATCCCATCATCTAACCCCCATGTGATCCAGCATGCACACAAAGTATGCACCACAAAAACAAATGAAACGTGCACTTATTATTACCTGTTGTTACCTGTTACCTGCAGCTAAAGGGAACATTTTTTTGCTGTTGGCTTTAATATTTTTAGTGTTACTTATTATTTAGTTGTTTAGGCTGTTTACATGTAATGGAGAGAAGAATTAGTGAAACATAAACTCTCGTTTTCTCTGTTTCCGGCAGACCAAAGAGGAGCTTCTCCAAACAGATACCAGGGGAGGTCAGAGGAGTCTGAGAGGGAGGAAAGAAGAGAGGAGCGCCGGACAGATCGATCGGAGGACAGACGAGACGACAGGGGACGCGAGCGAGAGAGGGAAAGGGAACGGGAAAGAGAGAAGGAAAAGGAGAGGGAAAAGGAGCGAGAGAAGGAGAGGGAGGCAGAGAGGGAGCGTGAGCGAGCACGGGAGCGGGAGAGAGAGCGGGAACGAGAGAGGGAGCGAGAACGGGAGAGGGAGAGAGAGCGAGAGGAGCGGGAGCGGGAAAGAGAGAGGAAGGAGAGGGAGAGAGAGAGGGAGCAGCGGGAGAGGGAGAGGCAGCGGGAATGGGAAGAGCGGGAGAGAGGGCGGGAGGAGAGACGGGAGAGGAGAGAGGATGCCAGGGATGAGCGGTCTGTTCGCGACACCCGGGATGACCGCAAGATGAGGTGTGTATGAACGTGTTGTTAGTTTCTCCATGGTGCTCACACACATGAGAAAAAACATCTTTACTTTGTGCTGTTAAAGGAGCAAAGAGGCAGATTCTAACTAACATTTTAATTATTGATCCATTCAATTGTTTACATCCTGAAACAGAAACAAAGAAAGAAATAGTTTCCACAATTATTTTAAATTCAGTTATTAATACGCCTAAAAGCTTATAGTGAATAATTTTCCTTTTTCTTTTTAATTCTATACAAGCTATTCTGTTTTTATTCATTTAGCTCAAAACCAACATGTAAACAAAGCTTTAGGTGTCAACTTTTCTACCTAATCTGATTTTATATCAGTATAAACTCTGGTTGGTTTAGAGCTTTTATTCGTTTATTAATAAATTTATTGCTGTCCAAAACATTTTCCAGTATTTTGTTTATATATAATTGTATTATAAATCAGGCGTTAAATGGTTAAGAAAGTTAAATTAGGCTTTTTATTTTAAAAAAAGCTCCTCTGGTTTTGCTTGTTGCATGTCATACAGAGATTGCTGATAAACAATATGAAGAGGTGAGCCTTGCATTTAATTTCAGTCTGTTTTTTGTATAACAGTTTATTTATATCTGCTTTTTCAGCCGTAAGAGGCCCAGGGTGGAGAGCAGCCCAAGCCCCCGAGCATCCCCGAAGCGAACAACACGGGACTACAGCCCGGCGGACAGTGATGGCTACAATAGTCCTGAAGAGAAAAGTGAGCGCCCGATTGGCCGAGGGCAGGCCAAGCTCCACCCACAACCCCTCCTCCCCAGCCCAGTGTGTCCACCTCCACCTGACAGTAGGAAAATTCTTGAAGGGTGAACACACCCTTTGTAAACAAGCATGCACTGTTAATCCTTTTAAAGGTTTATTTTACCTCTGTCTTTTATTTAATGCATTTATTACTGGATGCCACTGCAGACTGGCTAAACTTTATTATGTAAAGCTAATATAAATGTACAATTAAAAAAAAAACTTCATATTTTAAATGAAGCAGAAATTACAACATTATTTTGTAATTAATTGCATGTTTATAAGTAGATGGGGACAAACATCGTCTGCTAAGCCAAGTGGTGAGACCCCAAGATCCCCTGTCCCGGTCGCCGTCTAGGGGTGCCGATGAGAAAGCTGCTCACTGGAAGGATGATGAGCGCAGGGGAGCTGTGGACAAAAGGGAAGTACGCAGTCGCAATGACGACCTGGAGCCTCGTCTGGAGCGAAATAAAGGTGGAGAAAGGCGTGCAGAGTACCCCTCAGATGTGCCTTCAGACTCCCGTGGCAGGGTGAGAGACCAGCGCGAATCGACTCCACCGCCGCTTGCTGCTGCCCTCACCACTGCCAGTGAGGACAGAGACACTGCTGGTTCCCAGTCCCATGAGGAAGGCAAAAAAAAGACAAAGTCACAGAGGAAAGGTTTGAAGAAGGGTCGCAAAGACGAGGAGACTGCTAGTGGTAACAATATGGCTTCAGCAGGGGACCGCTTCAATCCTGAGCCTCCAGCTAGTGGATCTGGAGATGTGCCTCCACCTTTACACTCCCCTAAGAAAGGAGGCAAGAAGAAGGCGCTTGACCAAAAGAGGAAACGATCACGAGAAGCGGACTCTGATGCGTCAGAGGAGGAGACATCAGCACATCAACCACACAGTAAGAAGAAGAGAGGACCTCGGACACCACCGCTCTCAGTGAGGCCTGATCACCATGGCATTAGAAGCACTGCGGAGCCTTCAACACTTCCTAAAATTGACACTTTCAGTGACTGGTCAGATGAGGAGGTGTCAGAACGAGGCGGCCCACTGGAGGCGCAAGCTCCTTTGACTTCTGTCGAGAGGATTCCAGTTGAACCGCTTAGGAGAGGTGTTGGCCCAAGGATGGGCAGGGAAAGAGAGAGGGGCAACCCACCACCAATCGCCCCTCTGCTTTCTCATGACCCTCCAATGCTGTTGCAGACTATGACTCCACAGCCCCTCATGTCCCAGCCTTTGCTTCGCAAGCCTCCGCTGGAGCAGACGAGAAGCAGCAGCATGGGGAGCAACCAAAGCCGAACATCATCCAGACGCCTGCGATCGCCTTCAAATGAATCGGCTCACCGAGAAGACCTCCAGGGTCCACGATCACGCCGAGGCAGGCTGCAGGGCACCAACTCCCGAGATCGGGAGAGAGAGCGAGAGAGGGAAAGGGATCGAGAGCGCGAGAGGCCCGTGGCAAATGATCCTCCGGGGACTGAAAGGAAATCACGGATTGACCAGTTGAGGAGAGGAGAGCCAAGCCGCAGCACCTCATCAGGTAAAATTCATCGATCTGGTGATGAGAAACACGACATGCTGTCCAAACTTTAACCAAAAGCTACAATCTTGCTTTACAGATCGCCAAGATTCTCGCAGCCACAGCTCAAGACGCAGTTCTCCTGATTCGGAAAGGCAGGCAAGGTCCAGGTCTCGTGCTGGCTCTTACGACAGTCGAGACCGGGAGCGAGACAGAGAGCCGTTTGAGCGGGAAAGAGATCGAGAACGAAAGGACTTTCGACCTCAGCAGCAGCAGCAGCCACAGCAGCAGCCTCTGCTCCTGCAACAGCCCCTGCAGCAACAGAGAGACTGGGAGCCGGAACCAAGAGACTGGCCAAGCAGGGGACGGGAGCCCCTGCTGATGCGTCCTGGTCGGGAACCTCTCCTCAGGGAGAGGGACAATAGAGACAGGGAACGCTTACTCCCTGAAGCTATCATTCAGCAGCACGAGCGGGAACGAGACCGAGAGAGGGAATGGGACAGAGACGGCAGAGGTGAAAGAGTTGTGGATCGAGAGAGGGACAGAGGGATGATGATGGACATGCCACCCCATGGAGACCCCAGGGCTTCAGGGCGAGGGGACATAAGGGGTGACTTGAGAGGAGACATCATGAGGCAAGATAGAAGTGACTATGAGCCTCTGCTGCCGAGAGAAGCCTTCAGTCCTGCAGAACCTGAGAAACCGAGCAACAGTCACCATGTGGGAGACCAGCGAGAGCTGGAGAAGACGGACAGCGTCGACGGTAAGGTCACAAAAACAGGTTTACATCATCCGCATAACTTTTTCCCCTATGAGGATTTAAATTCATGGAGGTGTGGTCCGGGTATGTTTTCAGGAGACGACGATGATGAGGACGACGATGATGATGAGGACGATGATGATGGGAAAGAAGATGAGCAGTCTGTTGCATCTGTCGGAGAGGAATATGAACCAATCAGTGATGATGAGCTGGATGAAATTCTGGCAGACAGTCAGAAGAAAGAGGATCAGCAAGAGGATGAGAAGATTACAGGTATTACTTATAGAAAAATATCAAATTAATTTAGTCTTTTCATCAGAATTCAGATTTAACATGAACCCACTGACAGGTCCTCTGGATGTTATTGACGTGGACTGGTCCAGCTTGATGCCCAAACAGAAACAGGAACCCCGGGCAGCGGGAGCAGCCTTGCTCCGCTTTACCCCGGGAGCCGTGCTGCTTAGGGCAGGCATCTCCAGGAAACTCGCCGGCCCTGAACTCTTGGAGAAAGTCAAAGAGGTGTGCAAGTCTGAGGTGGACGACCCCAAAGGTGAATTTGACATGAGGACATTATAAGACTACAATGAATTCTCAAGTTTAACTTTCTGAATTGACTCAATGAGGGAGTTATATACTGTATGTCTAATCATTTTGATCTACTGTCAGTAACATTTTCTCCTCTTTTTTTAAATGTATAATTAAATTCTGTCTTATCCATCACTCTGTATTATCTCACCAGATGTGGACAAGTTTTTTGAACACGACCTAGGGGCTCTGAATATGGCAGCTTTGAACAGGAAGGTGGAGAGAGCAGGTTTGCTGAGCAACCTGGGGCCCTGCTGCAAGGCCCTTTGTGCTCGCAGGGACTTCGCCATCCGCCGACAACTGTTAAAGAACGAGAAGGTAAATATCCAGTTACTAACCCAAATTAAAACGGCTGTACAGAAAAGAGATTAGATGTGACCCCGTAAGTTTCCTTCAAGTCAAATGAGACAATAATTTTGTGACAGCCTCATAGTAGTAACATAAATAAAATGGGACATTTATGCACATAAGGGTTCATGCTTCAGGTCTCAAAATAGTTGGCATGACTGCAACTAATGGCTGGAAACACAAGAAGGTTAAACAAGATTAAGCTGGGGGTAACATGGAACAAGACTGTCCAATCTATGAAAGACTGTGTAACCTTAATGTCAAAGGATTCACATCTACAGTGGATTACATCAAACTGGAAAAGCTCGTGTTCACTGCATAACTGATTGACAGGATTTTGTCTGACATTACTAAATGGACCTGGGATTACCTTCAGGAACAAATATCTGTTAACAAACCGCCATGTCAGCTGCAGATGAAGTCAACTATGAATAAATGCTGCTTAAAAGCTTTTTTTAAAAAAGAAAGTACATCACAGTTTGGTACGTTTCCACTAGCTAGCTAGCTTACCAGTCTATTTATACTGAGGTAAGACTTGTGTCTTTACTCTGGAGTGATGCCCTTCCTTCTTCCTCTTTCTGGCCTCCTCCGGCACAATTTTCACCTTTATTTCATTCAGTCTGGACAAACTTTTGTCTGAAGAGGAAAAAAAGTAGTACAAAGCAGGGGAAGCACTCCAGGTCACATGACCCCATGAGAGATGTATGTGCTCCTGCAAAGTTACAATGTGTGATTTTTAAAGAGGGCAGCCCTCGTCAAGCAGAAATCCTCCATTATTACTCATGTTTGGGTCAAATGTAACTTGGTATCACTTTAAGATGGTTTGACATTAATGAGGGGCCCTGCAGAAAAGAATTGCAAACCCCTGTGCTACACCATTGTAAACGTGCCACCGTGTAAACTATTTTGAGACCTGCAGGCTCATTTGATGAAACGACTAATGAAGCAATCTAACCCTTCCTTTTATCAGGGCCTCTTCAAGCAGTACACTGCTACACCCGGTGTAGACAACGAATTGCTTCAGATGAGTATCCGCCTCTTCAAAAGGACCATGGCTGGCCAGACATCAGCCCCAGAAAGGTTGGATACTGGACCAGCACCAGCATCTGAGGTTGCTGAAGGTGGTGGTAGTAAGCTAAACATGCCTGAGCAAGAGGTGTGTGTGTCCTGAGAACTCAAGAGTGAAGTTGAATCCTTCCAAAATTTCTACATCATCTTAGCCATAATTTTGCTTCTTTCTATTCTTTTTTTTTTTTCTTTAAATAAAACCTTTTAGTCATAAGAGGGATTGAAGAACATTTGTAAAGCGTGTGAATCTTAGCCAGGCTTTATGTATTGGCTGATCTGCAAGTTGTTCCTTAGGCTACTGGACATTCTGGCCTATGGAGGTGTGTAATGTACTACACGTATAAAACAGTATAAGACTTATAAAACTAATTGGATGTTGTTTTTGTGCATTGTAGTGTTTTAGAGCAAATTTTTAACACCTTTCACTCATCCAACCAAGCTTAAATTACTGCTTTGTTTTTGTATGCTGTGCATTGGTTATTATAACTGCATTAAAATGGCTAGATGTTCATTTCTGTATTGGCTCTTTTACTTTGTTTGAAATGACTGCTCAGCCTTCTGATAATATGACTTGATACTGTTGTTTTTGATGACCTCAAAATCCATTATATCAAAACCATAACATTTGCTGAGGAGTGTGTTTGACACACCAACATCCTACAAGGACTAAGGAACGTTTGTCATGAATAAGCACTGCCAACTATTTCATAAGTGAATGTAATTTGTTAAAACTGTGGACATATTATGTGGTTGCTGTATGTGTTTTGAGTTATTAACCAATTTGTCTTTGATATGAACTGAAGAAGATACAGGGCACCAGAACATCAACACTATTATGTGGAGTTTCTGTTGTCAATGCCCATAAAAGAGCTAAAATGTTTTCAGCATAAAGACAGAAAATGGACAAGAACTTTTTCTCTCCATGTCCAGCAGCTGGATCACGAGTTTGTGTACTGCTGGGAAAAGTGCAGCTTAAGAAAATGGTACTGTCAGTAATTGTAGTATATCATAAACAATTTGAAAAGGTTTTGCAGAAAAAAATCAAACGAGGGAACTGCTTTATCAAGAAAGTCTTGAACTCAACATGACGTGACTACAGCTTCCTAACTGTAACATTTCTAAAATATTAAAGACTTGGAGCAATTGGGCTCTGAGTAATGATCTTATCCTCTCAAAGGGTTGTACTTTTTTTTTTAAGTTTGATTTGAGTTAGACAAATAAAATATGGTCTAAAGCTGTATGTTTTTGATTTGTAAAAAATACATTAAATGCTGAAATGTGGACAATGAAGACCTGAAGAGCATTGAAATATGTAATGGTTATTGTTGGGAGACCTAAACTGGAAAACCCTAAAATAGGCAATAGTTTGTGACATTTAATGATAATTTTCTATTTTCATTCAATTAAACTAAGTTTTGCTTTGAGCTGTATTAAAGTTGTACAAATGGCGAAATTTGTTTATAATGAGAAAAAAATAAAGATTTTCTCATAAGCTCGTTTCATTGAAAGAATTATCTTAGTTATGTAGTGAATTGCAATTGTATGTTATGTTTACTCACTTTTTAGTAAATATTTACTCGCGTTTAAAAAGCAATATAAAATGTGAAATACCAGAGCACGGAACCTTTTTTTCTTTACTTGTTTTTGGTTACTTTTTTTTAAACGGACTCGCTTCCTTTACCCACAATCCTCTCCTCTCTTTCCTTCCTTCCGACTTCCGCCTCAGCTACGAGCCGAGGTGAGTATATTTTTCGGCTAAATAATTTCCACAATCTGTTGCCATCCTAGATTATTCTTACTACAAGTGATAACACAAATCATGTATATATGTGTACAAGCACCATATTGTATGTTTCGTTGTGTTTTTGAAGTGTTTGGGTTCTATAGTATATTTTTTTATGACAAACGGTTGCAATGGCTACACCGATGTGGCGTAAGATAGCATGGCTGCTTGGAGCTCATTCTCCTGAGCTAGAAGTATAGTTCGGAGTCCGTTAAACACCACTGATAATAGACTAGATTGTTAGTGTTAAATAAAGTATAAATTATTTTTGCTATTTTGTCGGACGTTGTCATTGTCATTCTGGTTGGTAAGTGAAATAACTTTCGGCTAACGGTGAGCGCTTGTTTGAACAAACTTTATTCATTTGTCCAGGTTAGTAAACGTGGCTTTATCTTTACTACAATAAAACCCCAATACAGAATTGCTGTGGTTGTTATTTATATAATGTGCCGTAGAATTCCTTGTAATAGGCATTGTATTGTTCATAGATGGCCCCAACCAAGAAAGGAGAGAAAAAGAAGGGGCGTTCAGCCATCAACGAGGTGGTGACCAGAGAGTACACCATCAATGTCCACAAGCGTATTCATGGAGTGTGAGTAATGCTGGAACATGCATAATATAAGAACATGTTTAGTTAAAGATATTTTATTTATTAGCAATTGTATAAACTGCAACATCTTTCAGCACTGTCAAATCCATGCATTTTTCAGGAAAATGCTACTGAAACTATATATTCCTTGCTTTCAAACATGGTTGCAAGTTAGATTTTTTTAAATGAACTTGTTTTGCATCACAATTTTCAACTTCACTTGCTGTCTTTTTAAAAAAAAAATGTGTCAAAGAATCAATTGAAAGCCTCCCAGACCATGCAGGTGCAGTTATGTAGTCAGATAAAATAATATAACATAACTATATCCTAGAAAATACTTATAACCATGGCTTAAAATGCTACACCCTAAGATCGAGTCTCATGGTCAGTACAAAAGAACACTATATACTTCGAGTGTGCTCAAGATTAAATCAAATGCTTTGAGTTAGGGCTGCACGATATTAAGAAAATTTGCGATATGTGATAACACTATGTATAGTTGCGATGACAATATCTTTTGCGATATATATACAACAGTTTGATGTGGGGGGGCTGGAGCCTATCCCAGCAGCCAACGTGCGAGAGGCGGGGTACACCCTGGACAGGACGCCAGTCCATCACAGATCTTAATAATCAATAAATAAAAATAATTATAATTTTAAAAATTTGTGGTTAAACATA
>JBAMIG010000026.1:8719785-8730847 GCA_037177335.1 Kiunga ballochi | reverse complement strand
ATTATACTTTAAATTCTTTAGATTACACTTTTAAAATATTGCCATTTATTTCAATAGCCATTGCCTATGTATACAATGTATAAATACTTATCTTTTAAATGCGATAGTATGTAAACAATAATTGACATTAATTTACATTGATCATATGCTGGAGGCATCTGCAGGATACTCAGAACACTTCTATGGTGCTATGGGGAGATGTTTGCTAAATTGTATATATTGGTTATGATCCAAGAGCATTTTTTAGAAACTGACATTTCTGTTTATCATTAAAGGTTTTTGTTTTGCCTCTCGGTTTATTTTATTGTTTTGTAAACAACCTTTAGATCAGTATAAAATTAGTTGTTTTGATAAAATATTACCAGCAACAGCTTGAATCTGGTCTAAACAGGAGTGAAAGAAACAATGAAGTGACAAGGTGCATGCTTAGTCTTTGCAGATTGGTTGGTACACTGCTTGGGTATTGATTATGTAGCTCCTAGACGAAGCTGTTTTGTGAGAAAAGATCCAAATCTGGTTTTTGGTCAAGTAGCAGCAAATGTTTTTGATTTGGTTTTGTTTTTTTTTTCATCATAAAAGTCAAGCGCTGCAGTGGTTATGCTTGTTCACACTGTTATAATGAGCAAAACTCAACTGTGTTAAAGGTGTGATCAATGCATTTTAAAACAAGAGGAAGTTCCAGATACCAAAAGCGAGTAAAGTTAAGTCCTGCTGTAGAGATGTATTCATTCGTTGCAAATGCTTGTACTCATTTAAAGAGTTGTAGTATCAGAAAAATGTTTACCAGGGTCGGATACGGTAAAAGCTGTAGCCCTTTGCCTGTAATGTTGTTTGTCAAAATGATTAATACTGGAATAGTTTTATTCTTTATGATTTAACAGTGATGTCTTCTTGCAGGAGTTTCAAGAAAAGGGCTCCCCGCGCCATCAAGGAGATCCGCAAGTTTGCCGTGAAGGAGATGGGAACTCCTGATGTCCGCATTGACACTCGTCTTAACAAGGCAGTGTGGAGCAAGGGTATCAGGTAGGATAAAGCTTTTTATGTGTATTTGAGACACCCTGACAGCCCAGAGGAAGGTTTGTTTTCAACTTTTTGGGCTGGCTGGTATTGCATAATCTTTTTTCCTCTGGGTTTAGACTGTTTTTATATCGAGAAGCTGAGTTATGCAGACATTCATGAAATAAACAGCTGAGTTTCTGACTATCATCAGCATATGAGCAAGGTAATATGTACAAAATTAAGAGTTAATTTAACTGTGATCTTATATATTGGGATGCAATGTAGAAGAATTTACTTGAGTTTTCATAAAATACTGCTTGTGTTGTCTAAATTTATTAGCCAGTGTTTTTATGTGTGACCCACCAAAATCTTGACTAAGGGGTGATGATGCAAGATACATTGCTCTGCATGTACATCTAAACTAAACACTTAGTTAATTATAAAGCAGTAAAATCACATATTCTGATAGCTATCAGAAATTAAGATTTATGTCACTTTGCTAATATTAAATGTAACCTTCTCATAACCAAGATTACACAAGTCACTATTTTTTATGGCTATTAGAATCTGAGATTTTAATGCACTTTTTATACAATTTGAGATTTCACTTTCCCTGCTAATGGACCAGTAAGAATGTTCTGATTCTCATCATATCTATGCAAGTGTATTCAAGAAGTTGTTCAACTAAATGTACATGCAGAGAAGTGTATACTATCGGCCCTTGAGGTTAGAGATTGTGCTGTTTTGGTTCTGGGTTAATAGTAATTTTTTATTTCTAGCTGCATGAAATGAAATGCTTGCATCTGGTTTTGTCTTTAAATGCCCATAGTGCTGTATGCTTAAGTTAATTTTCTGCTTTAGCTTTAAATGCTGAGAATAATAAGCCAAGTGTTTTTATTATACCACAGCTGTTCAGTATCTCCACAGGGACTTCTATTAAAGTGGCAGCTGAGACTGGAATGTGATGGGCACTACACTACTGTTTTATATCCATATCTATTTCTGACTCAAGCTTTTGTGTTTAAAATATTTTTTTTTACTTTTGTACTGTTTAAATTTTGGCGTTATGGGATAAGTAACTTTGTTTTCTATGTTTGTTTTTTCCTGTCAACCGTAATTTTGTCTCAGAAAATGCCAAAAGCAAATGTGTTATAGTCTCTGGTCTCACTTGATTTCTTGTCTTTATAGAGTTTGATCAAATCTCAGCAGGTTTCTTACATTCATTTACTAACTCAGGCACTTCTGTGAATTGAAGCCATCATTTAAATGTATCTGCAGTGGAAATTCATGTAACACCTTTAAATGAGTAAAGTCTGTAACTTATTTGTTCTCCAGGAACGTGCCGTACAGGATACGCGTACGGCTGTCCAGGAAACGTAATGAGGATGAGGATTCCCCCAACAAACTGTACACCCTGGTCACATACGTTCCTGTAACCACATGCAAAGGTGAATATGCTCTTCACAAATGTCGTGTATCCCCTGTGGAAGCATTAAGTACATGTCGTCTAATAATTCCCCTTTTTCTGTCCAACAGGTCTGCAGACAGTCAACGTCGATGAAAACTAAGTTTTGTCCCTTCTGTGTGGAATAAATGGAAATAAAAGAAGCTCTTGTTCTGTCTTGATTTCTTTTTTTGTCACAAAGCACGAGGCTTATGTCAAAATCCTAAATGGAGTTTAATACGGTCATGATTAAGTGGAAATATTACGTTTGTTTCACTTATTTTGTGTTTACGTTAAATCTTTTGTGGAGATTCTATCCCGGTTAGCTTTTTGTCACCTTAGTTTGGACTGTGTAACTACAACTAAATAAGTAAACAATGATTAACATGCTTTGATCTTAAACTTAATTTGCTTGAAAATAAGTAACATGCCTGTGTATATATTGGTTTTGTCTGATAGACATGGTGGCTTTAAAGGACTATACAAAATGATATTTAAATAGAACTCAATTATTTATTGTGATCTTGAATAAATGGTTAATCTTATTTGACGGGACATGAGCTCCGGTTAGTGCAATGACAGCAAACAGCCGCTGGATGGCGCCACTCACTTTGTCAGTCGGATGTGAATAGTAGACGTCAGGCTCCATGACACCGTCCATCGTTTACTCAAGAGTTTGTACAGCTGTGAAGTTGTAACTCCCCGAAACGGTAAGATAATGGAAATCTTTGCAGCACTTTTATCTTTTATTTTTGGAAAGCTTTATCCAAACATTCTAAATGTTGACAGTCTGGGAAGGACAGGCATGGCTAGCTGGTTGGCTAACTGACCGATTAGCTAGCCGCCTAAGTAGCATTTAATTTAAGCTATTGTTTCATGAGATTGGCTAGTATTTGATATGTGGCTTTGTTAGATGAAACACAAAAAAATACAGTTTTTTCCTCAGCCTAAACATTATATATTCATACGAGTTCAGACATTGCTGATGCAGTCAACATGTTGGGTTGTGTTCCCACCAAAGGGTCCATTTTCTGACGCGAAAATAATATGTTGCTGTTTCTCAATGGGTCCGGTTCTAGTTCACAAAGATCCAACTCAAATGATCACGCAGCACAAAATACCGTTTGTGATGCGACCTAAAAATACCTCGTCATTTTCATCTACATCATGGAGCATCGTCTGTATTTCCTGTTGATGCTGAGCTGAGACCTCTTTTATTAATCTGTGCCTATAATGATGGCCACAGCAAACTGTGTGAACAGCGTTCACAGGAACCAAAATCTGGACCAAGGAGGTTCAGTTAAACTGGACTACACACATCTGGTGTGAATGTGACCTTAGTGTTTAGCATCATTGTTTTGTGATGTTCCAGCAGGAACTTCATCAGCATTTTCATGGCCGTGGGTTGATATGCGAAGCTATGCGGCATCACTGGCTGCTCCTCGGGGCTTGCGGCTGGGTCCTGCTAATCTTGATCTTTGTTCGAAACTTCATCAGCTTCAGGGCCATAGACGGTGAGTTGCTTTTTATTCAGCTGCTCCTCAAATGAACATGCAATGCGGGAACTTTTACATTCCAGTTTTCTCTGATTTAATTTAAATAATTTGCCACTGTCACTTGTTTCATTCTCAGATTATGGGGAGAGACCTGGTCAGAGTTGGACCGTCCCGGGTACCAAGGTGGTTAAACCCCTTCCTCCATTCATCCAAGAAAAGCAACCTCCAACGCCATCCTATCAGGTGACAACTTTACTGATTTGTTAGTGTATATTTATTGATAACTTTTAGATTTGAAAGCATCCATCATGTTATTCTTCTCTGTAACGTGTATCTCAGCCCTCAGTCGTCCCTACGGCGTCAGATTGGCAGGCAGTTGCTGAAAAGCGAATCGAGTTCCTGTCAACTGTGTGTAAAAACAGCAGCATCAGGAACTTGACCCATGTCTCCATCAGCAAGTTTGTCCTCGACCGCATCTTCGTCTCTGATAAGCACAAGATCCTGTTCTGTCAGACACCTAAAGTGGGCAACACACAGTGGAAGAAGGTTCTCATTGTGCTCAATGGTAAGCATGAGAGTAAATGATAAACGATCCTTTTTCAGAGAATATTTAGCATTTTTTGTGTGTTTGTCTTGCTTGCAGGAGTTTTCTCCAGTGTGGAGGAGATCCCAGAAAGCCTTGTCCATGACCACGAGAAGAATGGCCTCCCTCGCCTCTCATCACTCACTCCACAGGAAATAACTCACAGGTTGGTACCACGACAAAGCGTTTGTTCTAAAAAGCCTGCGGAGCATCCTGATTCTTTGCTGTGTGTCTCCACAGATTAGGCACATACTTTAAATTTTTCATCGTGAGAGATCCCTTTGAGCGACTGATTTCTGCATTCAAGGACAAGTTTGTGAAGAACCCTCGCTTCGAGCCCTGGTACAAGCACGACATTGCTCCAGCCATCATCCGGAAGTACCGCAAGAGCCACCGCGACAGCGACCTCGCCGCCTCGGGTTTGCACTTTGAGGACTTTGTCCGCTACCTGGGCGACGCAGAAAGCCGCCGGCGTATGGACCGGCAGTTCGGCGAGCACATTATCCACTGGATAACATACGCAGAGCTGTGTGCACCTTGTGAAATTCACTACAGCGTGGTCGGTCACCACGAGACACTGGAACAGGATGCTCCCTACATCCTCAAAGCGGCAGGTATTGAACAGCTGGTGTCTTATCCTGCCATCCCGCCTGGCATCACTCACTACAACAGGACCAAAGTGGAGAACTACTTCTCAGGCATCAGCAAACGAGACATTCGGCGCCTCTATGCACGTTACCAAGGAGACTTCTATCTGTTTGGTTACCCAAGCCCAGACTTCTTATTGAACTAAACAAATATGGTGTATCATAACTACCAGAGTGCCACAGAACGACTGAAGGATACATTTCCTATTTATATTAACCGTTCATGTCTGAATTATCCTCTATTTACAGTATGGTATCCTTTGCTACGCCACGGGTGCAGGCCCATAATCCTGTTATGTAGCTGTTATATTGCACTGGGTGACTTCTGGAGGCTTTCAGTGATGTTACACGTGTCCTTCGCTGTACAGTTTGCGGTAAAGTCAGATGCAAGCAGATATTCTGCATCAGGGACAAAGAATGAAGGAGAAGGAGAATAAAACTGATCGCTGTTCTTTTTCATGCATGTTTACAAGAGATGCAGTGCAACACTGACTTTTTACATTTTCTACCATTAATCTTTCTGACAGAGGAGGCTCATTAATGTTTCTTATAACAGGAAAGATGGTAGCTCTAAAGTACAGACTAGTTCTGGTTACTAAAACTAAAGATAACTGGGTTTTATGCTACAGGAATGTTGATTAAAACTGACTTGATTTTCTATCTAATATGTATTGTGTAGATGTTAACTTGTAAATTCAACATTTATGTTATTTATAATATGAATAACTTGCAGACAGGTGGTCTGAGCTCGCTCTGCAGCTGCTGTGGGACAGGTGGTGCTTTTAATAATGAAGGCACATGTGCAATGACTTAGTTTTGTTTCCAGAAATGCCTTTTTAAAAGTTTTTTTTTAGGTTTTGCTTTTATGGATCGTTTGTTTGGATTCTTCTAATTCATTTACCAGAAGTTGGTTTTTTTTTTTTTTGCCAGAATTTAAATTAAACTGTTTAATTTAACCCTTATTCTTTATTATTTAAAACATTTGCAGCTCTTATTGGATACTTCTTGTGGGATTGTCTGCTAGTCCACTCCTGCAACAGTCTTCAGGTCTTCTATGTTTGTCCTCACCCTGACTTGAGATTCTGGACGGGGACACACAATGGTGTCCAGAAAAAATCTGGATGCGGGTGGAAACTACTGGCAGCATTGCATCTTCATGTTTTCCTTTTACTCCATCCAAAAATAATCTCCCCGGCTTCCTGTGTGGTACCTCCAACCTCAGCATCCTTCTACCTATCCATTACCTATCCCTCCCTCTCGCCTATGCTGTCTCTTTGTTGGTATTAAACATCCACTAGGTGGCAGTAATGTATTTAAAACATGATCATCTACAACCTATGCTGAACTTCTGACCTAAATGCCACCACTCACGCTTGTTTTAGTGACATTTGAACTGCAGGTGTACAAAACAAACGCATCCCAGTCGTCCATCAGCTGCAAACCTCTCATGACGAGCTGCGGGGGTGGGACAAGATTTACACTTGCTGTGTCAAACATCCAAGCTTCTTTCTAGGCGGATTGATTTAAGTTGATTAGCTGAGATTTAATTAAGTATCTTATGTTTTACATTGATAAAGCGCTGTCTCCACATGCTCCCGTATGTGTCTCTCTGCACTGTCTCTCATGTGGTTTGACTGGTTGGTCCTGTCTTGTCATTTGCATGTTAAGCCAAAGCTTGTTTAGGCAACAGAGTGTTTCATTTCTTAGAGTTATTATAAAAAAAAACAGGGAATGCATCTGCTTTAGTATTGGACAGATCCATTGCATGACTAAGTTTTAAACGTATTATAGATGCACAACTATAGAACACTTTCTGGCTCACTGCTCACAAAGTTGTGCAAACAAGCATGGATGGACAACTCCGATTCTTAAGGGTTGATGTCCTACAAGTGTTAGGACTGTCCTTTCTGCAGCCTGACACACATCAGATTAAATTAGCAGACTTGTACAGAGTTTAACACCAAATTCTGCACAAGTCTGCTAATCACTAATTAATCAGTCAGGTGTGTTGCGGCAGGGAAAGTCCTAACGCTTGCAGGACTGCGTCCCTCGAAGACAGGAATTGTCCATCTATGCTCTAAAGTCTGAGCATTGATCTGCAAGCTTTTCAATTTCTGATTAATATTTCAGGAGCATGCAAAAATATGCAAATCATCACTGCAAACACTTAAATGCAAGGTAATGTAGTTCCTGGACATCAAGGTATCCAAACAGCATCACTCCTGAGACTGTTCACCTGCCACACCCACGATTACCAATATTGACACTGAGTTTTCAACATGCGCATGTCTGTATGGATGCTGATCTGGTGGTGGAGGGGGGCTTCCGTGCTTCTGTCTGCCACTGCTTCAACACAGATTGTGTGCATTGTGTAAAATCTGGTGTGCAGGTTGATGGTGGTTTGGTGAGCCAGGATTTGAACCATGTATGATCTTAACGGCATCCACGTTTGTTGCATCAAGGCCCAGCCCTGTTCTCCCCTCTTCTCTCTGCCTGTGGCCGACCGGCTTCCTGTGTTTGTGCGATTTTCCAGCAAAACTGTGCAAAGCCAGACGGAAGGAGGCAGGGGGAGAGCGGAACTGGGGCAGTTTTCCTTTCAGCATTAAAGTGAAGATGATGCTATGTAGGAAAACGAAGGAAGACAAGATTATTTAATAAACAAAACGAATGCATCATTGCAGTTAAAAAACAAACAAACAAAAACATCTTATCTGATACTAGCACAAACTGCTCTAAATAACAGAAATTAGACTAACACAGTAACTAAAATCGGACACATACTGAATAATTGGAGATGAGAGGATGCAAAAAAGACACAAAACAAAACAAAGACTGACATAATTTACTTAGAAACACAATGGCAAAGAATAAACATGGCATTAGAAGTATGAAAGAACAGGTAAGGAAGGGTCTTTTTTAAAAAATATATATATATATAATTCAAAGTCATTATTAGGTACATTTTCAAAAAGGTATGTTTGGAAAGGGTTGTTCGGTAAAAAAAAATGTGTCAAAATCTCCTGCAATAGTCTCTTTTTAAAATGTAGGTCTTGGCATTCATGTAGCTCCACGTGTTAAGAAAGAAAGAAAAGCATGACTCAGCTATAACAACATTTTCAAAAATGTGTTTATTTATATAATCTTAAATTATTTATTATCACAATCGTATAATAAGATTACAATAGGATTGTTCCATATCCTTAGTAGCATCTAAAGTAATTAAACGGGAACAAAGAAAAGATTAATCGTTTATTTAATTAAACAAAATTCCGACTTTAATGTTGAAAGAGGACACCGGAAGTGTGAGAAATGTTGTTGTCTTTACGACAGTAGAAGAAGAGCTGCGAGGAGCCAGTGAACAGGGAGCCCGCTGCCACCTCAACATGGAGTAGCGAGACCCAGGCTTTTACTGCTGAAAAGCGGACCCTCTGCAAAGGAATTCCCGGAGGCCTCTATTTAATTAATAAGCCGAAGACCTCGCAAATGATATATCAGCCATTCTGTTTACAAAGTCAAAGAAAAGCCCGGGTTTTATTTGAAAGATGGCGAACGACTCTCCAGCTAAAAGTCTAGTAGACATAGACTTGGCTTCATTGCGGGTGAGTGCTGCCGACCGGAGCCTATGTTTTTCTCCCCTTTTGCTGCCTTTTGGTTAAAGTTTCTCGGTCAAACGGACCCCATTCAGTCTGGTTAATTTCAGAAAGTTACAGCCCGATGTTTGGTGTTACCAGTTGGGGATGAAAGTGTTGAAAAATTGACCACTGATCCACGGCGAGGTGTTGCCAGTGTCTGATTTTCCTTTGTTCGAGATGCATTTGGCATGTAGAGAAGACCAGGGCGCAACAGCTGGCTCAGAGTGGTCATTAATAATAATTTTATTGATTGAAAAATTGAAAGATAACACTGTTTTATCACATTTAAACCAATTGCCCTTTTCTTTTCAGGATCCAGCAGGGATATTTGAGCTCGTGGAGGTAGTTGGAAATGGCACCTATGGACAAGTATACAAGGTTGGTTGGAGGCGCAGTGCATGGCCTGTCCTGTTTTCAGTGGTTCACCATAACCAATGTTGTTTTTTATTCCTTTTCCAAGTCTGAAAGCCAAGGAAGTGACATTACCTTAGATGCTTTTAGACCACATGGTAAATGATTAAGTAGAAAGAAGCAGATAAATCTAACATTTCAGCTTCCTGTTATGGCTTTATTGTTAACAGTCCAGCTGAGAGCTTTGTGTAAGAAGTGAATCATACCTCCTAAAGAGTGATGCATCACCTATCTTGCATAATTTGCCTTACAGGAAATTAGATGAGGCATGCATGGGAATGCTATATTAAGATTAAGCATTTTCTTCATGTTTTCATTTTAGGCAAAATCAAGTTTTATATCATGCATAAATCTGAACTTTCCTCTCTCAGCTCAGTGAATGGGAATCCCAGTCTCTGGACCATCTGCTCTTGGTGTCACATTTCCCCACTGAAAATTAACATTGCCACTGTTGAAAGACACCACCAAGGAGGGCGAGTGAGGCTTGCATAGAAGTCAAGAAATATGCCTTTCTCTGCACACTGGAGAGTAATAAATCCATGCTATTGCAGCCACTGCTAAATGTCATTTAACAGTGTGGATGTCTAGTTTGCTAAGCATGGCATTGATCTTTAATAGTTTTAGCAGTTTATCCAGAAACAAAAGCACCAAACTAAGCTGAGAATTAAATTCTGACAGCTCACAGTGCTCTAGTGACCTGCATCCAATCCCCTTTATCCCACCAAATTCCCAGCATCACTTCCTGGCTCCAACTCCCAAAGCAAGCCCCTGTGAGTATGTGCTCATTACACCTGAAATCAGCCCTGTAAAGAGTGACTTCCCACGAGGAATTGTGGTTTTTGCCTTCTAAAACTCCCACCACACGGTTTCCAGTTAGACGTATGGGACAGAGAATTGCAGCTTCTCCCCATTTGCGTCCCTTTTAATCTTTTTCCATTTTCTTTTCAGTGTTAATTCTATTTGCAAATGCTGCTGTATGAGACTTGAGCTTGTTGTAGAAGAGAGGACTGTCAGATTAGTCGGGCTTGACACAAAGACAGTAGTTACAGCCTGCAGCAGATAAGCAATAGAGTCTCCAGTGAAGTGATGGCCCACTGCTAAAGCTTTGCTGCAGTCGTGTTGATCTGCTGTCGATCAGCATATCGGCCATCGCAGTGAACCAAATCAGCAATGTGGTCTGTGAGTATGTGCAGAGAAGAGTTGGTTTGGAGGTGGATGCAGCTGAGAGAAGAGCAACTGCTGCCCACCGCTCGTACAAAGCTCAGTTTGTCTCCATGCTCATTTGGGTCTGTCAGCCCGTCCGTCAGTTAGACCCACAGAAAGGAGGTGTTTGTCTGCGAGCTTTTCAAAGTCCAACCGACTGAATAATCACAACAGCCTCCCTCTCAACTGAGAAACGGGGTGGAGTTTTGTCTCCCTCTGAGGCCTTTTCTGCTTTGTCCAGGACTCTGACACAGTTTACAAGGGTCTTTTTAGATCAAACCATGTGACCAAGCTTCTTCACTCTTTGAAATTGAGTGACTTGATTCTTTGTAGACTTTTCTCTCAGTTTGATGATCTGTTTCAGGTGTTTTTAGTCTGTTGACTTCTATTATTCTTTTACCATTTAGATCTATAGCGCTAAATAGTAATAGCTGTCATGTAAACAGTTGCTTTCTAGGAATTTTAGCCATTTTACCTGCAAAAACAGATGAACATTGTTTTAAGAATTTGCTCTTGGAGGCTACAAAATGATTAAATCCACATTATTTGGATGATAGAGTAAAAATATTCCCCTTTTCTGATAGAAAATGTTTATTTTTCTGTCTAATTTGAAAAACTACTTCTCACCGCTAATGACTGGTAACTAC
>JBAMIG010000026.1:8702182-8719685 GCA_037177335.1 Kiunga ballochi | reverse complement strand
CCCTTTTCTGATAGAAAATGTTTATTTTTCTGTCTAATTTGAAAAACTACTTCTCACCGCTAATGACTGGTAACTACAAGATGACTTCCTAGACATGCATATTACGTGTTTTGCTCTGTTTGAACACTCAGGTTTTATTGTTTGTCCTGGAAAACTAAAGGAAGAAATATATCCTGTAAGACTCCAAATGCCATGTCAAGGTTTTTTGTGGCCATGCTGTGCTGCTGGCTCGCTCAAGCTGCGTGGGCTGCCAGAAGGGCAGCCGTAAAGCCTGGAGAGGTGCCAGATTACAGTCAACTTCTGAAAACACACCACAGCAGTTTTCTTTTTTGACTGACAGCCATAATGAAAATTGCGTTACGGCTAAAAAGCTTGTTTTAAATCGCTTAATTTAGCTTCGGCCAGCTGGCTGGTCAGAATAAAAGCCGGGATGTATGAAAAGATTGAACACGCCTGTGTCTAGAATAATTTAGAGATTCATCTAAGTGAAAAGTAAAGAGATTGGAGGGGATGAAATTTGTCACATTGCAATGGTCTTAAAATAGTCTCATAGCCAGCAGGTAAAACAGGAAGTAACCAGCCACATGAATGTATTTCACCATGTTTGTTTGCCACGCTCAGATTGTCTCAAGTGAATAAATGTAGCTTTGCTGCTTTAACATGCTGCTCCATTACACAGAGATCCTCACAGAGCTCATCTCCTGTCTTATCACTTGGTGCCTGGCCAGCTGGCTTAGTCGACCTACTCGACTGCCTCTTTGCATAGAAGGATTTAAGAAGAAAACCTTTCAGACTAATAACGCAGAAAAACACAATTCTTCAAACTGAGCTTGGTGTTCTGCTCCACAGACTATCCATATATAGTCTGGCCTGAGTTGCGAGGGTCCCAACTGGACCTGTTGGCTATGCGTCAGGTTTGCCCAGCAGTGTTTTCATCCCTTTATTATTATATAACTCATCATGGTGGTGCTGCTGCATTGGGGATGTTATGCTTATATATTTTTTTTTTCTGGCTTAAAATGTGTTTATTTCACATTGGAAATGAGTAAAATTCAACAAACCATGAACTGAATTTGGTTATAGACCATTTCACGCTGTTAATAGAAAAGGTATCAATTGTGTTTATTATTATAAAGAAATGTTGTTTTCTTCTGATAGGTAAATAACATTTTCTTTGAGTGATTGTTTTCCTAAACCATATAATATAACTTTAAGTGATTGATGCCTTCATTTAAATGTTAATCTATTAAGACATTTAACCCAGTCACTACATATATTTTAGTAATCCTGCAGGTGGAGAAACTTATTTGATGTTTTCTCTCTCTCATTGCATTTCTTTCATGGCTGCTTTACAGGCTGGTAAGCCGTCCTCTGCAATGAAGTCGTAGTTTCTAGTAATCGGACATGGATGATCTAATCTCCTTTGTTTGGGGGAAATAACGCTTCCTCTGTTATAATTTCCCACTCTGCCACACCTGTTCTGCTACTTTCATTCACATGTTACTTTCTGTGAGCTAGTTGTGTTAATCTAAAGTGGATCATGCATAATCTTTTATGAAAAGTGATGAATGAATTTAGGCTAAATGGCTTTATGAACATGCTACACTAATAAGCAGCAGCCACATGTTATATTATTTCTCTGCACATGTATGCTGCAGACTTTCCCACTATCTTTACTCAGAATCTGTGAATATCATGGAGACTAATTTCTTCCAGGAATCTCAGTCAGTAGCAGTTGAGTAGCTCTTGTCCTCCATCTTCTTTGTTTACTCCCCTAACCTCAGTGGCAGCCTCGCCCTTGCCCTCAGAAAAGAACCGGGTTGTCCTCGGGGGGCAAGTTACGCCTGACGGGCACAGGGGGTGGGAGCTACTGCTGCTGAATGTCTCCAACTACCATATGGTGCTGGGAAAGCCTAGTGTTTACCACAGGGTAGTGGGTATAGGTGATTAGCTATTTTAACGTTTGATTAATTATTAAGAAGTTAAATGAAGAGACCATATAAATACTTCTGTGATCTACACAAACAAGCAAAAGCCTAAAATGACATTTCCAGTGACTGCACATAATACGTGGAGGTGTAGCAGTCAGCTCATCATAGTGGGGGAGGAAGATGCTGCTGCATGACTTCAGGTTAATCCTCATCGACCCCTGTGCAGTTGCATCCACAAACAGCACTAGAGCAGACTTTATCCAGCAGTTTGCTGGAGAGCCTGACAGAGACAGGATCTTTCAGAAATCCTTGTCAATAATCTGATACCAGTCCATCAAGTTGTAAACGACTGGCTGGATATGTTACAGAGCAGTGATAAACCTTTATTAGCAAATAAAAAAAAAAAAAAGTAAAGTTTGGTCATTTGGGTTTTTAAGTCGCATCTGATTGGCTGCAGGATATTGTTCTTTTGAGGAAATGGTGATTAAAGCAAGCAGCAACCTGACGTGAAAGTGACCAAGTATAAAATTAATGATGTATTCCAGCTTTTGTTAGCATTGTGTATGTTTCTGTTGACTTAGATGGAGAAGTTTTGCTTTTCTGTTGCATCTTTTAGGACTAAAAGTTAAAATTCCTCCTTGATTTATTTTTCCAAATTTTCCCAAATTTGTTACACAAACAATCTGTTTTAAATGTGCTAATAAAAATCACCTGAAAGATAATTTTGGTTTAAAAAAGTAAGAAAAGTGAGCAGAGGAATGCATATGTAATGGCTAATGTTGCAGCGGGTTAAATGCCATCGCTGAAGCAGCAGCAGTGCCGGGTTTGCCTGCTTGCCTAATTAATGACTGTTAAATAGAGCTCACTCATAAAGGTCCCAAGAACCTTGCTGCTGATTGGCTGTGTCGCTTTTAGGTCACACTCTGAGGGCGTCCAATGCCTTGCTTACGTTGCAACAAGGACCAGGGTCTCATATCGTGGCCGTCTCTGTCTTTTTGAGCTCCCCATGCTGTGTAAGCATTCAGGATTTTGAACAGTGATGTGTGAAGCGTTTCAAACTGAGCCTCTAATGCATCGTCTCTGGCATAGTGACTGTCTCTTTTGTCCTCATCTCCCCCACAGTGACCCTCTCCCTAATTGGTGTCACAAGACCTGCAACGTCCCCTGACTTGGTCACACTGCCTGAACAAAACTGCCTGTGTTTGTGTGGGTATGTGTGTAGATGCCAGTGTTGGCATGTAGCTCATTGAACAGCTTCATTAGTCAAATTGTGTGGTGATGAAATGCAAAGAGCATGATGGAAGGGACGGTCACTGCTCCGTGTTTCTCCTTTTTAACTTTTAACTGTTAAACAGGTACATATGGTTACATTTCACAGTAAAAATCCCATTAGCTGCTTTCTAAGCTTTGATAATCTGCAGATTAATAACAGGAAGTATCTCCTATTTACAGTCACGGTTTGTATCTTTGGGTTGGTTGTTCATTCTTTCACTTTTGTCCCTTTATAAGAGTTGCAGAAATCTTATAAATCAGTGTTGAAGATGGACACAACTATCCAGGTGAAAGCTGTAAGCTGCTGCACTGTGATCAATACTTATGGCATCCTATTTCAGTCTCTTTTTCAGCTCGCTGTGTGTTTTTATTGCTCACATCTACACATTTCTCATCTCTTTGCACCGTCATCCTTCTCTCTGCTCTCTCATCTCCGTCTCCACTTCCATCTCTTCTTCTCTCTCGAGACGGCATGTGGGAATTGGGTCAGTGTGCTGGCATGCTGCAGCAGAGCCCAGAGAGGAGGCCGGGGCACAGGCCTACATGTTATGTGCTGCTTCTTACTGCTGATTGATCGCTTCTTTCCTCAGGATTTATCCGATGCATGTTGTTGGTGTGATTGCCTGAAAATAGATGCGTCTGTTTTGTGCCTTCCTACTTCCCACTTATACTTGCTGCCAGTTCGAATGTCACCTCAGATCTGACCCGGGGTGAAGGTAGAGGTCATCTTCACCACACTGCCTCTTTGGAGATGAGGTGAACTTTGTAGAACCATACCATCACACCCAGTAGATCTCTTTCCCCTCTAACTGTGTGAACTAATACCATGAAGCAAAGTTTGTTTTGCACTTATGCGGCTACTCAAAGATCCCATTGCTCAATTTGAGCAATCAGTTTATGCACTGAAGGCCCTGCTGCAGAACGAGGTTGAGCCAGTATACATTAAGATGTTGCCAAGTTTGATTGATCATGCATTAATGCAGAATGCACTAGAAATAAAAGCCTCTGGTAAATCGTGATGAAGTGGAGAGGCAGCACTCTAACATAGATGAATAGCACGATGCTATTCTCATGCTAGCAGCTTTGTTCAACTGTTGAGTGAGATATCACTGCGACATTGCTGACTGATCCCCTCATAGAAGAGTACATTTTGCTAAATGGTAGATTTTAAACTTAATGTCCATGGCTCTTAAGACAATAAGTCATTCAGTGGTTTAGTGCAGAGCTGGAAAGTGGCCAGCTACACATCTGGCCATGGTTAAGAGTAGCTGTGATGGAGGGAGTAGAGATGGAGGCTAGGCTAGGGAGGGCTGAGTGATAACTTAGTGCCTCAGATAACCCCTCCGCAGCCACGCCTAGCTGGTTGCTTCAAGAGGCCCTTCAGGGCTGAGCTGCAGGACTCCTACAATCAATCTGTGGATGTTTCAGGGGCTACGTAGCCCCGAGATCTGAGACTATCAGATTATTTCCGTATAGCATAAAAACTACATTAGGCTCTATTTATTGTTAAAACACGTTTTTCTCCTGATCTTCGTCCTCATTTTTATTTTAAAATTGTAAAAGGCAGAAATTTTACCATTAACTTGACATCAATTGTGACACGCATCCAAAGTGGACTTGCATGTGAAAGAGGACACATCTTATTTGTCCTTCCTGGAAATCTGTGTGTGTGTGTGTTTACTACCTGTAGCGTCTCATATGTTGATATGTCCCTGAGAATCAGACCATATTTCAAGGACAAAAGAAAAAACTGTTTTTACTCATCTAAAAGAGAATAGCTGAGTTTTAGTTCAGCTCTTATGTCATGTTTGCCTCAACGATCAGATAAGGATGTCTTGCAGAGTTTGCTGAATAAAGTTTAACCCCTTCACATCATGCTGTGATAACTTGTTTTCTTCTTAGTAGTTATGATGGGAAAACTAGTATTTTACTATAATGAGAAGAGAACTAGTTTTGGTGTAAACAGAATGTGTGAAGGTCGATGCATCAGTGTCTGACAGGCGTCCAAACCAGTAAAGATGAAAGTTTCCTGGTTATTTCCTGTTTATTTTGTGTAAGGACTTCTATAGTGTTTGTTTTAGAGGTTGTCTCAAACTAAAAACATCTTTTTAATTTTTTTCTAGCTGTGTCACTTTAAAGCTCAGTCATCTCTATTTATCAGTGCTAAGAATTAAGATTCCTCACATAAAATAAATAATTTATTTAATGTTATACTGTTTTTAAATTATTATATAATAATTATTTGAAGTTGAAATTGAAATAATAGATTTGTATTCGACAGGTTTCTTTTGTAATTTTATGGCAGTGATCAAATTTTAAAAGCATAAAGTGGAGTCAAATTTACAAGATTTTTTTTTTCATATTTATTTACTTTAACCCTTCTTGGTCAAACCCCAGCACAATATTTTAATTTTTATTTAAATATTTAACTCTCCCTAAAATCTATGACCCAAAAGTGTTCTGATATGAACCAGAGCTGAAGAAATTTGACCTATTTATCAGTGGTGGGCTTGTATAATATTTTAAATACTCTTTAAGCTTGTATGATTAAAATACTCAATAAGTTCCAAACTTGCATTTATTTTAGATGATTGATTAGGGTTAAAACTATACTGTTTTAGTATTTAGTCATTAAAAAACCTATAATAAGTGACAATAAGAGCATTTGATCAGAAGATAAATGCACGTACTTGAATATAAACCAGACATTTTGTCATTGAGTGAATAAAGTGCAAACTGTCATCAGCTGTTCTATCTGTACAATATCCTTGAGGCACAGATAGCCGACACACATGCTGGGAATCATTTTAGTTTATACACCAATAAATACGCAAGTCTCCCTCACAGAGACAGAATTACCGGAAAGAAAACGGTATAAGCATATTGCTGGCTCTTAATCTCTTTTTGGTTTATTACCTGCTGAAAAATCAGGTGATTTGTTAGTAATAATGTCGTTTTATCCCACTGGGCTGATGCTAATAGAGGTACATATCTTATGTTGTCCTGCATCTTCTGTTTTGTGAGTGATGGCGTGCCGTTACTGCAGGATTTGTGATCCATACAGATAAATTATTCATTTAATTTGCAAATGTTTTAGGAGACATTCCCCTCCTGTTAATAAAAATGCATGTTTAGCTGACTCCAGCAACACCGTCTTAATCTGCTTAATTTACACAACCTTCTCCAACATGACCCGATGCTTGATATAAATATAGTGCCTAAAAAAAAAACAAAGAGGCAACTTTTTCACATTTAACACGATTTTTAAAAATAAAGATCTTGTTGATTTAACAGTTGTGGTGTTTTATGAAGAACTGGTATGAGACTTAGTTTCTTGTTTACTCTTGTGACCTGTGAACACACCGGGGTAAACCTCATGTGTGCTCATTTGGCACAAGGGAAGCTGACGAGTGTAATATCAGCTCCAGTGTTTTTGCAGCACTAACCCCTGGGATCAAAGTGGAGAGGATTAAAGTCATTGTGAATCGTCTCTATACCCCCACACCTCTATCTCGCTCGCTCTCTGGCCAGTGAGAGGAGAGGGGCCTCTAAGCCTACATAGCGTTTATTGTCATAATCATTACAGTTTCAATTGACTATGGAATGCACTGGCTAAAATGACAATATTGGTGCAGCTGAGGGGGTGTTGCTCTCCTGAAAGCCCTACTGAGGTCTTTACTGTGTTTCCAGTACAGATGGAGTGTCACTGCAGCACAGAATATGGGGAATACCCAGCCTGATCCCAAAAAAGTCCCGTGTTTTATCTCCTTTCACTGTTCAGGGAGGGAGGGGATGTAGAGAGGCATCTATTTTGGTTCCTTGTTTATGTAAGGAGTGGTAGCAGGGTGTTGGGAGAGTTGGGAAGTCTGGGAATGCTGGGAATCATATGCTTAATGTGGAATGCTTTGTTTATTTATCTGATTTGATCCTAGTCACTGTCGCCATGGAAAATATCAGCTCATACCAAAGTTTAAATAAATATTTTAAGTATTCCCAATATGTTTAGAGTTAGACGTAACCTTATTTTATTCATCTTTATTTATTTAATGTGAAAAAAGTGTAAAGTGCTTTTATTTGGTTTGCTTCTTTAATGAACTTTTCTATATGTTTTATAACAGTTAAACTCTTCAATCTTTAAAGATATTAAGCTCATAATTTAAAATAAAGAAAGCAAAGGTTATCTAGAGAACAGCATAACAATAATAATTTTTATTATGAAGTGTAAACTTTATTTCTGTTGTGCCTTTACAGGGACGGCATGTCAAGACTGGACAGCTGGCTGCCATCAAGGTCATGGACGTCACAGAGGTAAAGCTTTTTCATATAATACTGGAAGTGAAATAGCCATGAGAAGCATGTGCAGCAATCACTCAGAAAAGTTTCTGCTTGTCACCGTGTAATAGCGGGTTTAGAAAAATCCATATTTACTTATGATGCATGTCCTCATTCTAAATGGCTGGAAAAATGTAGCGCCAGCAGGATGCTCTTTAAGGGAAGTGCATCATTTAGCAGCTAGACGAGCTCAGAGGGTTGTGCGTTTTCAAGATGACACAAAGCAAACCATCACACATTTACCTTTTTTACAAAACAAAAAAAAAAAAACAGTGAAAAGAAGCAGGTCAACCCCAGATTATACCACGATTATGGTGAAACACCAGCTTTTTAGGAAACCTTTTAAGGTAAACATCCTGATTGGACAAAGTCTGAAGTCACCAGGTAACTTTCATTGTTGTGCATCACACCCTCCTCGTGCATCATGACATATCGATCACCAGAAACTGGACAGAAACCAGCTTCGCAGCTCATGTGCCCTAACTTGCCAGTTGCCGCTCCTCAAGTGAGCCTACGTCAGGATGAATCATTATCCTGGGAACAGTCGTTCACACGAAAGTTGTCCAACTATTACCTGCTCTGTTTGAGAAAACAGGAGTGCCCCGGAGGCATGTCGTAAGTCATGTTAGACAGTGGTTCTGATATCTGCTGATAAGTTGCCCTGCAAACAGGTGCCTGCAAAACACATGGCTGCTAAAGGATACTGTAAGAGCTGTACTGTTTTAGAGATTTCAGGACACAGGAGAAGTTTTAATCAAGGTTTTCACAAGACTACAAGGATTCATGACGATGATGGAGTCATTTAATGATACAAGTTTTTTTTTAAATCATATGATTTTAAATGCACCCTAATTAGGGTTGAAACAATAAACTAATCTTTAAGTTTGTCATAAATTTGTTTATGAAGGTCTGACTGAGACCTCAGAGGGTCATTCTGACCCACATTCTCAAATCCTAACACTCCTCCACTCCTTGTTTCTGTTGCCATACAGCTCAGGAGCTAAAAATGGAAAACCTTTCACAATAAGACTTTATTTTAGGTAATCACAAGGATCCATAATTGTTGAGTCTGAACAGATAGTCTTTGTGTCTCCTAATGTGCATACTATAGCACAATATGTAATTAAATATCCTGTCTTTTTGTTTCCCCCTCACACATTCTCACCTCTGTCATTCGACTAAAGCCTCTCTGCCTCAATCTTTCTCAAACACGCATCGTATGTTTCTGTCTTCCCCACACCATGTGACTTGTGGCAACGAGACTTTCACAGTTGGGAGTGTGATAACTCAACAGCTGCACAGCAGAGAGGGGGTAGAGGGGGCGAAAGGACGGTTAGGGATGTGTGCGCACACAACAGAAAAGCTTACGTCAACTCAAACGAGTCATGCAGCAGCAGTGTGGTCGCCTGCATAGATGGCCAACTGCCATTTTGCTATATGCTATGAATGCATGCTATAAAATGTGGTAATGTGCACGCATAGCATAGCATTTCTGCTCCCTGTATCTTTGTTCTGTCCAGTTCAGGAACAGCTGAAATGACTTTAGATAAAAGATGCAAAGCTTACACATTGCAGTAACAATGCTGTGCACTTAACCACCCCCACCGTTGCTTTCTGCTCCCCTCCTCCTCCCGTATTCTCTCTGAGAGGTCGTGTAACCATAAAGGAAAGCACTCGCAGGCTGATCCCTGCATGTGTTCAATTAGTGTGTTGTTGCTAATCAGTGTCAAGTTGCTATTGGGTACGTGCAGGGAGTTTACACTGCAGCTAGCTAGAGTTGATAGCGGGCATTATTTGCACTAAAGGTCGTCTTCTGCAGAGATTAAACGCAGCACATGTGTTACTTCTGCAACCTTTGGTTCAAAAAGAGGAAAATTTCCCATCTGCATTCTTTCTATGATGCATCATCTCTGTTCTTTGCTTGTTTTATTGTTCCTTCATCCTGAGTCCAGCATGATAATTACTGTTTTTTTTAAAGGTGAAGTTTCAAGTCTGCAATCTTGGCTTTCTTTTCCATCTCTATTATGCCCTAATAAGGATTATATAAGCTGGATGTATATGTCTTGTGGATGTACTATCGATCTAATTTAACTTGCATTGTGGCTCTCATGCGTCATTAATCCCTAAACAAAGGAATCATGTCTGCATTGTTGGATGTATGGCTAAGTTGACTATATTTCTATATACATTGATTCAATATTGGATGTAAATAATAATGTTCTCTCACTAAAAGCACATGCACACTTTATTTGACCGTTTTTGTTTTTTTTATTTTTGTGTAGGATGAAGAGGAAGAAATTAAACTAGAGATCAATATGCTGAAGAAGTATTCCCACCACAGAAACATAGCCACCTATTATGGTGCTTTCATTAAGAAGAGCCCTCCGGGACATGATGACCAGCTATGGGTAAATCTAGAATCCATATAAGATATTAAGGCTGATTAAAAACTTATCTTATTGTTGTATAATGTCTATTGTTTTGTTTTCTCAAATTAGTTTATTATTTTGTTCCCTTAAAGCTATTATTTATTCCGTTTTCATGCAGCTGTTTTAAGTCATGTCTGCTTTTCAGCTGGTCATGGAGTTCTGTGGTGCGGGTTCAATCACAGACCTGGTGAAGAACACCAAGGGGAACCAGCTGAAGGAAGACTGGATAGCCTACATCTCCAGGGAGATCCTCAGAGTAAGCTCCTCATCTCACCTGATTATGATTATTTTAGCTGGATGTATTATTTAGCATAACCATTAGAATTGATGCACTTCATTAGTGCAGACATATTGGATCAAACTAAAAGGAAAAATGTGTAAAACTTTATTGCCATGTTCACACTCTCAAACTTCCTAACACGGTTAATATGATGTGTGTGTGTGTGTGGACATCTTATTTTGATTTTAAAATACTGCAGTGTTGGTTTGCATGCAGACGTTTACCTCATTGTTTTCATCAATGGTTTCTGCTCACATGACTCATAATGACATCACCGCCTGACCAATCAGTGGCCTGCCATTTGTAGACGTTGCATTTGTGTCTTGTTTTGAACCCTGGCTCAGTAGAAAAAAAACCTACCCGATACCAAGTACTACTACTAACTTCAAGTCAAGTCAAAAATGTTAAATTAAGGGGACAACTTAGACTGATCATCAGATCTGCTAATTTACTCATTCTCATGTCTTAAAGTGGCATAAAATCAACCAAATAAACCACAATATAGCAGTAATGGTTATGACTCACATTTAGAGTTTCATAATGACGCTATCAAATGTTCTACCTTTCTCAGGGTCTGGCGCACTTACATGCCCACCATGTAATCCACCGCGACATTAAAGGCCAGAACGTCCTCCTGACCGAGAATGCTGAAGTCAAACTTGGTAATATCATATACACTTTACTGTATTTTTCACGCTGTTATGGAAAATACTACAGTTACAAGTCTCTGAAAATATCTGTATTCAAAGTTCTTGCTCTCTCTCTCTCTCTCTCTCTCTCTCTTCAGTGGACTTTGGTGTGAGTGCTCAGCTGGATCGGACAGTGGGCAGGAGAAACACCTTTATTGGGACCCCGTATTGGATGGCCCCTGAAGTCATTGCTTGTGATGAGAATCCCGATGCTACGTATGATTACAGAGTAAGCAGTGATATTTAGCATAGCGTAGCACATCGTGTTCATTCTTTTGTGGGTTTGCTCAGCTGGACGTTTTGTCTTACAGAGTGATCTGTGGTCCTGCGGGATAACAGCGATTGAAATGGCTGAAGGAGCACCCCGTGAGTTTCAGTTTTGATGTTTGTTTTTGTTTGTTTGGTATATTGAATCCTTAATGATGTGGAGAAACTCCTCTTGCAGCTCTTTGTGACATGCACCCCATGCGTGCGCTCTTCCTCATTCCAAGAAACCCTCCTCCACGGCTCAAATCAAAGAAATGGTTAGTATCACCCCTAACAAATGCTTCCAGTGTGAATGTTAAAGCATTAAAATATTATCCCTTTAAAAATCCTCTTTATACCCTAAAAGGATAAGTTTGGCCTTTTTTATGCACTCTTGATTTTTATCTGAACCTTATCAGGTTTAAATCATGGAGCTTTTCTCTGCTGTGCTGAACATCTGTGCTGCACCGGCTGCTTGGCAGACTCAGCCTCTCCTGGCAGCACACTGCAGATTTCTCTCAAACCTGGTTTTTGTCTGCTTTGTTTTCCCCTCGTGAGGGCTTGGATAAATTGGCTCTTGTTTAGATGGTTTCAGTTATTCTTATGACAGCGTTGCAGATCCATTTTACACAATAACGGATTGTTTTATTCTTGTCATTTTTTAGTTTTGGGTCTGTTTTAAGCTGCAGCAGGTGCTCAAATGACAATAATGTCATTGTGGTTTGCCCCTTTTTAAGAAGTTTTGGGGTTTATATGGCTTAATATTTGGTCTGTATGCATAATTCTGCAAAAAGAGGCTGTTTATGCTTTATTGCAGCAAATATGAATGGAAGGAGTGTCATTCTGAACCTGATCTTGTTTGCACATATGTTCATTTGACTCGGTATTAAATTAAAGGCTGTAGCTGCAGAGAGATTCATCTGGTTTGTACAGTTTGTGTTGTCTGTCTTCACTCTCATGACTCCTCTGCAATCACCCCCAGGTCAAAAAAGTTTTTTAGTTTCATCGAGAGCTGTCTGGTAAAGAACTACACGCAGCGTCCTCCTACAGAGCAGCTGCTGAAGCACCCCTTCATCCGAGACCAACCCAACGAGAGGCAAGTCCGCATACAGCTGAAGGACCACATTGATCGGACAAAGAAGAAGAGGGGCGAGAAGGGTGTGTTTTTTTTTGTTTCTTTCTTTCTGCTGCTTCAAAACTAACAGGAAGAAACCTGTTAGTTTTATCTTGTATCTTGCTCCAGTTTTAAGTTATTTGTAGTTGTTTACAGATGTTTACTATTTACAGATGAGACGGAGTATGAATACAGTGGCAGTGAGGATGATGAAGAAGATCCCCAGGAGCAGGAAGGAGAGCCTAGGTACAGTCTTGCATCACTTCCTCAGTGCATCTGAAAGCTCTTCACATAAAAGGCTAACTTTATGTCACAACCTTCCATCATCCAGCTCTATCGTCAATGTGCCCGGGGAGTCCACTCTGCGCCGGGACTTTATCCGGCTGCAGCAGGAAAACAAAGAGCGATCGGAGGCCCTTCGTCACCAGCAGCTCCTCCAGGAGCAGCAACTCAGAGAGCAAGAGGAGTACAAGCGGCAACTGCTGGCTGAGAGGCAAAAACGTATTGAGCAACAGAAGGAGCAGAGGAGGAGGCTGGAAGAGGTTGAGGTTCTTCCTCTTTTTTTTTTTTTTTTTTTTTAGGGGGGGTTATTTATTTTAGTTAAGTCAGTCTGAGGTGTAACCGCTGCTTCATCAGCTGCTCTGATAATGTTTAATGTTTTATTCCTAACAGCAACAAAGACGTGAACGGGAGATGAGGAGGCAACAAGAGCGCGAGCAGCGCCGGCGTGAGCAGGAAGAGAAGCGACGTATGGAGGAGATGGATCGTAGACGTAAAGAGGAAGAGGAGCGTAGGCGAGCTGAGGATGAGAAGAGAAGGAACGATCGTGAGCAGGTCGGGTTTTATTGCTTTAGATATGCTGCAGAAGTACAACTTATTCATTCTGGATATTAAGATGATTAAAGGGTTTGATGGATTTTAGGTTAATTTTCACACAATGGTTTGTAAAAAATACTGAGTATAAGAAGATTTCTGGGTTTGTTTTGTGGTAGTAGTTTCAAATAGCACAATTTAAGTAAAAATGTTATTAAATAGGAAGATATATTTCCAGTTTTGACTGTAGCTTCTTTGTGCTTCTTCCTACCGACAGGAGTACATCAGACGTCAGCTGGAGGAGGAGCAGCGGCACCTTGAAAAGCTGCAGGAGCAGCTGCTCCGTGAACAAGCCATGCTGCTGGTCAGTCTCATGCACACCGCTGATCCGACACGGTCAAGCAGCAGATTCTCTGCATATAAAACCGATGTTTTTTCTTATAATGATCAGAAAACACTCCCCCTGAGTGCATCGAGGCACGACGCCTTTTAACTTTCCAACACTGTATGCAAATATTAGTAAATAAAATCCCAAATTATCTTATGGAGCGTCAGCACCTGCACTAGGTGCCTTTTACATGTGATTATCCAACAAATCATTATTATGAGTCCAGGTTTAATTGCGAGTATAACAGTGAATGTATAGAGTCAGTAATTGATATATTTACTCTAGAAAAAGAGGAATCTTTATAAGCAAATGCGTTTTATGCTACGCTTTAAACACGCTATCGTTCTTTTTTCGAGGCTAAATATTGCAAGCTCTTTTGTATCACCTGCACACTTTGCGACAGGAGTTCAAGTGGCGGGAGCTGGAGGAGCAGCGTAAAGCCGAACGTCTTCATAAGCGCCTGCAGCAGGAGCAGGCCTACCTGCTGTCCTTGCAGCATGAATCCAAACAGCCGCCTGGCGAGAAAACACAAGTCCCCTCAGACCATAGCAAACCTCCACAGACCTCCACTCTGCCCCCTAACGGAGCGGTCCCTACAACCCCACAAGCTCAGGTCCTTGACTCTGCTGATTCTGCAGTACAAAGCATCTGTGACTCCTCCAGAGCTGCTCAGACCTTACCCTCAGATGGTATCAAATCCCAGGCAGTGGAGCAAGACAAGACTGAAGACACCAGCCAAATCTCACCACCTTCCACCCTCCATACCCTCCCTACAGACTCTAAATCCCTCTGTGCAGAAGGTTTGGAGCCTGACAGGCCCGCTGAGTCTATCAGTCCTCCTCTTCAGCCTATCAGAGAGGTGAACCTCCTCCTCCTCCTCGGCTCTGCTACCCTGCTGCCTGCTCTTTCTGCTTTTCTCTTGCTTGCCTTCACACATCCTCCTAGGTCATGATGATGGAGCTGGTTGTTTCCTACACCCATGCTGCTTGCCTTATTTCTCCTTTGGATGTGCGGCTGCTGGAAGAACAAAGAACAACAAGGACCCAAACCGTTTGCTGCATTGTCTACGTGTTATTAGGAACAAAACTTTAATCATGGCTGTCAGTGTTGGATGAGTGAGGCCTTGCATGTCAACGACCGAGACCCAAACTAACATGCAACGCACCCAAGCAGTCTCTTTATCATTAACAATGATCTATCCCCCTGATATTTTACATTCAGGGATGAATTTCTGCCTCTAAGTCTCTTTAAAATGAGGTTAAGCATGTTTGAACATCTTTACCAGTTTTGTTTTAAATATGAATGTAGGAAGAAAAAAGCCTCAATATAATAAAATCCAAGAAGACTGGAACGGCTTTTATATGAAATCTGTTCAACTTCTGTGTTTATCTGCCGTTCATTTTGAGGAGTTGTTCCTTCCTCCTGGATTTTTCTACACGAGTATCTGAAATATTCCCATCCCTTCTCTCATCTTTGTGCTTTCCCGTTTCCTCATCCCAGGCTGACGAGCGCTACCGTAAGAATATTCAGGGCTCCCCTCAGACCGCTCCTTCCCCCAAGCAGCCCCCTCTGCCTCCCCGTTCCTCTGAGCCATACTCTAACGGCGGCTCCTCTTCCGAGGTCTCCGCCATGCACCGACCCATGGAACCTCAGGTAACTCTTCAGGTGCTCCTCCTCTGCCTCGCTGTTGGGTGCACTTGATGGCTATTGCTTATATGTCAATTTTTCAACAAGTGTGTACTTGTCAGGTAAATTTTAGATGGATAATTAAACCTTTTTAGATGATTTGCAGAAGTTTTACAAGCTTTTAAATCCCATTCAGGAGGTTTAAAATAAAAAGTGTATTTATTTTTATTTAGTTTTGAATGCACGGTGTAATAGTAGCAATGAATATTTCAATATGGAGGAACGTGTAGATATGTAAAAACAGTTTCTGTTGCGTTTGTTTCAATGCCACTAATTTTTCTCATGAAGACTGAGACGTTATTAAATGCAGATGGAAAAAAGTCTTGGTCACTGATGTATTATATCTACAACGTAATGATAATTGTTTTTGGTCTGTATTTTTTAGGTGGCTTTTCTGGTGCTACACCTATTGATAGATTTATTTGACCTAATTTTAGCTTCATAGTCTGAGAAGTGAGGCTTTCTTAAAGTCTGCACGTTGACTGTTTTTAAAAGGGATTTTACAGGGAAAAAAAAAACAGGTGGATCAAAAATAGCAACATATTTAGCAGTTTTAATAAATGTTTTGGAACTGAGGATATGCAGCTTTAAAGGGCCTCTGGAGGAATAGGTGCTTTTACATCCAAATATTATCCTTATTGCTTGTGTCCAGACGGTGAAAGGGAATAATACGCATCATTTTGTTTTGTCACGTCTATTAAAGCACATGTATGTGCAAAGCCTCACACATTTTCTCACTGTTATGTCTGCTGTTTCACCTACCTTACTCCTCTTCCTCTTGACCCCTTCTAACTTCCTAAAAGGTGCAGTGGTCACACCTGGCTGCTCTAAAGAGCAGCAACAACGCCGCCCCCTCTCCTCCACCTCTGGTTTCTCGCTCCCAGTCCTTCAGCGAGTCTGGTGGCGTGACCTCTAGTTTTGCACAACTCCACCTGCGTTCCCAGGACCCCCACCATCATCACCACCCATCGCCTGCACGTACTGACTCCCAACCCCAACCTCCCTTCCACCACCCCCAGGCCCAGTCTAAACTCGAACACCAGTCCAGCAGTGAGGAGGTTCCTCCGAAGGTAAGGAGCTGGTGAGGGCAACCCTTTCCCACCCCAACCTTCCCCTCTGTCACCCACTTCATTCATGTTAGTCACTTCTCTGGCTGTTTGCGTCTGCTTTGCTGTGCACGGGCTTGGATCAGTTGCTTTAACCTTTTTCCTGCTTTATTTTTTGATCATTTGTAGCCTCTGAAAATCAAATCACGTGTTTACTAAATGGTGCATTCCTTGGATCTGGAATATTTGGGCAGCTTTGGGCTCTAGAAGCATTTTCACATCAGTGTGGAAAATAAATATGAGGCAGATGTTGGGTTCATCTCATCAGTAGGGTGGTTCTTTTTGGTTTTTGTTTCATAAGTTTCATATGTTCAGCTCTTCATTCCTCGAGTAATGCTCCAAAAATCTGCATATATTAACTCCTGACTTGCATGCCTACACTAGAGGAGCGTTTTCAAAGTGGATCTTGTGAATCTTGTGTCTGGCAGGTCCCAGTGAGGACAACATCCAGGTCTCCTGTGCTGTCACGCCGTGAGTCCCCTCTACCGTCTCAGACTAGCAACCAGAGGAACGCTGGCAGGTAAATAAGCAAGTCTTTTGTCCTAGATATGGATTTTGTGGTCTGAAGTCGCATAATCCTAAAATGTTGCACATGGAAACTTGTGAAACACTAATAATCATATAAATGTGTGCTAACATTAAACTGCACCACATGTTTGAGGTGGAAATTATGTCAATTTTAGCTGCTTACTGTTGTAGTAATGATAAAATCATGTAAATAAACTGGTAAAGTTTGCTTTGTTTTAGTCACAAACACAGAAACACTTAGTAAATCACAGAGCTGAAATAAAAACAAGGAAAACATGAAAGGTTGGAATAAACTGCTTGTTAAGTTAAAATGGATTAATGCAGCAATATAAGGCTAATCACAGATGTGGTGTTATGCATTATCTCATATGTCCACTGTGGCTAACTGATGGATTTACCTTCAGTCCTGAATGATGCCATGAGGAAATTACAGAAATGACAGATGCCTGAGTGATTTTAGCTTTTCTATTTCTGAAAAGGGCTCAGACGTTGCACATCAGTGTGTTCTGCAGGATGGGTGTGTGTTAAATCTTGCTCTTTGTTTCAGTAATGTGGAGCAGCGCCCGCTGTGGGACCGAGTAGAGAAGCTGCAGTCTCGACCAGGCAGCGGCAGCTCCTCTAATTCCAGCGCTCAGGCCAGTCCAGGCGACCGCTTCAGGCCACGTTGTGAGTCTCCTGGTACAGTACTC
>JBAMIG010000026.1:8678683-8689973 GCA_037177335.1 Kiunga ballochi | reverse complement strand
GTGTATATATATATATATATATATATATATATATATATATATATATACATACTTGGTTTCTTTAGGAAAAACCTTTGACCCTTCCCAGATTAATCTTTCCTGATGTTTTATTTTTAGCCACATGCTTCTTAAATAATGATGTTAGTAATTAGCAGGGATGAGTTGTTGCAGCCAGTGGTTTTGACTGTGTTGTTGTGGTACCGGGAAAAAAGATCATCAGCATCACAGAGAGGTTTAGTTTTCCAAGTTTGCTGATACACAGCATCTGCATTTATACAGATTATGTTTCTAATGGGGCATCGTTTTGCACAAGTAAAATCTGTCTGATTATCTTTGCTTTTTGCTTTAACATTAATGGGCAAATCTTTTAATCTTGTGTAATGGGGGGGAAAGCTCCTGATCTGATTCTTTTTTTTATACATATAATTTATTCTATAAGTAAAGAAAAAAAAGAGGGGGAAAGAACTTTTTAAAAGGCTGTCAAAGGAAAATCATGGAAAGCAAAATAAATGATGTACAAAATGAGGGAGAAATAAACTAAACAAAATGATTGGAATAGTGTTAACAGTGTTTTTAAATGTTAATTTAAAGCAATAAATAAATAAACACAGGCTGAATAATGGGAAATGAATGGAAGTAAGTTTGTCTTTTTAATCAATAAAACTAAAGTTATTTAATCCAACTAATTTTCCAGTGAAGACATTATCCTGGACTTATAAAGCAGTTTTTTTAGGATTGTTTCAGGGCTGTGGCTTAAAAACCCGACGCATCAAACCAACAATCTAAAGGTTTTGATAAACAGCTATTTAAAATTATTTTAATGAAAAATACCAGATCATCTGTTATAGATGAACAGTTCCTGATTGTTTCCTTAATAAACCAGTGAAACTTCCACCAGAAGACACATTAAACAGTCATTACTTCTGTTGATCTTTTCAGTTTCTGAATGCTTTGTGGCTGTTTGGAGAACCTTGTCGATGCAGGTTATATTATATTTAATTATAATTGCCAGGATAGTCTTTTTTTTATATATATATATAAAAACATATAAGTTTTGCTTAAGTGTTTGGACTATTTGAACTCTTTACAACAGCATGTATTTTTTCTACTGGTCCCATTCAATTTAGTTGGATCCAGTGCAGGAACGCGCGCTTCTTTAGCAATCTGTGTTAAATGCAGCTCAGATTCATGTTGCCAGAATTCCCAGTTGCACTTAGTGCATCATGGTGCAGATAAAACTGGACTTTTTATAGTGTTTGTGAAAGTTTTGCACCTTGAGGCATTGCTACACGCACGTTCAAAACCCTTTGGGATTCCTGATGGACAGAAGATGTATGTTTCCGAGTCATCTGCCCTAAGTGTGCCGCTACAAAGCAGAGCAGGTCCCCCCTCATACTCATAGGGATATAAAACTTTTTGATGTCCCTCACCCCCCGCATTTGTCCCTTTTTCTCTTTAAGCCCTGCCACACTCTGCTCTTTCCTCTTGCTCTCTCTTAAAGGCAATACTAATCTTTCAGCCATCACTGGTCCTTTCTTTCTGTAGAGCCCCCCCGTCAGACTCCACCTTCACCGCCCCCCACCCTGAGACAAAGAGAAGAAAGTGACTGTGGCGCTCTGTAGCCAGGTGTTCACCATTGCTGCCCCAGGCTGTAATAGCACCAGCCCTCACACTGCAGCTGCCCTCCCAAGCCTCCCATTGTGTAGCTCCATTGTTCGGCAGCCCACCCCTCGTTGATTCATCGGCCACACAGGGGAAGCCCTTTCAGACTCAGGGGAGTGTGCATGTGTGTGTGTGTTGGTGCACGCATGAGTATGCGTGCCTTGGGGAAACTGGGTGTTGCAAGCAACTGCCTGCAGCCACTCCCCACCTCCTCCTCGTGCCTCATTGTTAGGTCCGCTGCGCTCTGATTGGTGCAGAAGCAGCCACTCTAAACCAGGGAATGGCAGACATTGTTGGTCCATCTGTTCTACCGCTCATTGTCCAACTTGGCTGCTTCTGCAAGAAAAAAATAATACAGCTCTGGAAGTCGTTTGGACACCTAAGACAGAGGTGTTGTCTTTGAGTTGGATGCTGTGTTTTTCCCCTGCAGCAGCCTGGATGTAGCTGCTGTAACTTTGGGATTTCCTCCATCTCAATTTCACCTGCTGCGTTTTTTTATTCTCCTCTTTAAGGGTTTGAATATGCGGAAATGAGATGATCTAATTCGTTTTCCATTTTGATGCTCCTTTTTTCAGCTTGGTAAGTCTCTATTTTTGTGTCAGTAAAAAACAAATCAATTTATTAATTCTTCCACTGGGATTTAGATCACAGATATGAAGAAATGAAGCATTTTGCATGACAAGTTTTGCCTTCTGTTGGCCCTAAAATGATAAACAAATCAGAACTGTTAGTTTTAATGAAGGCTTGAGCGTGCAGCTTGTGTCACACATAAAATTTAGCCATATTTTGCGAACAGAATTGGTTTGTTTAAGAGCTATGTTTAAAAAAATAGAAAATTAAAATGTGCTTTTCCTGGCTAAACTTTGCTGCAGGGTGCAGCTGCTACACAGGTCTGTTTTTTTAAACAGTGTGAGCTGTGTTGATATGAAACCTGATGCAGGAGGGAGTAGAAAGCAAGCCTTTTTTTTCCTATGATGCAGGAGAAAAATGTGTGTGCACGTTAGTGTTGCATTTCCATGAGGGTTAGTGTGTACATGAAGAGGAGACACCAGTTGCAAGTATCACTCAGCAGACATCTGTTGCCTGGCTGCTGGCGGGGAAAACCCAGCGCTCAATCACACACACACACACATACACACACTTAGAAAACCCCTGCTGATAATTCTACCCACCCTTTTTTTATTATTTATTTTTTTACATTAACTATAGAGCAGTTATTGATATGCAGTGATAACCCCCCTCCTTCCCCCAGTCCCTCCCAAACTGCCCTCTAAGGCCGCTTTACTCCCTCCCTTACTTAGTGCACACACTTGCACAAAGCTCCCACACACAAAGTGCTGTAAAGACTATGTTACATATTCATTACAGCCTCCATCAAAGCCAGCAGCGCTGCTATGTGTGGGAGCCAGCATGGTGATGTTTGAAAGAGACACCCACTCAACCTGGAGGTGCGCAGCAACGTGGCTGTTGGTCCGTTAAGACTGGGGCTGATGTAAGGATTTCACATTATGCACTTGCACAGTGGAGTAGCTTGATTTAAACAGAAGATGAGATGCATTGCACACATGCATTGATGCAGCGGATGAAGTAGCTTTCTATAGTTGTTTGTTGATTGGATTAGATGCTGCATTGTTTTCACTTTATGCTGTATATATTAACCTTCATTGTTGTTGGATTTGAGCTGATTTCTAATATGAAGAGCTTCCAGAGACCACAAACAAGCAGATTTTTACAGTTGGAGATTAATTATTTTAGTAAATAATTAGATGTGTGTGCTTTTTTTTTCTTTTTTTTTTTAAATTCTATTTTATTTTTATCCAACATTAAAGGGTTAAAAGATCTTCACTCCACTTATAATTATTTTTCTAAATGATTATCGTTAAAAAATTCTTTGTTTTTTAAATCATAAATAAAGATGAGGTTGCATAACTTCTCAGAAAGTTTAATGTAATCATACTCGCAACAAAAAGGGAAAACTTTGTTATTTTGGTTCAGATGAGCCAAAAGTAGATTTTTCTGTACTGGTGGATCTGGTTTATATTATTGTTCAAACTGGTCTGAGAAAAGAGAACCATCAGTGAAACATTCCCAGTAGCTCCATTCTCCTCACAGCGAAATGAGTCACCTTCTGAGGTAGACGGTTGTTTCTGCACAAACGCCCACAGTGGTTTATGTCAGCGGTCCTTCTTAATCTTTTCTGTGTCCTTTATCGGTGAGGCACACTTAAACTCTATACACCCCCTAAACCGTGACCTTTTCTGTAGAAAGTGTGTGTGTGTGTGTGAGAGGCAGGTCACCGGCTGAACGCTGCAACCCCTGTCTCGGCATTTTGAAGGCAGAATGCTTTTCAGCAGCTGTAGCTTAGCAACAGTAGCTCAGTCACGTTGCTAGGCAGCCCCTCTTTCATAAAATGCACACTCACTTCACCCAGTCCCCTGCCTTCCCTCCCCTTCTACCAGCATGAAGTCACTTCCCCTTCCTTCATGTTTTATCCAGGGTTGTTTGAGTTGCTTTCTGGGTGTGAAGATTCAGTCGGACATTAGGGATGCTGCAACACGCTTAGGGAAAAAGCTGCTTGTTTGAAACATCTTAAAGAAACTCAACGCTATCTTACCAGATTTAACAACCAAGCAGCAGCTGGTTTATCAGGATGAATGAGCCTCATAACTTTGTTTCCAGAGAGCAACATATCTGTTGCTGTCATTTAAATGCCCCTAAGCTTTTTAATCAAATATTGTGTCCTTGCTTGATTGGATTGAAGCTGTTGCTATGTTGATGAGTGACCCTGGGACTGCAGTGGGAGGAAGCATATGGACCGTAATTACCAGGTGCAATAATATTGAGGGGGATGGTTGCTTCAGCACAAGGGCTAACGGCTTGTTGGATTTTTGTTTTACCTTCTGTTATTCAGTATATTGTGCTATGACAGGACACTGAGGCCAGACTGGTTTGGTCGTGATGGGAGGGAGAGGGGGGACTTCATTAATTAGGATGAGGGGCCCCATTAGCCCCTTGTGTCTGCTGACCTGCTCTTCAGTAGTCTGCATCAGAGTTTAAGTGATATAAATTCAGAGATTTACTGGAAACAAAGACGCTGGAATTTCCTATAATTTCATTCTGTTTACTCAAAATAATCTCATAACACTAACGGAAAAGGACAATGGAGTCCTAGCAGCAGATGGATTTCTTATCCACATAAGTAGGGATTTACCCAGTGACGCTGGAAGCATCTGTCATTTCATCATGACAATAAAAATCAAGAATCAGCCCATTCTATATTATACATGAATAAAGACACGGATCATTAGGTAAGGCAAGTTTATTTATATTATGCAAGATGACTCAAAGTGCTTATAAAACATTAAAAGCAAGATGCAAAAGAAAGAAAATAATTTAAACTAAAAAAGCTGGTGGTGCTGTAAATGCTGTATTACGTGAGAGAAAAAGCCGAGTGTCATCAACATAGTTTGGTTCCATGATCTGAGCTTGTTGTAGCATAAAGACGCTAAACAACAAAGAGCCCAGGATAATGCCTTGAGGATCTCCACCTGTCATCTTTCTTTGTTTAAAACGTGAGTATAGATCCTAATTGATACCTGTACTGAAGTACTTCCTGTCATTCAAGTGGGATTCAAAACCCATTCAAGATTTGAGATTCTCACTCAATTTTCCAGTCTATTGGGATGTTATGGTCAAAAGCAGTGTGATCTAACAGAACCAAAGCAGAACTTCTGCTGCTGTTTATTTTATTTTTTTTAGATGGATGTTCTTCAAGACTTTAACAGGGGCGGTTTCAGTGCTGTGGCGTAGTTGAAGCATTCGATTTGAGTTAGTGGGGTCATTCATTTGCAGAGCAGTAGGAGGCCCAAACTGAAGCCTTTGGGACCTCTGCATGCCATCTTAAAACCTTTTGTCCTCACATTATTGAAATATCATTTGTTTGACCTTAGAAATTAAGTTATTAATCTTTTATTGGACATTTTCTTTTACTTTATTCCCACTTGGCTGATCTGAGTCTCTCAATTTGCCCTTTTCGTTTTCTTCAGGCGCCAATGAGATCAGCTTTATGAGAGGGCCGCGCTCAGCCAGGTGTGCTGGATGTCTGTGACAGACCCATGGGCCAGAAGGACCATGTGGAGGCAGGAGCAGGCCACATCCTCTATCTGGGGCTGGATTTGGAGTATCTCCACGTAGCGGGGGCTGACCGGCAGGCTGGCGGTGCTGACGAACCCCCTGCTATGGAGGGGCAGGGGGAAAGCTCTGACAACAACACCGCGGCCAGTACCCCTCCACCAGCCCTACCAGAGGACAACGCTGGGTCTAACGAAGAATGCGATACTGCACCGTCTTCTGGATCCACCCCCACTGCAGTCCCAGACTCAGATGGAAGAGAAATCCCATCCACTCACAGTAAGAACACCCACCAGCCACTGTGTCGAACCCCATGTGTGGATTTAGGCACCGAGGGGCCTCCCGAGCCCCCATCTGAACCCGACTGTGAGGAGCCTGCTCCGTCCTCCTGCGAGGGCCTACCAGATGAGCCTCCACCCAGTCCCCCCACATTAGAGCCCGTTCCTGAGGCAGGAGGGAAAGAGTACCAGGCCAAACTGGAGTTCGCTCTGAAGCTGGGTTACTCTGAGGAGACTGTGCGATTGGTGCTGTCCAAGCTTGGCCCGCATACGCTGATCAATGACATACTGGGAGAACTCGTCAAACTGGGGACTAAGTCTGACTGTGAGCAGCCTACTGGGATACTAACCTCTACCTCATCCTCCTCTTCTTCCTCGTCCTCTTGCGTTTGCTCTGATTTGCATGACACCCAGCGGTCAGACTCGCCCTGTCCTACAGATTCTGTGTGTGACCAGGACAATCTGCGGGCGATCGTGGTAGACGGCAGTAACGTAGCCATGAGGTGAGTGGCCTTTTGAAGGAAGCGAGTCGTATATCCGTCAGATTCCACCCAGATTTGTAGCGCGTATTGCTAACGCAGAAAATTAATCTATTGAAGAAAACCTATTAATTTGCTATTACTTGTCAATCTGTTATGTAGTCATGGCAACAAGGAGGTGTTTTCCTGCCAGGGGATTCAGCTGGCTGTAGATTGGTTCGCAGAGCGTGGTCATCAGAACATAACGGTGTTTGTGCCCGCATGGAGGAAAGAGCAGTCCCGCCCTGATGCTCCCATAACGGGTCGGTACCATCAGCAGCTTGGCAAATAAAAAAAAAAAACTTTCCTTTAGCGTGACATTTTCTTTAACTCCCCCACAGATCAGGAGATCTTACGTCGCCTCGAGAAGGAAAAAATCCTGGTCTTCACTCCGTCACGGCGCGTCCAAGGTCGTCGTGTGGTTTGCTATGACGACCGCTTCATTGTCAAGCTGGCATATGAGTCAGACGGCATCATCGTTTCCAATGACAACTACAGAGACCTGGCCAATGAGAAGCCTGAGTGGAAGAAGTTCATAGACGAGCGGCTCCTCATGTATTCTTTTGTCAATGACAAGTAAGTAGGAGTGAACTGGATGCTGACTAAGAGAAATTTGGCATTTAGACATAAAAGGTTACCAATGATTAGAGTCTACACAAGAGAGCAACAAACAGCTTTTAGTTACAGACCTGGTTGGTTTGTTTCTGCTTGTAGTTTCTACTGAAACTGAAAAAGGAAAAAAGGGAGTGAGCTTTAAAAACCCGTGTCTGCCACCTGCTCACCACAGAATTGTCTTTCTGTCTGATACATGGTTTTGTTTTGACTGAATTTAGAGCTGTCAAAATGAACACTGCATTTTGTGTGTAGATTTGTCATGATCAGGAAGTAGATATATAGTTGCTCTTTAAAAGATCCTAATTTTGCCCTCTCAGTGAGAGATTTTATAAGGGGAACATCACCAAATGCCATTTCATCATACTAATTTCTGAAGATTTGAACAGTTTCTCAGCCTTTATATTTGGAGGATGAGCTATTTGATGCAGCAAAAATTTATCCCGTGAAAACAAATGTCTTTTTTTTATTGAGGATTGAGCTTCAAAACTTTTAGGAACTACCGTTTCTGTTGACTGGATATGCTATGTGGATGTGGGTGAGCTACAGATGAGCTTTAGCATCATTATAACTGAATCAGAAAAAACACACCAAATTAACAGGTTGTGGTGAAATCTTTTCTTTTTTAATAACTTCCTTCTCTCAGATTTATGCCACCAGATGACCCTCTTGGTCGTCACGGCCCCAGTTTAGACAACTTCCTGAGGAAAAGGCCCGTCATGCCGGAGCAGAAGAAACAGCCCTGTCCATACGGTGAGGACATGGGACAAAAAAATGCTCCTAAATACACAAAGTAGAAACAATTAATATTTTTTTATATTATGTCGGAAATGGTATTATGCGTTTTATAATTAAGTCTCAATATTAAATTGTGAAATCCTCTTTTTACTTCAGGAAAAAAGTGCACTTACGGTCACAAGTGTAAGTACTACCACCCTGAGAGAGGGGCTCAGCCTCAGCGGGCCGTGGCTGACGAGCTGCGTGCCAGTGCCAAGACCTGTGTCGCCTCCAAGAACCAGTGGGATGCTGGACTTGTGAAGAGCCACAGTGTACCAGCTGGCACTATAGAGGCCAAAAAAGGTGCCCCAAAAAGGCAATCGGACCCGAGCATCCGGGCTCTGTCGTACAGCGATGCTGAGGAGAAGCTGCTGGCTAAAAACAGGGCAGAAGGCCAGAAGAGCAGCCTGTGTGGCAGCAGCAGTAACAGCTCCAGCGGGAGTCTGATCATGTCTCCTGCTCCAGGAGGTCCTCCATCTGGTCTAAACCCACAGGATCAGCAGCCCAGAGCAACGACCCATCTACCAGCCCCTAACCATGACCTCTACCCTCACTGCGAGTCTCCAGACTTGAGCTACTACTCTGTAACGCGTGCCTACTCTGGCTTGAGCCTCTCTTCTCGCCGGAGCCCGGACTGCCGCTACCCCAACGATACAGACTTGCGGCTCGGCTCGTTGGGCTCGGCGGGCTCTGAATGCGGCAGCGAAAGCAGCGCTAGCTGTGCTAGCAGCTGTGACTCTTACAGTGAGAGGTCTTGTACCGGATGCCCTCCAGATGCTTTAGTTGAAGACGGCATCCATTTTCCTAACCCCCACAGCCGCCTCTACCCCCACGTCACATCCAACCACGAGCTTTGTGGTCTTCATCCTGCTGAGTACACACACAGTCACACATCAAAACAAGGAGTGCACACATACCACCTCAATGCAGCGTGTGGACAGAGCTGTGCTCACGATCAGCCTCCGGTAGAGGCCCCCCCGAAACGGCCCCTCTACCCTCTGCCCCCTCATCTCCAACACCAACCCCTAGGTGCTCGCTCCAGCTGCCCAGGAGACTACTACTCTCTACACCAGTCCAACCCCCACCCCCCTGGTTCTCCTCTTGGCCGCTGCCTGGCACCTACGCGAACTGAAAGTGTGTCTGACTCGCATCTTTATGAGCATCTGTCCACGTCGCACCATCACCACCGGCCCAAAGCTTTACCCAGCTGGGACACTTATTACAGGCAGCCCCCGTTGCCGCCATCGAGGTATGAGCCGTCCACCTACCAGAGCCTGCCGGACACGCGCCAGTCATCCTGGCACACCCCTTTATGGCAGGACAGCTACACCCAGCATCACTCCTCTCACCCTGCTCTCCATCCTTCCCCAACACATTACCTAAGCCACCCACCACCTCCATCCCACTCCCCTCACCCACCTTATCCACCTCACAGCTCTCACCTCGGCGTCCCCCCCCATGCACCTCCACCCTACGTGCCACCGCATCCAGAATCCCCCGTGCACAGTCGCTACGGGGACATGAGGGAGAAAGTGTACATCAACCTGTGCAACATCTTCCCCTCAGAGCTGGTTAGCCGAGTGATGGCCAGGAGCCCCCACATTACAGACCCCCAGCAGCTGGCAGCTGCCATCCTCACAGAGAAAGCTCAAACAGGATACTGAGGAATGAGATGTAATCTGTGTTATAAAACAGACGAAGTTTTAAGGACATCTAATGAATAGGATAATCTAAAGTGTGGCTCTTGTTGCTATGCAGCAACCCTTACATAAGGGTTTAGACATAAGCGAGTCATGTGACGCTTGAGATCATCTCAGACCTGATCAGGATGATCATTTTGTATGAACCGTGATGTATATGCAGATTTCATGTGGCAAATCCCCATCCTGGTCTCCACATGACAGTATGACTGTGTGTAAATCCCGTGTGCAGTGCGATTTAGGGGGTTTTATTTTTTTGGAGGTCTTATGAGACCATGCCGGTGTCTCCGGTTAGTGTTGTGGCTGCAGAGATAGGTGACCCTGTCGTGTGTACCTTAGTTTTAGTAAGGGACATCTCTCTCTCTCTATCACTCTCTCGCTGGCCCCTTTGTTTTGGGTCAGCCCTGGTATCTGCTACACACACGTCTTGGGTAAATAAAACATGTATGTAGTGTAAATATATTTAACAGATTCTGCCGCTGTGCTTTTGGGTAGCAGCGTTACGATTGTTGGTAGCAGATCCCAGCTGAATCCATGCTAGACAGAGAAAAACCATGTTTGATACAAATTGTATCATGAACTAAATCGCTGATGTTATATACAGTACATAGACCTGTATCTATCAAACACATTCATGTATTGCTAGATGATGAAGTGCATTGATTAGTTTTATTCCGATCAAGATGTTTCAACTTTTAAACCTGTGGGAATAGCTTTGACAATTACAAGTATGTTTTTACACAAATGAAGTTGTGAACCTACTATGTTGAGGTGTTGCAGCTCTTTTACCTGTGCTTTGGGTTTAAAGCTGGCTTATATTTACTGGTAGAAAACAGCTTAACTGGTTTTCACATTGATGTTGGGGTCATAAAATTTAAAATATGGATGTACATTTTAACTTTAAATTATACTTGAATTAATAGAGAATACATGTTATATCAAGCGATTTTGTGTAAAGCATGATTTACACAGACAGACCCCAACTCATTTATTTAAATATTCCACGGTGGCCGTTTTGATTGATAGAATAATCTATTTAAACAAGTGTTTATCATTTTGACAAGATACCTGGAGGAGTTTTCTCCTTGAAAACCTCCCTAAAAGTGACCAGAATCAGGATGTGATGGTGTATAGCAAAAATTGTTTACTTATCTAATTATTATTAGAAATACTTCTTGTAGAGTTAAATTGTAAAATGTATCTATAAGAATAGACTGGGATAGGCACTCCCTAACAGTAGCTCTTAAAGCATCGTGCTTACTCTCTTCTCTGAGCCATCCAGCCAAAAAGAAAGTCCGTCTGATGTTAACTGGTGTTTAAACGCTTGTTCTTGTCAAATTATTTCATTTAACGCCAGAAGAGTAAAACTTACTCCTTGTTAGTCTCAAACTTGTGTATTTTAGCACTTTTCTAATTTTTTCTAAGGTAATATAAATGTAATTAATTCCATTTTCTTTCTTAAACTTAATCAGTTTGGACCAATGCTCATGGATCATTGTTGTAATAACAGAAGTTGATTGAACCACTATGAAACTAAAAGCGGGACAAAGTTGCGTTCATGTCTAAACCACCGGTCTTGTTTGGCTTCTCATAACTGGCTCAGTAATTCTGT
>JBAMIG010000026.1:8649497-8666997 GCA_037177335.1 Kiunga ballochi | reverse complement strand
ATTTTAAGTTCTCAACAAATATTGACAGTTATTACAACTAAGAGTCATCCTTTACTTAATAAAGCAGTGCTAAATCTTTAATATTAAGTTAAAACAAAACTTTACAAATCTAATAAAATGTAAAAGGGCCTTACACTCGTAGGTCAATGTCTCATGAGAAACAGCAATCAGCATCTATAGCAGCAGTTAGCTTTAGAAACCCGCACTATTAAGTGAAATTGAAAAAAATATAAATAATATATAATATCCAGATCCAGGAGGGCTGTAAAAACCACAGCTTCGATGATGACATGATCGCGTTGTTTTGAAATTGCAATTTTGATCAGAAAACAATAAATTGTTCAGCCTTACGTGTATGTATGCATGTATATATATGCATGCATGCATGCATGCATGTATGTATGTACGTACATGTGTATGCATGCATGCTTCCTTACTAAGATCTACAAAAATCAAACTAAAGTTGTTGCCAATATTGGTTAAATGAAGCTGTCCTCACCAGATTTGGCTAGTCATTAGCCAATTAGACCATCTTAACCCTTTTCTCCTCTCTTAATTTTTTCCTCTGATAATCTTTTGTTTCTTTGCTAAATCCGTCATGTGTGTTCAGAAAAGTCAGTATTTTAATTTGTTTGTTTTTTTTTTGCTGGTGTGGGATATTTTGTTTAAAGTGAAATGTCCTTAATGAAAAAGAAGAATGGTGGGGTTTCTTCAGCTTTTAGGACATTGCTTAGCAGTGACAGCTCCAGAAATGCATATGACAGACAGATGAACATGTTTGATAACAGAATGAGAAGAAGAAAAAAATACAGACCTTCTTATTGAGTTTGAGCCAGGTGCTGTACCCTTTACTGTCTACATACTGTAGGCCAAAAAACCAGACCTCCCGCAGACCAACTGTCTTCACCACCTACAAGGAAAACATAATAAGTGGTAATTCTCACACATTCTACAAAACACCACAAGAAATAAAAAGTTTGATTTTTCCTCGATTGTGGAGATTGATTCCACCCCATGTTTTTCCGGACGTTAATCTTCAGGACAGATTTCATCATTTTGACTATGAAAATAGGTCTTTATAATTAATTCAATTTTAATTAATTCTTTATTAAATTTTTGGGAGCAATTAGGATCACATTCTTTATCATTTGGAGAGGCTTTTTCAGTATATACACATTTGACTCCACAATAAATGGTCAGGATTCCAGCAAAACTATGGACACAAGGATTAGGAGAAGGAAAAAAGGAATTTTTGGAATTTAAATTACTGCAAGAGAACAAATTAGGATGTAAATATGAAGCAAACAGCACAAAAATAGCAAAACACTGCAGATTCATAATCAATAATCAAATAATCTAATAGTGTGTACAAACAAAATTAATGTAGGACTGGAACATGGGGTGGACATCACTGTATGAGAGGAAATGAGCCACACTGTTGGACACTCTGTAGAATACAAGTATGATGTTGTCTTGCTAAAAAAAACTACTAATGTCCTCATAGCGAAACTTACATCTATAGTAGCACGTGTGTGCCTTTACAGTCTTGTTTAAATTTCTAAAATACCTTTTTGTATAAATGGTGCCATCACACACATGTAATGTATTCAAACAGGGTCCATTATTATTGGGCCTTTTATTTGGAAACGTAAAAGTAGACCATTAAGTTGGTTTTTTCAGCCACACAATAAGGCAATGCTCTCTTTTAGAAGGCAATAATCTAGAAGAGTAATTAGGTTTCAATGTAGAATTACTTGTGATGGTACAGCAGATTAGGATGTAGAATAAGAATGACATTTCATACATATTTGTGGTAGTTTTAGGCTTACCTGGTCAAAGAGTTGTTTTCCTGTAGTGTTAGGCTGGATGGCAAACTCCAGCTCTGCATCCATGGTGGTTACACGGACATTAATCTATAAAAAACAAAATAAATTTAAACCCGATTGTCCAGTCTACATGCTCCGGCAGGTGATACCAACATGTGCACACCAAAGCTGTCACAACTCGCCAAAAAACAAAATGATATCTCCCCCCAGAGCAAAAGCTCGTACCTGAACTCACTCATTTGAAATTCAATATTTGAATGATTGAGCATGATTGAAAAGGTTTCTAGAGTATCAGCTGTGTGCTGTGTTTACAGATGAGGAGAAGATGACCTGATGCAAAAAGGACAAACATTACTAACCTAGACTCTGAAACGGATCCTTGGGCCACTAAGCCCTTTCACTGATGCCTTAAGTGGTGAGAAGCACCCCTGATGTGGAAAATGTTAACCGTCTCAATGAGCAGTACTTTCCACAGAGATTAAACTGGCTTTTAGTGACTACCTTAGTTTGACTGATGAGAAAGAGCTACAGCGAGTTTTAAATATTGCCACTTGTCAAGACCCTCAAATCAAAGATGGCAGCTAGCTGCCCTTTTCTGGTCATTTTAAGGAGGCTTTAAACATGGGTTGGGTGGATGACAAACTGAGCAGCCTGTAAATGTGACTTAATTGAGCAAACACAGATCTAATGTAAGCTAGCCAGCTAATGGAAGTAGGCGTCAAAAATGCAATTTATAATTTTATTAGAAACGTGCAACACTCTGCCCTTTTGCTGATCATATACCACTCAATCAAATGTAGTGTGCACCAATTATGTAGAATTTTATAGATCAAATCAAATCTAAAACTGAGAAGTTCTAAAATAAATTAAAAAAAACAAAAAACAAAACTCATCCCTTACTGTTGTCGCATATACACTAGATTATTCTACAGTCATTTGGCAGACACTTTTTTCCAAAGCAACTTGCATAAACCATAGCTATAAATCTAACATGCACATGTTTTCTACCAGGTGGTAAACATGTTTAATTCTGCTGTGAAGTTGTTCTTCGTAACATGGGGTTTATAGAGGACTTTGGAGCCCCCTAGTTCAGGGATATTCAACTCAGTCCCTCAGCAGGTTTTCAATTAATGAGTCATTGTGCAGAAAATCTTTGGCTGTTGGTGTGTTGAAACAGGGACACATTGAAAACCTCTTATTGGTTTGACTTTTAAATGCTAAAGAAAGTTGCTTGTGCGACAAACACAGCTTTTATGTTCCTAACATACTTTGCAGATACGTCCCTGTCATTTAAATAAATTTGAAAACTGAACATTTTAAACATTTACAAATACATATTAAATAAGCACATGCTACACTGGATGAATGGATTTAACAGTGGACTCACTGCAGCAGTAAAAATTACTTAGTTTTTTTAATAAAAGATGGGAGGGAAGCAAAGACCTAGTCTAGGAAGACTGTTAAAAAAATGAAAGAGAGACAGAGATAGGGAGAATAAAGCACAACAGGAAGTTGGAGAGATGATTTGAGGCTATAGTCTCGATCAATGTCTCTCTTGCCTTTATCTCTCAGTATCAATGAATAATTCATCAAATTTGGGTCTATACATCTGAACTTCCTTGTGACACGAGGATGCCTAACAACGTGTCTCTGCTGCTCTTTAATTACACATGAAAAGTTGCAGCACTTTCTCCAATTCTAAAATATAACTTGCATTAACTTCCCTGCAGGGCCAAATGCCAAACAATCCATTTATAGAACTTTACGCATAATATAACCTGTTCTACATTAAATCTGAGTAATAACTACACAAATATGTAAACAGATATTGTTTCTTTAGGAACTAAACATCACTAGACATTCCTACTAAAATGTCACCAAGTGCTCCCTTCCCAGAGTATGACTTCCCTTTCATACTTTGACTATTAGTGAAAAAATGCACTACTACAAATAATTGAATCACAACACAGTTTTATCAAACAACAAATGCATTTAGTTGAGTCTCCAGTGGATCTGGTGACTTAGTCTCCATCCTAAAACAGAACTATCTAGCTGAAAAAAAATACTGGTGGGTGACAGACTGTTTAAACACTTGAGACAAATAAGTCATGTTCTAAACTTGTGAAATTGTTCAACGTTATTCCCATGAGTGAGTGAGGAATAGTTATGAATGGTGGTGACTGGAGACCAACCAACTACTGGCATCCAATAGCATTAGCTACGTATTACAGCACAACCCTGGCATCATTTCAATAAGGATACCAGGGATCTTGTTACATGGCAGAACATGAGCTACTACTAACGGGATCGTCCAGCTTCTCTCCTCCCTCTAACTCAATTTGCTTATATGTAAATATAAAAAATGAAGGGATAACTTAACACCACATTATCCTGATAATCACTTGCAGTTATGTAAAAATGAACAGAAGCAACTTTAACAAAACAAAGTTCATGAAGTTCATGGTTTCCTGCGAGATGAGTTGAGACTATATGTCGATTTCAAACTGTGTCAGTAGCTTTGCAAAAGGAAAAAAAAAATCTAGAAAGTGCTGAGCTGAGGTTTCAAAGTTGCTTCCCTGACTGAGCCTCCCAGTGTGTTTGAGCAGAGCTCGTCTGTCATCAGCAGTCAGCTGTAAAAGGGCAAAGCTTTGTGCTCAAAGTGTGTGCTTCTACCAAAACATTGCAAACCCACAAGACAGAAAGAAGAAATCCTACAAGAACCAGACGGCCCGTTAATCCTCTCTCCCTTGCAGACAGAGGGGGAGGAGACAAGGGACAAGGGACAACAACAACAACGTGCTGAAGAACTGACAGCTAATCACACATTCTGACAGATGTCTTGAAAGACTGACTTTTGCAGGACATTCTTAGCGAAACACCCCCTGGTGTTACATGATCCACTGAGTGTCAAAGAAGTTCTTCCTCAAGACAGTCTCACTCCCCTAAAAAGAATTAATTGGACTTGGGAGTATGGGAAAAATTTGAGCCAGTGGGGTATAAAATACATCTACTGATACCCAGCACAAGCTGGAAATTTCACTGCGTACAAATTAATTTATTGTATTTAATGGAACTACGGGATATGAGAAAGCAAAGGGGCAATATGTGACTAGATTACCAGCTAATGAATAAAGTCCCAGTTTGGCATTGATCCAGTGTATCCAGTGTCTAGTGGAAGAACTTAATTCCCAGTAAGTTTTACTAGTAATTTAACCCATTAACACCTACAATTGTAAATAAAAACATCTGGTCTGCTTTTTAAAAACTGATTTTCACTAATTCACCATTATTGAGCCATATTTGATATATTCCATTGATATGACCTTATTTAATGTATCATGAGTTTATAATATTCTCTTTTTATTTATTAGTAAATAAATTCAGGTGTTGGTACAGTACTAGCTTTTTTTTAGCTAGTGTACTCTCATGTTTCAGAGATAAGCTGTACAAGGAAAAAGCAGATGCATCATGTTAGGACTGTCACATCTTATAGAAAGGAAGCAGAGCATCACCTGAAGCCAGAGTAGGAGCAAAACGTGACAAGTGCATCAAGTGTCCTTATGCTGTGGGTAAGTCCATGTTAAGCTTTAATCATAGGGTCAATGGGCAAGTCGGGTCAAGGCGGCACAAAACTTTGTGTGGTCATTTTTCTTCTTTGATCATTTTCTCACAGCTCACCTTGTGCTTTCTGGATTATACAATCTGAAATTGAGCATCTGACATCTGTTAAGGTTGGCCTCCTGCCTTCATGGCTTATTGTTTACCATCATTAAATCGGCCTCATACCACAGTAAGCACTGGTTAGTATTGTATTGTTATGAGTAAAAGAGAACAAGACTAAATGAAGGGAAAAAGAAAAGAAAAAAACAATCCAAGCAAAATTCAATCCTAAATTATTTCCGGGAATCACATTTTTGGACGTTTTTAAATCCCACTCTCCATTTCAGTTGTAAAAATGTATTCCCAATCAGATTTGACCCTTGTTAAAAGTGCAGCTGTTTAGTTACTTTAAGCTGTTTAGAAGAGCTTTGCTGAGAGAGATCTTAAAACAAACACACTTCAAATCAGTAGAGCTGCTAATCTGGTCTGCCAGGCTCTCAGCAACTGTCTGTCTCACTGATTAACCTTCTTGCAGAGTGGATCAGTCTTTGGAGGGAGGGAGAAATGGAAGGAGGAACGAACAACAGATGAGGAATCACTCACACTAAGTAATGTTAAGATTGTGGGAAGGAGCCACAATCTATGATAATGTGCCTGGCTTTTATATTATAACAGACAGGATTGAACTGAAAAAAACAAAAAAAAAAACTGCTTTCCAACAATATCACAACCTTCTCCTTAAACAACCAACAATTTTCAGAACTACAAGTTTCAAGGTAATCATAACCCTGGTGGTTTAGTGAGCCTGCATTTTCTACAAGCTGCTGTTTAACTCATATTTCTATAATAGCCAGGATGTTGGCATAAATCAGGCTTCTTAAGTACATAGCAGGCCCTTTCTCCACCAAAACAGGAAACCAACCTCAAGCTAGAAGCCAGCTAGGGCCTTCTTCCAATCCGTCAGAATTCCTCTTCAGCTCAGAGCACCAAGCAGAAGGGTTTGTATATTTAACAGTTTTATTCATTTACACTTATGCTGACACCACAGTTTAAGTGTCAAAATATCCTAATGAAAGATCAATGATTCAGCATTTAAAAGCTAGATTTGTTTCCACAATAAGCAACTCACTGTGTCCAAAAAGCCATTTACACTCAAACTAAAGCTCTCATTACAGCAGCGTTTTGTAAATCAAGTGTTTGAAGTTGGTTTTTGTCCTGCAGATTTCATTTGTCTGCTTCAAGACACCTGACCTAAATTAAATTGATGTACCTATAAAGTCTGACACAATGACTCGTTAAAATGAGTCAGGTGGGTTGGGGCAGGTAAACACGTAAAATAGACATGAGGCAGGCCTTGGAGGACCAGAGCTGGGCATTACTTATATAGCCAAATTAAAAGATATCAAATCGGGTACCTTTGTAAACAAAGCCTATACACTGGTGGAATATTAATTTTATAAAGATGTATTAGGTCTGCCAAAAAACAGTGCAACAGCAATAAAATAAACTCCAATGTACTAAACAGCTTCTGTGTAAACAGTGAAATTGATTTAAAATCGGTTTACGATACTTTTAAAGCCAAACACTGTAAAGAGTTTGTTTCTTGGGATCTCTCTGTCATACCTTGGACGATGCATGACCACAAAGTAAGTAAGTGAATGACAACCACATGAAAGTATAATCATTTAAATCTGCTAAATTTAAGCTTGTCTGCTGAGCAAACACTTGTTTTTTAAAAAGTTACTTCACCTTGCATTTAGTTTTTGATCCAGTTACTAAAGAATCCTGTTATAGAGGATATAAAGAGCAGCAGTCTGACAGCAGTCCAGGAGAAGCCCAGTTCAGACAGACCCTTTACCTTATATTTTTCAGTGCCTAAATTTAACAAAGCCATACTGTTAGTCAGATACTGTCTGTAATGTTGCTTTCAGCAGGGCAGACAACGTTATTGGCATTAAAGTCATTTTTGGGATGGTGTCCTGATGGCTGTTCCTCTTCTGAACCTTAACCAAATCCCCACCCACCGAGCAAGTTAGGATAAGTGCTTTTAACCACGAGCAAGCAATTAAGATAATAGCAATCACTTTGCATAATCACCTTTATTTAGCTCCATACAACAGTTGGGTGAGACTCTTAAATATATTATTTCTGCCTCATGTTTCCACCATGTGAAAGAGTGCTTGACTGATTAATATCCTGACTCCATCTCCCTGCTTTCTGCTGTGGATATGGTCTCCCTACCAAATGCCATTTTGGTTTAGAAGACCTAAATGGCAAACATTTTTCTAAGACTATAAACTTTTATTCATTTTCTATTTGAAAAAAAAGCTATTTCTTAAGTGATTAAATTAGGTTTCCATCAAAATACTGGTATAGAAATAACCTAATTATTTTAAAAGTGCAAGTCAAATTGAATAATTACGATGGCTCTAGCCAAAACAAAGCAGAAAGGTTTCATTTGAACTCTACCCATATCTGTTCACAACAGGGAAAAAACCCAACAAAAACCAGCACAACTGTGGGAAGCAGACAGCCGTGACAAGACTGCATCAAATTGGTTTTGTTTTGGCGTTGTTCTCATCACATTTACTCCACTCGTTCAACAACAATGACAGTAGTGTTTCAGTTGCAAGGCCAGTGGGCAAAGAGATTTGCTTTATAGTGATTATTTACTTAAAAGAAGATGAAGAAGGGAACAGCCATGGGGATGAAACCGTCATGATCCTGAATGCTCAGGCAGTTTTTGACATGCAGACTTTAAGGAGAGCGACAGCCATTAAAATAAATAAAAAACAGCTGGTTCATATAAACAGGACCAAAAAAGAGCAAGTTTTACATTTTTTATTTTATACTTTAAATCCTGAAATGGCTCTTTTTAAAAAAAAAAAAAAAAAAAAAAGAAATCATTACAAATTCCAATAAAATCATATTCTAACTGAAATGTCTGCAGGTTTTTCCACAACTCAACGCATCGCTGTGTGTATACTTTGTCAAGCATCTTACCGGTTTAGGCATCTTTACTTCCTCTCCTCCTTACACCTAACAGCTGAGACGATAAATCCGTCACAGGACGGCAGCAACACCCTTTTCACAGGACCTGAAAGTGAAAGAAACACCTTTCCAGTATGCACAGTGTTCATGGTGTAACACAACCTACTTATAACAAAACCTTTGGGCTGCACTTTCACTATGTGCCATGCTCCGTCACTCAATTGTAATGCCTTATGGTTAGTAAACATGAGTGCTTTTATGATGTGGACACCATATAAACCAGTAAAAAAACAACATTTGTGGATTCAACCCCATCATGCACTAACACTTTAGGTGTACGTGTGATAACCATTTCCAAATTACAAAAAAAACAGCCAAGAATTAAAGCATCAGGGATTATTGAAAGTTTCAACACAACCCTTACAAGTTGTAATTAATTTAAAAGCTCTTCATATGTATAGTTTATTTAACAATGATTTTATCGTTTATATTAGTCCAACTTGGGTCAGCTGCTGTCGACAGTGTTCCTGGTGTTGCCAAACACATTTCACAAATGAAGAAAATCAAATTAATCATCCGACTTTTACAGAACTGCTTTGTTGACATCTCCCTGGCAGTGCTTTGTGGAACATTGATGCATATTTCACAAGAAAAGTAATGTTCAGAACAGCGCTACAATACTGAAATGATAGAAACTAAAATATTTTTTTCTTGTGTGGGCATGCCATGGTTCACACCTGGCAGCTGCTGTAAGATCTGAGTTCATGGATAAAATCTCAGTCTCACCTGTACCTAATGAATGGGAGATATCACATCATTTTACTGCAACGCTGAGGATATATACTGAAGAAATTTCACTTTGTCATGACAGCTACAAAATAGTCTTTATGTTCATATTAACTTGGAAATTAATTTTCATTACAGGGAAGAGAAAAGTAGAAAAAAAAAAACTTTAAAAGCAAGACTAATTTAAAATACAAATAAGATACTCATGATTTGCACTCAATTTCAATGTTATGTTTCAACACTAATGTATCAAATGTGTGTGTTACACACACACACACACACATATATATAATTAAATCGGTCAGCCAGACATATTGCCATAATCTACTCTGAATAGGTTTGTTTAAAATTTAATTTTAAAAATGTAATTTTTTTAATCAAAGCTTAAATCAAGTATCATACTCCAGCCATAACGACTTGCACATTTAAGTAAATGTATATTTTAAAACTTGATTAATTTGATCATTTAACAATACATAAAAAAAATATGCACTTAAAAGACTATGTAGGTAACGTATTGCATTGTAATGCTAGTTGACATTTCATACCAATGGCGTGTTAATCTTTCATTAAAAAATGAATAATTTCACTACCTAACTCCTCTACACGATACAAACAGATATGCATGATTACTGTAAACCGTAGAAATATATCATACAGATTTTTTTAAAAACCCAATGATAATTTGTGGCATAATTAAGGTGTAGCCTTTAGGATAGTTAAGCTTGTAAGCAGTTAGCTTAGCTGTTTACCCGCCGCTTTGGCTTCCGTTTCAGTGTAATTTAACCACAACTTAACCAGGCAACAGACAACTGTTGCTCTCCTGGTGAAACGTTAGCAACAGCAGCGTGACACGGTGTAAATGTTAAAACACACACAATTCACGACAAAATTAAGTGGTTTCTTTAACTTACATACGACAACTTACCAACATCGACAATTTCATTCCCAATAAACGCCTGGGAGACAAAAGTTTGGCCTTTCGTTTTCAAGCTAGTGGGTGCAGTCTACATAACGGGACGCACCTCGCCGAGGTTTACTTGCACATGCTTGTGAAGTTTTAACGCCCCGAGTTTTTTGCTTTATTTAATTACCATATAAATATAATAGACAGCTGGAGTAATTGTGACGTATGACTAAGAATATGCAGGCTCGCGTGCGTTTGTGCACGAGTGAATTAAACCAATTTAATACAAATTGGCCTTTCTATGAAGTGTTCAATGGGTCGAACACGAGGATATCCGTTACTGCACCAAACTTGAGGACAAGCTCATCTTTTAGGGAGAGGCAACTCACCGGGGGAGGACGATTTGCTTCTTCACTTGGTAGAAGAACCCGGTATCTTCAAATGTTATAAAATAATCACGATGTATGATCAGCAATACTTCCAGTTTCTTGTCTCCAACTGCGTTTGCCGAGACAAATTCCGCAGACATGAGAAAACCATATGAAGTCTAAACAACCTTAAGGCGATTTGGGGTCCCAGGATGGATCGCAGCGTAATAATATAGCAATACTTCCGGTCTGACCGTAAAAAATAAATGTCTTTAGTGCGCATTAAAAGGCAAAAGAAGGGAGAAATAACAAAGAAAAATAGCACATATAAAAAACAGGTTTGTCACTAAAAGTAGACAAAATGTATTACAGAGTTTTATGTCATGAAATGACGGAATTATTCCATAATTGTTGCGTTTGCTTATTTTATTTTTAGGACAAATCTGTAGTTTCCGGTTGAGGTCAGTTTGAATGAGACATTTGACGCACCTAACGGTAGAGATGTACAATATGGCTGTCGGTAGCCGAGCAGAAGATGTAAGATAAATGTGGGGTGTGCATCATATCATAAAAGTGTATGAGGTGTTACGTTACTCGGAGTTAAGCTGGTTAGTTATTTAGAAGTAAATGCAAACTGCTTTTGTTTTACAAAGGACATATAAATCAGGGAAGTATTTTCAGTAGAATCATTCAGCCACAAGGGTTAATTAATAAATCTAACATATATATAACTGACTATAACTTTTTATGAATAGCTTAGCAAAAAGTTTAGCAATACCATTTTATTTTTTAAAAAATGGATTCTATTTAAGTATAGCTGATAACCTTAGTAATTTCTTAACCCCTTCTTATAATATTTTTCCATGATCTGTGATGTTTTAAAATCTTTAGAGCTTTACTATTGTGAGGTCTGAACCAGGCCTTGTACCCACGTTATTTCTGAACAGTTTCAAGAAAATATTGGGTGTTATTGGTCACTTGTTGCAGAAAGAAGTAATCTTGATCAATAAGTCCAGTTTCTGATTCACTTGCTCCCCCTAGTGGCCACAAGGCCTACATACAGGATGACTGATTGAAATGAGACTATCTGCAAATTTGAATACTTCTTGTCTCTTTTACTATAAATTGATGTTATATTAAAATATAGCACATTTATGTAAAAAAAATATCAGGAATTAGGTATTTTTCGTTGAGGTTTATGGGGTATTCCACCTGTAGCATAAGCTTTATAAATCACTTCGCAGCCCAACATTGTGTGAAGTTTAACTAATTTAAGCAAGCTAACATAAATCGATTCGTGTATATTGCGGTAACATGCCAACAAAAAAGTTAATCTGCAAGAAAAAGAGGAAAACGGGGATATTAAACTGATTTTTGTGTGGTGGGCGGAGTTAGGTGTGAAGCAAGCCTGCAGGTAAGAGGTCAGCATTCACCTTTCAATTTTAGCATTGCCATTGATTTAAAACACAACTTCTCTTTTGCTCATTGTCGTTGTTGCAAGATTTATTATTATTATTATTATTATTATTTACTTAACACATGCAATGTTTATATTATTACACAGTCTTCTGTTTGGACACACGGATGCATCGCATCTCTATCGGTACCGCTTGCCTTGTTAGGCCAAATTACTTTATTAATATGAGAAATAAATGAACAAACCTCAACAAAATAAAAACGCGCAGTGCACAAAATCGACATCCTGGTTAAAAATGATCATTTGATCAAGACTGGTGAATCGGCTAACAAATATATGTGAAATATTTGCGAATTTGATTAACCTACACAAATCCGGGTACTTTAAACACAAGGCATGGTGCAAAATCATGTCAATGCAAAATCCACATTGTGAGAATGAAAATATGGGATGTTCTAGAAAATAATTTTCACTCAAAGTGTTGTACTAAATTAGGCCCAGTGAATAGGTAAGAAAAAGTGAAGTTAAAAGGCCTAATGATAAAAAAAACAAAAGAAAACAAATACTGTCTAAAGGCTACAACTTGTTTTTATCAGTAACCTACTTTTGTAACATTTCTCTGCACCACCACTAAAAGAAAAGATCAACTAAACATCTGTTCTCCTCCATGCAGTTCATCTATTTGACAACAGCACCATATAAATGCTTTCTATAGCTTTTTCTTTATGCAGGTGATCAGTTTGCTGAACAGGAAGGGATACAACCCAGAATGCCTGATCACATATGTAGCCTCCAGAACAACATTTGCTTAAAGACAAATAGAAACTGAAAGTGTGTTTGCTATTTTTCTCTCTGAAAAAAAAAATCTGCTGATTCCTTTATTTCCATCTCCTTTGGAGATCCCCTAGGTCACATCTATAAACGTAACTGTTAGAAGTGTCACATTGTGCAGCACGTGGAGCTGGCCTTGGTCTTTATTTACCCTGGCATAAAAGCCCGTCACAAGATCTCTGTCCATATGACTAAAAGCACGCTCCTATTGGAGGAGCAATGAAAGGAGTCACTGTCATGGTAATTGGATGGGGAATTGGACAAATTTGTGTTGATTGTTCTACCAGAAGTCATCAGGTGTGTCTGAGTTAAGAGAGAAAAGAGGAAAAAGTAAGGCGAGCCATAAAAATCACCCTTAAATTGAATCATATTCTGACTATATCTTTCCTACAGTGTTTGCTTAAAACTGCGTATCTTATTATTTCAGCCAGATTAATTGTTAATTAAAAATTTGCTTGTTATTTTTATATTAAAAGCTGTGGCAGAAAAATGTATCACCATTTTTTGTGTTTGAAGTTTCTTCTTTTCTGTGCAAAGGAAGTTAGTTTTTTTTTATCATGGCCGCCATCATTAACACTTAAGTTAACCATGTTCAAATGCTAAGATACACCACAGTCCTGCTCTGTTATCCGTGAGATAAAATTAGCAGCAGTAATGTTGTTAACACTGCTAAGAGAACAGGGAAGTGTGTTTGTTATGCAGGGGCACGGATGTTGTTATGGGTTACGCAATTGCAAAAACTGTCTTTTAATGATGACTCGCTTGTCCCATCCTTCCTCCCCTCCCTCTCTGCAAAATGCTGACCCAATGAAGCATCAGCCCGTTTCTGTTCTCAGTTCTCCAGCTCTGTTCTTTCACCTCTGCATATTTCTGTCTGCTCAGTACAGTCACATTTAGCATTTGTGCCCAGCCAGAAGCTGCGACGTACATGTGAAGAGGAAAGTCTGCTGAGTTTCCGTGGCCAGAGGCAAGGATGGGACAACAGGCGTCTGTTGCTGAAGATGTGGAGGAGGCGGTGGAGGTGCTGTCAACAATCAGCGGTAAGAGGCCCTGCAGTGTATGCCAGGTTTTCCTCTCTACATGTATTTTTTTCAGTGTCCTCTTGATGTGCAAATTTAATTTGGCTTGGGTATCATGCCCTGCAACTAATCGGTAGCTTGGTTCCTGGTTTAATGGAACCGTCAATTTTAATAGAAAAAATTTGAATCGATTGGCTGTAACTTGTTTAGCCCGAGGTTTATGATCCCATTTATCTGTAAATGGTACCTTTGACTATTTGATTGGGAAGCTACCGCCTGACTGGTGATATTTTTGTGTCTTGTCTTGCAAGAATATTTTTTAAGGTATTTGGTATGAAGTGCAAGATTAGATTTAATGATGACCTAATGAAATAACTAAATAGAGTCATTGGGAAAACAAGGAAATAATAATCCCACAGACCAAAAAGTGAGTAAACTTTAGAGCTTTGCTGTCAGGAATGTTTAGGGTGTTTATTCCTAATCCTTATGTGTGAACATTTGAGTTCAGGTAAAACATCCTAGGTGTATTGATCATAAAATACAGTCTGAGCTCAAACACTTCCTGTGATGGATTACCTGCACAAAAGCTGGAGTTAGAAGCAGGCAGAAATGTCAAGTTTGGAAGCTAAGCTGGAAAATTGTAGGATAAAAAACCCTGTAAACTTTAATGACCAACTTTATAGTTCTGACTAAAGCAGCTCGTCCTAAACAACCTGACATTGATTTACTTCACCTACTGCCAGTGAGTATTACCTACCACTGCCTCCATTGGTTTGTTTCTGTGTATTTTGGTCTGAGTTTAATGTTTTCACATTTAACAGCCAATATAAATAAACTCTTTATAGCGCCAAAAGCGGTGGAAGTAGACCAGGAGTGGACATGTTCTGATGGCGTCTGGTAGCTCTGAAGGTGGATAGATCAAAATGTATGTCCAGATTGAAATGTCCTGTTTAAAATTGTGACGATGTTTTAAAAACGGCAGCAATTCAGTCTATTTCCTGTATGACTATGGTTACTGAATCGCCCATCAGGTCTCAATGAGTTAAAGTTATTGATTTTCCCAGGTGACAAGAGTAGAAAGACATAAAGGATCTTTAATTTAAAAGTAATTGATTATTGATGTGGCAAATGAGTCTGTAAATCCAAACTTTCACAGAGTTTACCATCATCTGCTTACATCCAGTTTTAAAATGCTGGATGTGTCTCTCAAATAATTTCCAGATTTCATAAAGATCTCATGCAACTTCTGTCATTTGTCTCATTTGAAAATTAATACAAGTTACAGCTTATCTGTTTCAGGCTTGATGAAGCCATCGGTTTTACAAATGGCATTTGACCTTGGGTTACTTTCAGCATGCTCCTGCAAAACAAGCACTAATTTAACCCAGTTACCCAACATTTCATTTGCGACTACACAATATTTTTGCCACCTTTGTCCATTCAATTACAGCGTTGAGAGGAGAGTTTGGCAGGACAGCAACAAGAGCACAAGAACAAGATGGGGACAATATCTGCTCCTGATTTAGCTCACATAATGTGTTGTTTGGGTTCAGATTTCAGATTTTTTAGAATCTGATTAACTGTCCTGAATTAGGTTAAAACTGCAGTCATGTGAAAAAGATTTTGCACTCCTTTCTTTGGTTTTACGTCTCAGGACATAATGAAAAATAGAAGAAAATCAACTGGTCCCTACGTCTTAAAATGAGTTAAATATGATCAAAGATGAGTAGCAGCACATGATGTGTTATGGAGTTTTATTACTTGGTTTGCATAAAGTTAGTTAAACTATAGCTGCAGTGGGTAAAAAGGAACAGCCCAATGACTGAACAGCTAGTAGAACCTACAGTAATAACTTTCTGTGTGGTATTATGAGTTGCTGAGATCATTGCATGTTGCTTTTTACACTACTTCCACTACTTCAGGTCATTAAAGTTTGAGTATTTTGATTAAAGCAGTTCCCCTCATAGTAATTCAGGCAGGTTAGGAAAGGCATCATTTCAATCCCAGAGGAGATACGAGATGCTAAAAAAAACGCTTTGATACATGGTGTTTCTTTACACCTTGCTAAAAACGCCAGAAAACGTGCTGATATAAGTGCATGCGCACACCTCTATGTGGATAGGTTGGTAATGTACTGACATGTTCCTACATTGTCTGACCTTACTCTTCTTGCTCTGGAGGTTTTACCAGGGGGTCGGGGTGCAAATCTTTGCAGAGTTCAAACTGAATCTTGTGCACGTCTGTGCTGTGACAGGCTTAAAGCATCTTTTCATACTTTTCAGGTTTACAGTTCACGTGTGAATATCTATATATATGACTGGATCCAGCAAAACGAGGTCAAATCAGCAGTCCTCCATCCTGTGCTTGGGATGTTTGCAGCGATATGCTGTTGAGTTTTCCGCATTTGAGGGAAACCTTTGTTTGTTTGAATACAAAATCCAACCTATGTTGTTATTTTCTTTAATAATATAAAAAAAAATCTTTCTGTTTGCAGCACTTTGAACAAGTAAGGTTTCTTTCTATTTTTTTTTATTAACTTTAGTGTCAGGAGCTTTGAAATATCCTAATTGAGCCCTGCAGAGTCTAAGGCTCTCAAACTCCGGTATGATACCTGATTCAAATGAAAAATTCTCCAATATCTTGTTGTCATCTTCTGCACCTGCTTGTTAATGAGTCATTGTTGAAATTTTTAATAAGAGCACTGCCTTTTAAGATGAATTCTTCCTGGAAAAAGGCAGGATAATTCAGTTTGCTGTCCGCTCTGCAGGCAGTGTCACATTCAGAAAACAGGAGATATGATCTTTTTCTTCTTTTCTACTTCAACCATTTTTAAATCTAATTGGGTTGCCAGATAATGAGAAGGGCCTGACTACATTTGCTTGCTAGCTTTTGAAGTTTTAAGGTGGGAATGTCAGTGTGAAGATAAATTAAGTGAAATAAAGATAATGCGATAGTCTAAAGGGGGTGGAACGCTTTACAGACGGCACCAGTGCAATTTCCATTTTCTTCCTATTACTTTGTATTTCCCAGAAAAGTGTTTTCCACCAGTATCTCTGTCAGAAGCTCCTACTGATTGATTTAAGTACTTCTTGGAAGTGATCGATTACTTCACTCGTTTTTCATACCACTTGATCCAATGAGGGTTCGCGGGTAGCTGGAGCCTATCATAGCAATCATTGGGGGGTACACCCTGGTCGCCAGTGGCAACCCAGGGTCAATACAAAGAAACAAACACACACACATTATCTCCTAAGGACAATTTCAAATGACCAATCAACCTAACATGTATGACTTTGGACTGTGGGAGGAGTCCTTTACTTTATATCCATGCATACCTATAAGGAGTGTATTTTAGGTTTCCAACAAGTTCCTTATGTGTTTAATATATGAAGAGCTAAACTTTAGAATAGAATAAAACTGTCATTGCAACCAGTACAATGGAATTAATAAGTACTATCTTATCAGTGCATACACAAACACAAAAGGTCCCAATTGTTCTTTTAGTGCATATTATTATTATTTCATTTATTATTTTAAGTTTATTTGAACGGGGATAAGTATTTTCCATAAATTTCCATAGCTAATTCTCAATGTTTGTCCCTGGATTTTACCTTAAAGCAACAAACATTATACGATGAAAATACATAAAACAACAAACATTATACGATGAAAATACATAAAACAACAAACATTATACGATCAAAATACATAAAACAACAAACATTATACGATCAAAATACATAAACGCTTTATGA
>JBAMIG010000026.1:8625019-8640008 GCA_037177335.1 Kiunga ballochi | reverse complement strand
TAAACATAAAGCTCTACTTATTTGTACTTTCTTACAGCTGGTACTGAATCTGATAGCTGATTAAAGTAAAATCTGGTGTTCATTACAGCTTCTGTTGAGATAAATGTTTTTTTTTTTTTACTAAGTCTGGTCCTCTAGGGCCTGTAAGTAATCCACACTTCCCTGCAGCTACACACCTGATTTCAAATTAATGGCTCACTTACAGACTTGTGCAGAATTTGACAACAAGCTGTGGCGATCACTTTCTTTTCAGTCTGGTTTGTTTCAGCTGGTGAACCTTCAGTAACTGGAGGACGCCGGCCTGCGTCAAACTCAAGCAGTTTAAAAGTGAAACTTAAGCAGAACAATAGCTTTTAGCCAGCTAACAGAGTAGCTTAGCGTTAGCTTGACAGCTCCATCTTTACCCATTTTTTTTGTATTTTTAGGAGTGAGTATTAATTCAGCTTTTCATAACAATAGGGGAGACATCACGGAGGCTTTGTTTATCCATTTTGAACATGAACAAACCATGTGTTTTGGGTCTTTCAACATCAGATACTTTCACCCAGTAAGGCTCAGATTGTAGGTATTAGTGACTTCCACTCGTCTCAGCTGAGCTTTTCTTATGTCCGTACCCATCTTGAGGCTTTATCACCTGCATCAGTGACTTTCTTAATGGCTCTGCTTCTTGTTCCTCCCATGTTCATCTTCATCTACCTGTCCTGTTTTGCAGTCTGCCACCACATGTTCTCTCTTTGTCTGCGAAAGGAGGAAGACAATCTTCCTCTGGCTATGATTTTCCTCAGAGTGAAGCATACAATGTGCCAAATCGAAGCCTTGACAAATATAACTGGAGTTTTTGTGTTGCACATCCAGCCGTTGCTTTTGATCTCCTTGCTCTTAACTCCTACAGCAGCTTTCAAGGCATGAGCACCTGGCCAAACACTGTTGGACCTGGTGCTCAAACATCTTTTATGCTTGTTATTAGGCACATGTTTGTGTTTTATGTGTGAAATTGTTGCTTGACGCATGTGGAATTGAACAGTGTAGCAAACTAATACACTTGTATGAATTGCTTATGCCATTTTGGAAGTTCAGACCTGTTCTCAGCTGTTACACACTGAAGGACTGACACACACACACACACACTTTTGGCAAGATAGGATAATTAGCTGTAGGGGGACTTATGTCTCAGCCCACCCTCCACCCTTCCTTTCCTGAGATAAACTCCAATCTGACATGAAGTGAGATAAATAATGACACGTCCGCAAAACAAAATCAAAGAGAGGAAAAGTAAAGCGGCTGGAAGAGTTTTTTTTTCATGGACAAGCTCAGATAAAAACAACCTCATGAGAAAATGTCTCTTATGGAGTTGATTGAAAACAGCAAAGACTTGTTGTCTCAACGGCTGCGTGATCTGTTTGAATCTATTGCTCTGCTTACCCGACAAGCACATCACAGCCGGATCCACCGACCATCCCGGAGAAAAGGTTAGTACTGTCAGTGAGTATTGTTTACAGTATAGTTTGAGTCTATTATTTAAATCAATGGGATGCGATGATAGGAAAGGATTTCTTACCACCAGAGGAACCCTCTTATCCCTCCTGCTTCCCTTTAGTGTCAGAACATATTATAAGCAGTCCTGCTGATTTAACAGGAGAATTGCATGTTTTAATTTAGTACTAATTTGAGGGCCTTTCTCTTTAAATATTAAGAGCTTTTATTTTGAAAGTGAGGGTCTGTTTTAGATCATAGTACTGACAAGGAAGTGACACAGAAATGAATAGTTTTTCAAACAATAAAGTTAAAAGAAACAAGCTTGTAAGATTTGAGTAATTTAAACACTGAGTGTTAACCTGAGCAGACCAGCAGGGGCACAAACATCCACTATAAACCTAATATCTGTGTTTGAGTTTGGTAACTGATTACCTGATATAAAACCCTGTGAGTGGCTTGCTGATAACTCACCACGTCTCAATACTCCACCAGTAGATGTGTGTGTGTGTGTGTGTTCAAAAACGATAAAAAAGCAGATGAGCACAAAGTCAAAGAAAGTGATAAGAAAGACAATCAGACTTGTAGACCGTTTGCCGCCATGTCTGAGTGCCTTTGCTGTGTCCGTCAACTGGCCGAAGTGAAAAAAAAGCACAAGTTCACTCAGACCAACACAACAGGTGAGTGCTGCATTTCCTGTTTCTTACAGCTGGGTGTCTGTTGCGTTGTGTAGACAGGTGTGTTGCCTCTGGACAATGTTTGATGAAGCAGTCTTTTTAGGGTCAGGGAACTTTGCTGTTAGTCACATGACACAATCCGATCAATATTTGTGCACATAAGGTCGGTCACAAGAAACCCTGCAGGTTAGAGGAGTAATGTTTGGTTGAATGGGAGTTTGATAGGTTAGAGAGTATCTGCACAAACAGGCCATTTTTGTGTGATAAAGTTATCCACTATGGGATCGTTGGGATACCTTCTTTTTTTAATAATTTATTTGAAAATTAAATGGGGCTTTTTAGAACATAAGTCAACACAGATATGTTTTTATATTTTATATATTTTTTATATTTTGTTTATATATTTCTGAAAAAGAGCTTCGTCCCCATGGCTCTCCGTCTGCTCAACTTTAAGAACTGAACAAAAAAAAAGAAATTCACACTTTTGCACATGTAAATATTTGCATAAAAATGCTGAGATTCATCTTTTTTTTTATTTATTTAAGTAAAAAAAAAACGACTCTGTCTTTCTTAAAAAAATGCAGGAAACAAATTTCACTGCATAATTGTACCATGAGTAACTGTGCATGTGACCAACAAACCTGTCTTTGAACTTTGAACTTTTATGTTTTCAGACTTGCCCAAGAAGCAACTTAACATGCTAACAGTCGAGTTAGGTTATGATCCAGTAAATGTCCAGACTATTTATGGTTTGTTATATTGTTTTCATTCTCTTTTTTTTTAAATACAATTTTAGCTCAAGAGACCTAAAGTAGCTCTTTTGACCTGAACGCCCTCCAAACTAGCATAGCATTCAGGATTAATTGCATTGAGAAACGCCCATAATTATCCTTAACAAGACATCCCTTTAGAAATTACATGAAACGTGTACATTTATCCTTCCTGGAGAAGAGGAGAGGGGCAAACAAAGAAAAAAAATAGCTTGGTGCTGAGATTGAAGCTAACCAAAAACTGTTTGCCTCTCAAACTCCTTCAAGTCATGCTAACATAGCATTAAGCAACAAGATGTGCTCTACAAAAATGAAAACCAAGGTGTATTTAAAAGCACAAGACAAAAAGATAAATATTCTTTAAAGCAACGCTAAAGTTTTAGACCTTAAAAATATACAACTCTTGCGCGTTTTTGATGGCAAAGTTACATTTACTACGTTCATTCCTAGAGCTGCCGTTGCCTAGCAACAACCCGAGGCCAAAAAGCCACATTCACAACTCTGTGTCCAGTAGCCTGGAACATCACCATAACAGATTAGTTTTGCTTTATGGGACCTTGCCAGATGCTAGCAACTCACACAATAATTGTTTTGCATGTGTATTGTTACTGAAAGAAAACGTGTACATTGATATCCAGTTGTTAGCATGTGACACAGCATGTAAAGCTATGTTTTATCTGCTTTAGGATGCTGCTGGGCAAGGGTAGCTCCAGGAATGCACTTTGTAAATGTCACCATGCCTTCAAGATGAGGCAGAGAGACATAGTTTTACGGTAATGAAGTTGCACAGTAATAAAATAATATCACGTGAAATTTACAGTATTATTTAATTAGTAATAAAGGTTATTCAAAGCACTAAATGGAGATAATTTGTGCGACAGAAAAACAGAAAGTCAGGATCACGTTTTCTCTATGATATAATGTAGGTACAGAGATTTTCTCCATGAAGGGAGGGGCAGTGGAAACAGGAGTGGTGCTTTATGAAAGACATCTTGACAGGTGTGTGTGTGTTTATGAAAACGGCAAACAGGGAGGGTTTGGAAATAGAAATGAGAAGAGAAGAATGAGATTGTATTCTCCTCTCTACTTATGGAGATAACGATGGTAAAGGAAAGGAATGGGATGAAGGAATGCATGGGAAAAGAAAAATGTGGAGGGCAGAGATTTGTCTCCATCTCAGTGGAGGAGATGGAGAGCTACTACACGTACACCCTCTGTTGTCAGCAGCTGCATGGTAAGTTCAGCAGGTGTGTGTGTGTGTGATTGACTTTAAACTGAAAAAAAGGCAGAAATATTGAACCTTAATTACAACACAAGTGTGGGATATTTAGAGATGCACATACTTAAGGATGGAAATTATCACATTATCTTTCCAATATTGTAAGCCACATGGCGATCACATGGACCTTTCTATTCTATTAACCTCTTAGAAATATTTTTGCTGCTTTTTAAAAAAAATATTTCCAATAAAGTGAGTCATGACAGAACGGTCTGTTCCTTTCAATAAAACTGGCTTTACACATTAAATGGCTGCAATTAGCTTCAATTTGATGACATTTCCTTTAAGGTTTGTTCCCAGTTAATTCAGATTACTTGAATTTTTCTAAAATAAAATAAAAGAAAAGCTCTGTAATTAGCTGCTGGAGCTTTAAATTGTCTTTCCATAAAGCTTTTCTGTTCTCATGTGGCCTCTTGGTTTGTATCATGGGAACTTTTTAAAATCCTACATAGCAAATAAAAAATATCAAATGAAATTAAAATGCATTTCCTTGCAAAGTCAGTATGACCAGCGTGGATAAATCTGACTTTTTAGTTTTTTAAATTCCAATTTTAGTTTATCATCACTAAATTTGGATATATTATAAAATGTATAATGAAACACTTTCTATAGCAATCAATTTTCACGTGGGGAAGGTATTTTGCAGCCTGCTTCTGCATCCTTATTTACTCAGGGTGGTACTGTACAAGTTGGCATTATTACCTGGCAGATGATGTGTGTGTGTGTGTCTGTGACAGAGGAGAGAGAAAAGGTGTGTGTTTGCATTAGCATATACATTTGCAGGACATTTGTCTGTTATTGATTGGACTTTATGAGCGGTTTATTTTGGCATGTGGGAAAAGAGCAGCACATGTACGCTGATTTTTAGATCCTGATGCCTGACAGGGACGGTTTAGTTCTATTCTGGTCCTATTCCTTTGAGAGTGGCTCTGTATTTAGACGTGATTTAAGTATTTTTAGTATCTGTGCCACAAATCCACTTCTGTCTATTTGCTCTTGATCCTGTTTTCTGTGGTAGTGTTTATTTATTTCCAGTTTCTTTCATGTTTTTTGGGTGAACAAAAAACATATTATGAAAAGATAATTATCTTTGTAAAGGTAATGATTAAATACCTTTTTGTAGATTTCTATTTGGACAGGTTTTAGTTTAAATGCATTAGCTGCACTCTGAAGGTCAGAATACTTTGAAGTCCGGCTAATAGTGTAACATTGTGATCAGATCATTTAATGTGTGTGTGTGTGTGTGTAAATTTGACTTAGTAGTGGACACGTGCTTTGTGTTCAGAGAAGGTTTATTTGGCAGTGCCCTGGCAGTATGAAGAGTACTGCAGTTATTTTGGACTCCATGTCTGCTGCCTGGGTCCACTCAATGGCTTTAAAGCTTTACTCACTGGTTATGCCCATTCCTGGTGGTGCAGGGTGGGCGCTCCACTCTACTTTTTGCTTTTTAAGATAACTCACTCCCATAGGATAAGGAGTGGTAACCCTCATGTTACTTTGGGACAGTTGGCAGCAAAGTGTTAAGCAGCTGGGAAGAGAATTAGCACCAAGAGCAGATGCTTGCTTGGTTCACATGTCTTGTTAGATCAGGTATCTCAAGCTGGGGTAAGATTGAAGTGGTGATTGACACTAAGACTTATGTTGTGTTACACACAAGTGTGTTTTGTGGAAAAAGAATATGATCAATTAAAATGAAGGTAATAAACGGTACCGGTGTCTGCAGATCGCCTATGCAAAAAGAAGGTGGTGGATGCATTATATAACATGGAAAGGCGGATGTAAGCATAGCAGTAATGACCATGTTGTTGTGTTTGTTTAGTTGAAATGAGAGGAGGTTGTGTGCGGTGTGTGAACTTAGACCAGGGTGGCTAAACCTGGCCCACAAGAACCGCTATCCTGAAAGTCTTGTGAGTTACCATCACAGTTAGCATCGCACCTGACTTGGGTCAAAGGTCAATTGGTGGACCTGTGCAAAGTTGGGTGTCAAAATCAGAACAAATCTGCTAATTAACTTGAAGTACATCAGTTGTGTTGTGGCAGGGAAACTCCAAACACTTGCAGGATTGCCAGATAATGTCTAAGCTAATTTCAGCAAAATGGCTAAGCTAATTTCAGCTAATGGCAAAGCTAATTTAAGCTATTGTCTTAGTCAGGGATTGGCCACCCCTGTTTTTGACATTAGCTTAATTCTATTGTTAACACTACCTACCATCTTGTTGTAAACTAAACATCCAGGTTAAAGTTGGCATTTATCAGAAAAGAGACTGCATTTTCTACAAAGTAAATCGGTCATAAGACACGGAGTGTTAAAGGCAACAGAGCACAAGGATGTTTGCTGATGCTCCACATATTGTCATTGCAGAAACGAGACAAATCAATCAGTCAACAATCATGAAAACTTCAATAATGTGATTAGTGAGGCTTGCAGACATATTATCTTGAATGCTAAATATGTTGTAGCAGTCAGCTGGGGTAAAGAAGGAAGATGAGGCACAGAGAGGATCTATAGCCAGAGAAAGATGAAAAATACACCCAACTACCAGTGTCCAGGTATGGCAGAGATTATGGCAGAACTGGGAAGAGATGCTACATAGATGCAAGGGAGAAACTGATTGCTATGTATGGTGCATCAATGCATATTATTCATAAATTCTGCTTTCTTTATTCTTTTGTATTAAACTTTAATGTTTGATGGATCACATTATTGCATTTGGCATCTTACCAAATATAATTGGAGCTATAAAAGTGTAGTAAGGGCAATATTTGTTAGCAAAAAAGAAAAAAAGCATGACACATCCTGGTTTTTGTGATGGTCAGCTGCTTTTATACCTTCCTGTGGTTTTTCCCTAAATGATAAGCTGGTGCTGCACTATTCTGTCTTCCCCTTTGGTGGCAATACATCCTCTTTCACAAGCAGGCTCGTGATTTTGTTGATCTGTTTTCTATTTTTCAGAATAATTCCCATCTTGCTGCTTTCCCCATGACGCGCTAAATCAAGTGGTAACACATGTCCCTCCTTTCCTTCAGGTTAATCGTCCCTGTCAGTTTTTTTTTTTTTTTGGTTTTGTGTTTGTTTCTGGATGTGCCGGTCGGTTGTTCCCCTGTTTTAATTGAGTCCAACTGATGTCACATTATTTAAAAGATCAGGATTTGGTGTAAATCTAATCAAACACTCCGTCTTATCATGCAACTTTATTGAAGAATTGTGACCCTAATTACAGCTTTTATTATGTGCATGCCTCGTAGACACAGACTGGAAAATGTGCAGGTGTGTGCTATCAAAACCGTATCCTGGTAATTTGCTTTATTGGGTTTTATCAGAACATGTAGAATTAAGGACTGGATGTCCACAAGGTCTTAACACAAAGTTAAAGAACAACTCAATGACTTCTGCATCTTGTAAGACAATAAAACGGCTTAGTTTTCATGTTATGATCATGCTGTCCTATCTATGGGTATTTTTTATAGCTTCTTGCTATCTTTTCGTCTAGTTTTGAATGTTTTTAAGGACAGAAGTAATAAAATCAGCTTGCAAATGTTGATGTGAAAATATCTAACCTCATATTTTGAACTAAAAATAAGCTACAATTTTAGTTTGTCCATTATAAATTATGAAAGATGATCTGTTCAAGCTTTGTGAAAGGTTTTCATATAATTTATTATTATCTTTACACCAAGTAGGATTCTTCAGAATGATGTTACCTCCTTTTTAGCTCTTTCAAAACTTCATTAAAGTCACTGATGGTTGCTTTATGCAGTGTGAGAAACCCTAGCCAACATATTTAGTGCTGAATCTATTCAAATGATGGGAACCACAGCAAGTTTATTTGTACAAAATGCTAAAGTAAGTGTAGATTTGCACATCAGAGGTGTTAAATAAAAGTTATTTTCAATGTCTCTTTGTGTCATTTTAAAAGGACACATCAGCATCTTTAACAAGCATCTATGCAGGCTGCTTTCTGTCAGATCTATGTGACATTGAAGGTTTTAACCTGTCGGCTGTGCCGAGACGGAAACAGAAAATTAGCCAAATTTTCTCCTTATATAAAAAAAATATTTTAAAGTAGTGAAAAAGAGATTTCTCTGTGGTTTCTAAAAATACTAAGTAGATTTTCTGAAGTGTTTGCTTCTCTGCAGCTACCGTTAATACAAACCTATTTCCAGTTTTAAATCCTACTTCCTCTTTTTGGAGTGTGACTCATTTCTCAATTGCCGTCTTCCTGTTTATGCTCCTGCAAGCCAATAGTGTTTGATCATGCGGAAGGAGTCACTGTTTCTTCTTTGCAAACAAAAACGTGTTCTCATATATGTACCTCATTGATTGTAGCTTATTCCAGCAACAGTCTGTATCGCATCCCGTACACACACATGCACATTAATGTCTGAACATGCACACGCTGTCTACGTTGCATCCCATGTAAACACAAACGGATGCACGTGCTTCATTGTTTGACACTTTAAAAGGCTCATGAAATATAAAAGGGAAGTTCTAAAATAAATATTTTTTTAATCACCTCTATTAAAAGAGAAGCTAAAGTGTGTGCATTTGTTGTTTCCCTCATGTTTAAAAGAACAATTGAATACTATCCTTATAAAGGTTATTAAACCGATTTGCAGAATAAACTTTGCAGCCTAGTGATTAAATTAGATGAATCTGTTGTTTCGTAAAGGATGAGCTTAAATGGAAACTTAAGGAAACACAGGAATTCCACCTGTGACATCTGTTCTAATGAATACAGCTGGAATTACAATAAAAAAGGAATTTAGCAGCCATATCAGAGAAAATAGGTGAGACTGCATTGTGACAATAAAGCTTATAACGTAGACAAAATCAGCTTTTTTGGTTAATAGACTAAAAATTTTAATGTTTGGGAGGTATCTCCCTCTAAAGAGACTTTAAATTTGATCTTATTTCATCTCTTTTTTGTCCCTGCATGATGTTCATGTGCTTAAAAAAGGAACAATCTTTGTGGCAAAAGCTGATTACGATGCATATTTTTAAATCTTTTCTCACACAAGACATATTTTTAACTTCATCTTATTTAAAGAGTGTGCATTTAATCTCAAAAGGTTCAGTTCTAAACTCATAATTTTCTCTTAATAGCTAACTGCAGCATATAGAGCCAATGTGCTATTTAAATAGTGCAAAACTGAACAGAGAGTTTGGTTATTTATCTCTTGTTTATGATTAAATTAATTCTGCGTATCCTGGTGTAACTTCATCCTTATTAATTATTATTGTTCAGAGTGGAAGTATAAATTTATAAGCAGTGGTTGGAGTTGCTCTTACCGTTTTAGGATAAATCAGCAGAGAAAGGAAATGAGCAGTTATAAAATCGGCTGGACTTTCCTGTCCCACAGCCGACAGGCTCTTTCATCTAAAAGAACACACACGCCTGCATCTTCAGACCGCTTTTTGCACGTGAAACTCATGTAAATAGTCTTTTGGACACTTCTTGGTCATGCCAGCACGTCTGCATCTCTTTGTCTCAGTCTCGTCTGAAATTATTAATAAACATTAATCTTTACATTTAGGCCAAATCTAATCTTAATCTCCTGCAGACATCTTTTATCTTGTTGCTTTTAATCACTTCCTCTCTCCTCCTGCCCTCAAACATTCAAATGTTTTGGGTCTAAAACACACAAAATGTTACACTGATAATGAAAACTTAAACATTTATACTTTGATATGATTGCATGGGAATTTAGTAATAACGTGCACGTGAAGTGTCTGGCCAGATTGTGTGTAAAATTGTGTGACCTGACTCACGAATAAGGGGCTTCGTGGTTAATACTTGTGTGTGCATCTGCATTCATGTGTTTCCACACATGTAAGCATGGATTATCCCCACTGTGCCTGTCAGCATATCATAGGGAGGTCTGCAGATGGAGATCCTTCTTGCTCTAAAAGCATGCATTCTTTGCCAGGAAACCAGGACAATAGTTCAATTATTCATTTAGAACTACAGAAAATAAAGGGAAATTTGGGGTTTATATGCTTCCAACAAGCTTTAAAACCATATTTGTATTGAGCATATTTATCCTTTATACAGTCTTAACTCTCTTTGGCAAGTTTTCTTGTCATTTTTTATAAGTAGTCTCCTCTTAAAGAAGCTTTCCAAGATGTTTTAGGATACTGCCTTGTGTTTGTTGCCTAAAATAATCCCAAACTGCTTCACTAATGTTGAGTTAGAGGGGGGTTCAATGCACCATAAGACCTGTTGCCACTGATTCTGTTGTTCAGCCTTTTCTTTCTGTTTCCTTCATTGGATTTAAAGAAATAATGAACACAAGAATATTTCTTACATATATGAATCTCTTTGTTCTGCTATTTAATACATTGTAAAAGTAAATCTGAACATTTTCTAAGTGGTTTATTTGTACTATGTCAGACCGATTATAGCTCTTTAGATTTCCACGATATGGGGAGCAAAACACAAGGATTAGTTTTTGGATTCTAAACAAAGTTTTTTACCATAAAGTGATGTAATGGGTCTCAGAAATGTGATCAAAATATAAAGTTTGTGTAAATATGGCTTCCTGACAACCAGCAAAACTAATAAGCCTTCAGTGAACTGTGATAAAGTAATGTTTCAGAAGGATTTCTTAGATCGTCTTTCAGTCCTCTCCTATATGTTTTCCTCTTTATAAGTGCACACTGGACACAATGCTGAAATACACCAAAATAAAAGTTTTAGGCTTGCTTAGGCTTCTTGAAATAATTCTAGTAAATCTGGGAACTTGGCGCTAACATTAAATAAAAGGGATGTATGTTTTAGACATTACACATTATCATTATTTGGTTAAAAAAAGAAAAAAACTGTGTATCAAGATAAATCCATTCAGCATTGATATGCAGAGGAAATTTCTGATACTTGCAACTACATCCCATCATCCGTATGAGCAGTCAGTCAGGAGGAGGGATGTGAGTGGTTGGTGCATTCCTCACTGATGTGAAAAAGAGCTGGGATGATGCTGAATAAAGCGACAGTTGAATGTGTGTGTCTCTGTCAGCAGGGCAGCTGTTTTTCTGAATGGATGTCCTGAAGGTCTGTTCACATTTTCACCAGAGTGTGGCACAATGGGCCCCCTTGCTGTCTTTGTATGCATGTCTGCTCTGTGTGTGTGTGTGTGTGTTGACTGGAGGCTGTGAGAGATGCAGGAGAAAATGTAGAGCTTGAAGAAGTCTTGTTTTTAAATAGTTCACTGTGATTTTTTCTCATAAACTGGAGCCTGGGAGATTTTGAAAGTGATAAAACCTGGAAATTTTAGCTGATTAATAAGGGTTTTGGGAGGATGAACGATAAAGACTACTCTTATTCTGCACAGCTAAACAGTGCAATAGTCTCAACTGAACTCTGACATTTTGTAAAACGGTATAATCATCATAATTCATGAGTAGTTATCTGACTTCTCAGTCAGTGTAAGTCACTGTGAAGGCTGCATCCAAAGTTGTCTTTCTCCATCCGTCTGTGGAAATAGTGTGAAATGTGAACTCAGGGGCGGATCAGTTAAGACTCCGCCTCTCTGGCTGGCAGATACAGGGAGGTTGTGTGTGTGCGTGTGTGTGTGTGTTTGTGTGTGTTTGTACTGGTGGGGTCTGTGCAGCACAGTGACAGCTCAGTAAGCAGCTGAAGTCCTCGGCTGCAGAGGAATGGACTGCCTGAATCACCACTGGGATGTTGTCTGACAGTGTGTGACCGTGTGTGTGGCTGTTTTAGATGTGTGTGGTGTGTGTGTGTATGTGTGTATGCGCGTGAATGAAAGCGGCATACATGCAGCGGCTAAACAATGGCTCTGAACCGAGTGTCTCAACTCTGCCACGATATCACCAGGCTGTGGCTGCAGCTGAAGATGATGACAGGTAGAGTGTGTGCTGTTTCGTCTGTCAGACAAGCAGGAGAGGAGGAAGACTATGAATAGTTTCATGAAGTCTCAGTTAGACTGTGAGAACTTTGCAGGTGTCTATTAGTCAAGATAAGAACCAATAGAATTGCATTATGCAGTTTTGTTTTCTTCTATCTTTACACGTATCTGCTTTATTGCCTGCATGCTGTCTCTAGCATCAGGTATAGCAAAGCCAAAGCAGGCTAACCTTCCACCTTATGTCTCTGGAAGTCTCAGTCTGTCCCTGTAGAAGTTGCAGTCTATGTTCATTCACTGCAGATAACAAATATTCAACAGCCAGCAGATTTTAATAATGTTGAGTTTTTAAAGGGAAACTTTCTAACAGAGGACTTGGATGTAACAGATTATAAATTGAAATTAAAAGCATTATTAAGCATAATAATCCATTTGGAATGAAAGGCTTTTTAATATAAACAAATAAAAATACTTTCCACTACTATTTGACATAAAAAAAAAACTGCTTAATAGGTAAGAGCATCAATATAACATGTCATATCTGGGTGAGACAAATGCTTATTCTACCAAATTACCACTAGAGGGTGACTCCCGTAATGATACGCAATTCTGTAAGAACAGAGAGCAAAACTAGCTTTATTCTTCTTTTCACCCTGAGAACAAGAACCAAACTAGTTTTAGTCTGGTTATTTCATTCTTCACAAGAGTTTTTATCCCTGTTGGAGCGATGTTTGTGACTTTTTATATGCCACATGTATAGATGCCGATACTTCTTCACTATCTATATTTGGTATCCATTCAATCGTGTTTGAGCAGAAATGACAACTTTCCATCCGATGTTTGTCTCAATAAACAACCAACTTCTGTTTTATTATCAGTAACTAACATGTTATTCGATGCTCCACAAGCAAAAATGTTCTACCTCTTTTACATCTTTTACATGAAGCGCTTAGAAATCCCCAACATCATCACTTTATTATTGATATTGCATGAGATGATCTCTGACAAAGAAGGAAAAAAAAGAAGGAAGACTTTGGAAAACCCAGGTAATCAATTAGTCTGAATGAAGAAATCCTTCTTTAGATTCATCACAAAGAAACAATGGAGCATCACTAAATTTATTTATGTAGTCTTTCAGTTTCCGTTTTTAAATCCTGACATCCTTTTTAAAAAAGCTGCCAAAATTGCAATTCACTTCCCGTCTCCTCTCTTTGGTTTCGTAGATAGCTCATTTGTAATCGCACTAAATGACCTGCACCAAGTTGACTTGGAAGTGAACAGAGACCCTCAGAGTTTGGTTCGCTTCAGGACGATCAAAATGAACTGTATCTGTGGAAGTGGGCCAGGCTTTGGTGAAAGTGGACCAGTGTATAAACTGTGTCAAATTCATAGACTGTACATAAAAGAGGTCAAAGTACATGAAAATGTCCCAACTTATTCAGTTTCACCTTAAATTTTTTCAGTGCGGTTTTTGGTTTTGGGTTAGAATTTTTTGGTTTTCTTAAATAAATCCATTTTTATTAGTAAATGATTGAAAAATACATAAAAAAAGAAGTATTTAATGTGCAGCTACTGTGTGTTCATGCATAGCTTTAAGTCTAAAATATAACATATGTTTTCTAAAAGATAAAAAAAACAAAACAATGTATGAAATGGTGAATTTAAGCAAGAAATGCCCCTTTGTAAAGAGCACATCATTACAGATCAGGTCGAAATTATCTTGAATGTACAGCAGGTCAATATAAAAACAATATTATACATTATTGGATGATTTATTGCTGTAATTGCTTGTAACCCTTTATTGTTTTTATTTAAGAAAGGTAGCAAACCGTGAATTTTCCCAAATCTAAAATGCATCTTTAAAGGGGGAATAGGTGAGAAAAGACATTTAAAAAGCACCATCATCATCAAATCATCCTCTGGTGACGACAGACGCAGTCTGGACATATAGTGATATTACTACAGTGGATGTGTTTGGTCAAATGTCCTTCTGAAACTCTCCCTTGTTAAAAGCTATTTGTATAGAAAGAAACAAATGAGTTAAATAAACAAGCATAGCCTGACTTTAATATCCACATCGATTACGTCTCATTGCATGGATGCTCTTCCTGGTAAAGGCATTATCATCCATCAGACAGTTGCATAATCAAATAAGAAGTGGACAGTACGTTTGGCCCTCCGGTCTTGTGTTTGTGTCAAAGTGAGGTGTGTTTTCATGCGGGCTCAACCTCTCCTCGGTACAGTATGGAGGAGCGCGCTGGCAGCACGTTAATCTCATTCATCCCATTAACGGCATTTCCTCATGTCAGTTGGGAGCAACGCCGGGACAAAACTCTTGAGTGTTTGAATGTCAACATCTCCTCCTCCCCTTCTTCACTCTCCGTTTTGTGAGTGTTGCTGCTGGTTGGTTGACTGGGTCTTATTTATTCTAGCTTTTTGTTTGCTCTAGTGAGAAAAGATGGTAACCCTTTAGAGGAGCAGCATGTTTAATAATCCACAGAGACTCCACTATCATGCCTTTCTCTGTGGACTTTTTACAGGTGTGTGCACAATGTGTTGTGTTTGGTTTTGTGTTGAGAGAGAGCATGTTTGCTTTGCTGGCAGATGGGCTTAGGTTAGTTATCTTATGAGTATATAAACCCTGCTCACACACAAACACAACCAGCTTCCATGGTGTTAACCTTTCCTTATGTCCTTTTTCTTTGTTAAATCAAGAGTAGAAGTGGAGATGTGTCCGGTTGTGCTGCAGTAAGGTGGTGTGAGACATGGATCCATGTGTGCAAATCAGGGCATTAGTATGTCAGAAGAGCAGGGAATCTTAATTTGAAGTTAAAAAAAATGCATGTTTGCATTGGATTTAACAGCAAAACACAGCAAAAAACTCTTAACAAGAGAATAAAATGAGTAATTATACAGCTACACAAATC
>JBAMIG010000026.1:8598837-8609278 GCA_037177335.1 Kiunga ballochi | reverse complement strand
GTTGGGGTTGAACGTATCTTTTGTTGGTTCATCACGTTTTAGAGAGATATAGAGATATAGAGAGAGAGATAGACACCCCCCCCCCCCCCCTACCACAACCACTCTCTGAGTCCTCTCCCTCCCTCCCTCCCTTTCTCCCCACCAGCTACTTGCACCACGCTGCCAGTCGGCTGCACGCTCAGCTCTGATTGGCTGTGGGTGAGCAGCAGGCTTCAAAGCTCAACTGTAATTGGTCCAGGATTGGGGGGGGGAAGCTGCTGATGGAGGAGCAGAGAGAGGAGGAAAAAGAGGAGGGAGATTCTCTGCAAGGATGGGATCGGTCACCTCGCTCCATCTGCGAGCCACAAACACTGGATGAACACATTATATTTGGATGACATTGATGGAATACTAAAGGATTATTTTGCTCTCAATGTTTAATTTGCTTCTCTGGAATATCAAGATTTCCTTGAATCCTTCATTCATGTGGTTTGGATATTTTCTCCGGTAGACATGGATTGAGGATTTGCTGTTGCAGCATTCGCTCGGTACATCATCTTCTACCTCTGTGTGTTTGTGTTTTGGGGATAAAATTGGAGAAAAAAGAGAGCCAGATGGATTTGCTCAGCAGTATTTCTATGGCAGCTTCACAGTTTCTCTCTGTATGTGTGTGTGTGTTGTGCTTCAATAATCAGCCTTTTTAATTGTGTGTGTAATTGACAGGACGCGCATCAGTTTGTCCAACAGGACCTTTGCCGAAAATGCTGCATACACACACACACACACACACACACACACACATATGAACACACGAACATTAGCTTAATGAGGCTGCTACATATGGCCCGGCCGGGGGATTAATGGCTAGATTTTCACACACACACACACACACGTTACTGCAGAGCCAAGGTTGCCATGGTAATCAGAAGGGTCTCATCATTGTTGGAGATGCCAAATGATGACTGCAGACACACGTGCAATAGGTAGCACAGTTTTAACCTTCATTGGCTCCACTCTGACTCTAGGAACATGTGTCCAACTCTTAGTGTTAATAAAGACACTGAACACACTCATCAAAGCAAATAATGTTAAAAAAAAACAGCTTTTACATGTGCAGGTGGTCACTGGCTGCTGTTCATTTGGTCTAAAAATTCTGTTTCTTTGTACAAAATCTGCTGAAATTGACCTGAAGCTTCAGATTAGTAATAATTGAGATACACTAGGAGGTTAATGAGCTAATCATTCAAGTTAACTTTTTGGTCATTTTACAATAGTATGTGTGTGTTATGTAACTGTCCACAGGTGACTCCTGTGTGTATATTTATTTATTTATCCTATTTATATAATAAGACTCCAATACTCACACAACAAGAGCTACATGCTAACAGTGGGATTATTATTTGCATGGTGTTACACAGGAAGAGAAAGTCAACACTTTCTGTCCCCTAGATGTCCATTAGAAAAAAGCATATCAACCCTGTGGAGCAATTCTTTCAATATAATTCTTAATACTTTTATTGTGGGTATCTCTTTTTAGGTATTTTTTGTAACAGAAAAATATGACTAGGGTTTAAAACTCACTCCAGCATGCACCGAAAAAAGAAAAAAAAAGCCTCCTTTCGTGTGGTTTGACCTTCTGTCTAGACTGACAGTATACACCCTCTGCTTATCTTATAGATGCACAAAGAAAAAAAGTGCTTTTCACAGTGATAATGAAGTGTGCTTATCTCCTGCAGCGTTGCAGCATCTGGAGTGGGTTTCATCCTCGTCATCGACCGACGGCTGGACCGATGGGCCGCTGTCAGAGCTACCCTGCATCGCATTGCAGTAAGAACCTGTTTTTAATGCATGTATGACTGTGAGTAACAGAAAAAGAAGTGGAGGAACTGTACATGTTCTCACCGGGACCGGCTTGTTTGCGGGCATCATTTGCTGATGAAATGCCTCCTGTGGCCACAAATAGTTGTTTTTGGAGTGTAATCTTTAGTCGTCGTGTTTTAATGCTTGTTTTAACACTCATCTAGTTTAGATGCTTGTGTCAGCTGTCTGTGGGTATAATCTGTAGGCTCACCACAGGGAATAATGGATGGTTTGGTGTTTTCACTATTACACCCACAGTACTACATGTTGTAGCCCTACCTCTTATTCGTCAGCTGCATGTTGTGCTGACTTTGGCAGTCTCTGTGTTTGTTCTGGCTGTTGAAAAGAAGAGGGGAGTTAAAAATAGTATATTATGTTTTAGACGGGGGTGGAGGCTCACAATGTGTCAACATATGTCTTTTAATTTCTGCAGAATCCACACCCTTTAGTCTAATTCTTTAGTTGTTTTTAATAGCCAGGGCTTGAATCTGTGCTCCATTAGCACAGTTTATGGCTGCAAAATGCTCTCACTTGTGTCTGGGAAGAATTGAAGTGGGAGTACAAAAGTGACGAGGTTGGTGAGCAAAAGAAGCGATCTGTAGATTGACTTAAAGGGAACATAGAGAGAGTAGATGTGGAGTTACAGAGAAATTAATCAGCTGAGCTGTTGAGGCCTTAAACATTATGCAGACTTAACCCCTTCATGACTTTTGTCCCAAATTAGCTGCAAATCAGTTCTAGTGTTTTAAATTACTTATAATATAATATACTTATTTTTATTATTATTGCTGTTGTATTTTTTCATATTATTAATTTAATCATTTTTTAATTTAAGTTTATTTTAATTTTATTATATAATAATAAAATACAATATTTCTGTTGTTTTACTCCAACTCTTTTTCCTCCTTATTGTTTTCTTCCTTTTTTTTCTTCACTTTTCTTTCTTTTTTTATTTATTTATTTTTTTACTGTTTTTATGTTGTTAATATACCATTGAAATGGATTATTCCCAAGAATTACTGGTCAGAATAGAAATGATCTTTGTTTTGCCAGATATTCTATGATTTGCTTGGTTTTCAGCCAAAGATAAATCAAAGCCAAGCTTGTTAAACAAAACCATGAGAAGAAATATTCCCTGTTTATGTTGCTGGTTCTCAGACTAAGCAAAATATTCATGTTCAAACTGTATGATTTATTTTAAAATGGTGCAAAACCAGCAAATACTGAAGTAGTGCTTTTTATAATATGTATTTTTAATTGCTAGCAAGATATTTCTAATAAGCTAGCACATATGGGCTGTTTTTTAGTATAACTTTGTAGTTGGTGTATAATTCTTATGAGAGTGTAAGGGGTTCCCGACATGTTAAAAAGCACCTTTCTCCAGGCTTTTACGGATTTAGGACTTCTTTGTTTGAAGCCTCTTTCTCACCAATGGGTACAGCTCAGCCAAATTGATGGGTCCCAAAAAAATCTGGATAGATGCAGGGATGTTTAGGCACCAATTGATTTTTCCCATATGGAAATGCATTAAAACAAACAAAACACAAAGTGTGGACCTGGATCTGTTGGTGGAAGTTATATTTCATAGTGCTGAAGTGGGCTATGAGCCATGCAGCTGTATCCATCCAACCATCTTCTATACATTGTAATATTCAGGGTCATGTGCTGGCTAAAGCCTATTCCTGCTGGTATCAGCTGATACTGGTTCACCATGGATGGTTTGACATTCCTCACAAGGCTAACAAGGTGACAAATGAGGCTGAACAGCCATTTGAACAACCATTCACATTCACCATTACTCCTGACCCTTTAGGGTCAATGTAGAATCATCCTGTACAAGCAACTCATCGTGTTTTTGCACTGTGGGAGGAAGGCATGCATGGCGTAGAAACAACATGCTAATTCCAGAGCTTAATAAAAATGAGACTTCTCTGTGAAGTGACAGTAGGAAGATTTGGCACATTTAACTTAGTTGAAACAGATTTTAGGTGGAAAGAAAAGTCTAAATATCATACAGATATGTTCAATTATAATATTTGAAAATAATAACTTATTTATTCTTAAATAATGTGTCACCACAATAAAAAAAAACATAATTATATTATTTCATTTGTTGTGTTTTACAAACTGGCACATTGCTTTTCCTGCATGTTTCTCCAGTGCTACTTTAATTTTCAGAAAATGTTTAGAAAATTAGTCTCCACAATGACATTAGAGTGTTTTCCTTTTGGATAACCATGATGCCATTCATCAGATGTTTTGGTTGCTCTTTAATATTTGAATTGTCTCAGGAGAATTGTGTCTGAACATTATTAAACAGCGCAGCCTGAATGAGGGTGAAGCTTCACCACACATTTCACATCTGTTGTCTGGATACTCATCTTGTATAACACTGTTTAACGTGTCCAATTTGTGTAAATATATGCAAATATATGCTAATTGGGCACTGATTATTATTGGGCTTAATGGTTTTTCCACTGTATTTCTAAAAAGACCTATCCCCACCACGGTAGTAAGCCCTTATGAGACCTGTATACCTGTACATAAGCATGACATATGGACACTTGAGACTTCATCTGCTGCAAGTATCGACCGTCATTACATGTAATTTGTCTGGCACATTTTCCAAGTGGTCCTAACGGGCTGTGTTTAATTGTTGTGATAGAACCAGTTTATAGTTCTGCCCTGCGGCGAAGATATAAAAATATATGAGCCAAGATTTCAATATTATTAGCCATAAATGTTGAAGCTATGCTTATGTTTATGTTCACCATTTTTTAATGTTGAATAAAGGTTGAGTTTTCAATCACAGCAAACATATTCCTCAATTTTCAGTCGGTGGAGGTCAAAAGACACACCCGACTCATGATCGGTCATGACACGCCCCGCTTGGCCATCATTGGCTGCACACACTACATTGCTTGGCCTATCTATGCTGCAGGGATATTTGGTGCGCTCAGTAGTCCGACTGCCGTGTCATTTTTTCATTCTTAATATTTTAACTTCATCATGCGACAAGCAAAATAAAAAGAGTGTTTGGACGAATAATTACCGTACGAATTCACATGGTTAGGCTGATTGGAGACTCTAAATTGTCCATAGGAGTGAGTGTGTGTGTGTCTGGGTGTATGTCCATGTGTCTTGGCCCTGTGATAGACTGGTGACCTGTCCATGGTGTACCCTGCCTCTCTTGCCTGAGGTCAGCTGGGATTGGCTCCAGCACCCTGCGACCCCATTCAGGTATTAAGCAGTAGCACCATGATGGATGGATGGATTCACATATACGAGATGTGATGTGATGGAAGTAGGTGTCCTGATTGCATAAACTGCAATACCAAGTTTAGTCATTCTAGTCTAACAATAAAGAAGGTTTTAGTGAATACGCATATGAAACTGTTGGGGTTTAGGACCTCCAGCAAGGTGAAGAACCACCTCTGTTAGGGCTGCATGTGTTCACAGAAAAACCTGTCGTTTTTTTTAAAGTTTGAATCGGTGAATACAACCTGGAGGGACGGGGTCGAGTTGAAAATGGGACGTCTAGGTGCATTTTGGATGATTTTGCTGTAAAAGCAGTGTCATGCTCAGTTCTGCTGCACAAATGCAACACTGTAATACACCATGTTTGTTGCTGTTTTGGGATTTGTGCACAATTGTTAAGGAAGAGGTAGTGATGCAAAAGATGAAGATAAAATTGACCCATTTTAACCAGATTTGATTTGAACTACTTGATGCCTAATAAATGTCTTTTATCAGGAAAATTAATCTTATTTTTTATTGTCTCTCTTTTATGTATTTTCAGATTATTAACATTTTAAAATAAATTATTTATGTTAATTATTTTTCTTTTAGGTATTTTTATGTTTTATATTCATATTATTTTAATATATTTGAAAATTAATTAAAAGTTTAAATGTTTTTTTTGTTTGTTTTATTTTACTGCATCAACCCTGCGTCAGTCCAGAACACATGTTTATATCAGTGACTGATTGACAAGTTCACACTGTTTGGTTGGTATTTATATGAATTATTTAACAGGTAAATTAGAGGATCAATACTACACTGTCAAAGCCAGTGGAGCGAGCAGCTGGTGAGCCCTGTTTAGCAAATCAAGGGGAAACTGGAATTCTTCCTGTTTGTCTTCCTCTTCTGTCCAAAAACAGCCAAATCCACCTCCCAACATCACAACAGATGATATATTTATGTCCTTAGAAGCTAAAAAGAAGTAAAAAATAAAAAAAATCTGCACCTGGACTTCCAAGATTTCACTGAAACTAGTGTTTTCCTCATGTTGGTCATGGGCTTTCCAGTCATGTTCCAGTCTTTCTGGAAACAGACCAACAAAAAAATAAAAATAAATAAAGATAAAACTGTGATGATTAATGTCTCCAACTGAAATAACATAATTTAGATGAGTGGTTGAGTTTATCAGCAGGGTAGCAGGAGCTTCTTTGCAGGAGCTCCCCTCCTCCCTTTATCTTTCCCTCTCATTACCTCTCTTCCCCTTTTCCCCCTTCCATCCATCACTTTACTCTGTTCTTTTGTGCAACTCCTTCCTCTCCCTGTGCCCTCAGGGGTCATCCTCTCAACGCTGAAAAGAGAGCGTGCATTTTTCTTTTTCAGCTATTTTTTTTGTTAAACTGTTCCTGCTTGCAGTCGAGCCTTAAAAGCTGATCTGGGAGCGTGTTGGATGGAAACAAAGACTAAAACAATGTCACAAATATGTGATATTTTGTTGAGCTCATGAAGTCAACCAGCAGATTTAGCTGCTTGTAAATGCAAATACACCTTCAGCTTTTTCAGCTTTATGTTTTCTAAAAAAAAAAAAAAAGAGCGGGATATTAAAGCCAAAGCGGATCCAGGCGAGATCTTAACTTAACCTGAAGGCATGAAGAGCAGGTGGTGAGAGGAGCGTCTCACATCCTGTCCTCCTCAGGCCTTGCTCGCTGTGGTGGATGTCCCTTTACGGCACACTTGCTTTGTCCACCAACCAATGACACACAGTCTTACCGGAGGGTGAAGGTTGCTTGTCCTCCCGTGAGACGCACTCTTCATCAAGGCCATTCAAGGGCACGTGCTACCATTTGCTGCTTCCCTGGCGGAAAGGATGGGAACAAAAAGAAGCGGGCAGCATTGTCATGTAGAGCCAGAGATAAGAGGGAAACACATGCACTGATGCTTTCACTTTGATTTAGTCTGGCAAGACCAGCACTTTCTCGGTTTCATGTGCAGTATAAATCAAGATAAGGGTTTATCTTGCTGACATAAAATGAACTGACCCCTTTGAAAATGTTGCTGGATTTTTTTTGTCATGTGACTTATCGGGATCAGACAGTGACTTAAGAACCGCAGCTCTCCTTCCATGACCTACAGAGCAATCTTGCATGCTCTCAATCTCATCTCAACAAACTTTGTCATCTGTATTTTACTCTATGTATCAGGGTGAATCCATATGCCCTGCAGCTTTATAAAAACTGGACACTTTCATCTTCGATTAATAAATACAATCAGTAGCAGAGCTGCAGGGTAAAGAGGCAGATGGCTCTGTCAGCTGGTGCAAACAAGAGGCCTGGATATGTAGCAACGATTAATACCGACTAAAACAGCAAGTGCAATGCCGATATTGCCGTCACGGTTGAAATTGAAAAGCAACGCTCTTCATGTCCAAACCCTAAAGAACAGAAGGCAGTAGAGCATGTGAAGGGAGGTGGTTTAATTTGGTGCTTGTCCATCTCCCAGGGGGACAATGTGGTTGTCATTAGAGGACATGCCAGGAGAGGTTTTCCCTGTCCGCCCATCCTTCCTGCTTCCTTGCTGACGGAATATAAATCAGTCTGGTCAACTTTCAAATCCTTATCATTTATTATTAATGTGTGTTTTTTATCTGTGAGAGACAAGTGCAAGCCGGTGTCGGCAGAAAGCATGTGCGCATTAGCATTTATCTGTGTCTGTGTGTGGTGGGGATGCAGTGAGCAGCATGTGCATTGTCATGTTAATGCAGGACTACAAATGAAACCAAGACCTCTCGGGGTTTATTAAGCTTAATGACTGCAGGTATTAGATGCATGGCACACTGTTTTTGTGCCGGTGCAAGACGAGCTCAACAAAACACTGCATTGGAAAATGAACTGGCTACGTTTTCAGGTTAAACATGCACTGTTTTTTTCCAAGCTGAATAGCAACAATTGTACCTTTTTACCAGATTCCTAAATCATTTGATGTGCAGATGTAATTTAAGAGCAGAAAATAGCCGCAATTATCATATGATGTCATTGGAAAATATGCCGGCAGTTTGGGTGGATGTGGGGAAGAAGCCATGCGGAATGAGCATTGAATTTTCTAACCTGGCTGTCCTTCATCAGCATCACAGCAGGCAGAGTGTGTCTCTGCGTGATTCAAAAATACACGAGTGGAAGAGCAGAGCTAGCTTTCCCCCTGTTTTCTTTCAAGCTTTTAGATTGTTCCGTATCATCACTCTGTGTTGCGTCTTGTCATCTGCTCTCTATGTGCATTTTCCTCAATGTGTTTTCCAAGGAGCACGGTTTCCATGGCAACGGTGAGCAAGGCGTTTCACGTCGTATGCATGTCAGCGTCTCTGCCTCCTTCTTGATCATATGTAATGTATTTTTAATTACATACAAAAGTGTTTTTAGTGTTTCTTTTTTTCCTTTTTAGACGTGAAGCTCTGATTCATATTATCACAGCATTTTACAGAGATACAAAAAAATTTTCTCAAATGTGCTGCATTAGGCTTTGAAATTTCCATTAATGAACATTAAGATGAATGGAAAATATTATTAATTGCTCGCTCAGGACACTGGCTTGTCTGAGATCTCAGAGCATGCCTCTGGTGCTGTTTGTGCATGTCTGTGTGTAGGTGTGCACATGTCAGTATACATTGATTTATCATGTCTAACAGGGTGGAGCAATTCACTCAGGGTTTTAGAGGAAGTCATAACCGATAAGGTCTTTCAGCAAAGTGGCCTCTTGGGCAGCTTTCTGTCTGTGTAAAAGCTCCCCATCCATTTTTACCTTTTGAAAACTGTTTTTGTGGAGGTGGACACATGAAAACCGCTGTTACTCCCCAAAGTCGTAGGACTGCAGTATGGAGCTGCTGAGATAAAATGCAGGGGATTTAGATGCAGTTTTAAATCCAATAAAAAAAACCTCTTGGTTTTGTTGGTTGGTTAAGGGTTGCTGCAGTGGTGGTTACACTTTAGCTCCTGGTTCAGCTTCACATGCAGCAGCTGCTCTTTTCTGTTCACATTTGTAAAATTTTATTTATATGTCACCATCTTAACAATGCTACAAAGTGTTTTACACCACAGAAAATATTTAAAATATAACAAACAACTTTAAAGATCAACAGTGATATGATACTCATAAAGGTAGCTGTAATGCAGACCCTCATGCACTGTAAGCTAACACAAGCTGTGATCTTTGGATAAAACATGTGGATCTCCGTGGTTGGAAGGATACATACCAGGTCAGCAAATCTGAGATTTGTGTTGGATCCATTTAAGCCTTTAAAGGTTTGAAGACTTTAAAATCAATTTGATAATAGACAGGAATCCATTTAAGGGAAGCAAAAGTAGGGGTGATATGATTGTACTGTACTATTTTGTTCCAGTAATGAATTCTGCTGCATTGTTGTGAATTAATTTGAGGTGATGCAGGGAGCAATGTCTTATACCCAAGAGATTATTAAAGTAGCCATTTTAAGACTTGGTGACTTTTTGTCAGCAGTTGACTGAAACTATCTGATTTTATCTGTGGTTTAAGATGGAAAAAACAAGACTGAAGTAGCCTACATGTTACAGATCAAAGCTAAGGTTACAACACCTAGATTTGGGTAATTTTGTCTGAAAGATATGTGTGTTTTTTGGGAAACGTACAATTGAACGTCATCAGCATATTCTTTTATATCTTGGGTTGCGCGTTAACAAAGGATGGAGAGCAGACCTCTATTACATGTTGCAGTGATATAAAAAAGCAGCCCTGGTACATCATTACTATGTTGAGCGACTGAGGATATACAGTTATTCAAAGAAAGAAAAAGGTTGCTTAGAAAGATATTTGCATGATAGATATAAATACAACACAGAAATGACACAATTATAGTCAGTTCAAAGTCCACTTTACTTTAAGACAGGAATACTGTGTAACATCAGGAGCAGACCTTTTGTTTTTGGTGTTTATTGATGAAAGTTAGCCTTAAGATAAACATTTGGGTATTCAAGGGGCAGCTCCTTGTTATCCAAAGATATGGCATCTTTTCCCAAATGGAGACAATAAAATGGAAGGATGTTACTGAAAACTGCTATATCACAACCCACTGATTCATGGAGCTTCACAATGACAACAATAAGTTTAATTGAGCCGTGTAAGACACAAAATAAGCAGTGTGACAAATTAATATAACTGTAGAGACTCCGACTTCCTCCCACTGTCCAAAAACATGCTTGTTAGCTTAACTGGTCATTTAAATTGTCTCTATTAATAAATATAAGGTATAAGGGTGAGTGGGTGTTGGGCTCTTTGTGGCGGTGAATGTATATATATATATATATATATATATATATATATATATATGTGTGTGTGTGTG
>JBAMIG010000026.1:8577179-8598737 GCA_037177335.1 Kiunga ballochi | reverse complement strand
ATATATATATATATATATATATGTGTGTGTGTGTGTGTGTGTGTGTGTGTGTGTGTGTGTGTGTGTGTGTGTGTGTGAAATATGAATAATAACAATGAAAACAAGGTTCCTGGTTGGACCTCCTCTTTTCTGTGTGGAGTTTGCATGTTCTCCTTGTGTTAGTGTGGGTTCTTCTCATGTTAGTGTGGGTTCTCTCTGGGTTCTCCGGCTTCCTCCCACAGTCCAAAGACATACACCTTGGGGTTAGGCTGATGGGAGACTCTACATTTTCCATAGGAGTGAGTGTTAGTGTGCTTGGTTGTATGTCTGTGTGTGTGCGCCCTGTGATGGACTGGTGACCTTTTCAGGGTGTACCCTGCCTCTCGCCTGATGTCAGCTGGGATTGGCTCCAGCCCCCGCGACCCCGTTCAGGGAATAACCGGTAGAAAATGGATGGATGGATGGATACATATAATAACACCAAAGAACATAACTGATCAAATTAGATACATTTAGAAACAAGTAAATAATTGAGTATAAAACATAATTAGGCACAGAAAACCAAATTAAACTAAATGATATCTTCGAGGTTTTTGGCTGGTTGGGTATTTAGCTTTTTGTGCTCAGAAGACATTTTCCATCTTGTTTAACTGGAATGTATTAATGCAACACAGAGTTTTTACGTGTACAGTAAATAGGAGATGGTAAAAGGTTGAGAGATTCTGTGTTTTGGTTGAATCTTGACCATTTTTCAAGGAATTTTTTTCCATATGTTTGTGTAAAGGCAAACATATTCAGGTTTATTTCCCTTTTTTTTATTGACTTTGGAATTGTGGATTTTCACCATTCTTACCACTAAAACAATGTTTTTTTCACTTAGGGTTCATTTCCCGCGAACTTGCATTTGGTTCTGGTGTTGCGTCCCACTGCTTTATTCCAACGGACTCTCTCGGACTTCCTGTTCAAGTTCAACAAGGATGAGTTCAAAATGAAGGTGTGTTTTAGGACTTATCTGCATTTAGTCTAATAATCTGTTTATTTAATGACTTTGATTTCCTTTTTCTGGTTTCCCTTTATCTGATTGAATTTTAAGTAAACAGTTTCATGCAATCAGCTCACTGTGATCACATGTCCATCAGGTGGTGATGCTGAGTTCGGTGACTGAGCTCCACGCTTATATAGACCCAGGACAGCTGACTACAGAACTGGGAGGCACGCAAGAATACTGTCATGAAAGCTGGATCTCACACCGCACTGTATGCACACACAAATTACACTTCATCTTCTTATCATTTAAATGAATATTGAACTTTAATGCATAAATCCCTGCATGTCCTGCTTAGGCCATTGAGGCATTTGCCCTCATGGTGAAGACAACGGCTCAGACCCTGCAGGCGTTTGGAACTGAGCTTGCAGAGACAGAGTTACCGAATGATACAGAGGCCACCACCAACCTGCTGCACACACACACTTTGAAGAAGGATAAAATGAAGGTGAGAGATGATTTCCTTCTTTCTCCCACCGATATTTAGCAGAGCATTAAATGTCACGTTTCTAAGTGTTTACAGAAAGCCTTACTTTTGTAGGAGGACCTGCAGGTTGCATTGTCGCAAGGAGGACGCCTGCTAGAGTGTATCAACGAGCCTCTGCACGGAGATCCTGAGTACAACATGACGCACGATGAACTGGAAAACTTGGCTACTGTACAGAGGTAAAAAAGAAGGATTTGTTAATACAGAAAGACAATGAAACATGCATTAACGCCTAAATAAATCTCCTCTTTTTTTAAATTTTCTTTACTCTCTTCTGCCTCCTCAGACTCCTGGGTCAGCTAGATGAAACAGAAACGGCATTTGATGATTTCTGGGAGCGTCACCGCACCAAGCTGGAGCAGTGTTTGCAGCTCCGACATTTTGAACTGCACTTCCGTGAAGTGGGTTTAGTTTCGTCACGTGAAATTGTAGCGCGCATCGCAGACACGAGATAAACAGATCAAAGTGCTTACCATCCCTGTGCGCTGCAGGTGCGTGCCCAACTTGAAGTGACGTCTGAACGCCTGTCGGGTTTCTCTGAAGTGAGCGTGAGCCCCGCCCATGCCGAGCACGTCCTCCGAGAGCTCAGCAGCCATGAAGACAAGGCTTGTGTAAGTGCAAACAAACATGCATGTTGCAGGTCACGTATCTCACGAATCATAATTAAATATTTTACCTTTGATGGATCCTCAAAGGTTGGACAGATCAGGAACCACCGGTACCATGCAACACAACTGATTCAATTAAAATGGATCTGCAACCACTTGTAATGTTTTGCACATGTTAAAAATCCATTCATTTGAATCCGCTGCTGCAGGGAAACACCTGATGCTGTCTGGGCACCGGCTTTTAGGTATCAGAGGTGGTGATCCCTGGTACATATGATGCAAACATCCTAAGAAACTTCATGTACCAGGGTGCACTCACATTGATGCTACTTTTCCATGCACATATTCACTTCCTTAAATTCAACATTTGGAGGCAAACTGTGTGTTATACTTTATAGACAATATAAAGAAGCGAAAAAGGAAACTGATACTATCAGACATTGATTTGTGGTGCTGACTTGAATGTAAAAATACAGTTTAAGATTAAAAATAAACATTTAACTGGTGTTTCAACAGGACACGATGGACCTTGCCTCGTCTCTGGCCAGCGAAGGCGACAGGCTGATTGAAAACTCTCATTATGCGGAGGACTCCATCCGGCCGAAGTGCAGTGAGTTGAGAGGAGTGTGCGAGGAGATCAGCTCTACTTTGAGGAGCAAGAAGAGCCTCCTGCTCAAAGCTCTTGAGCTCCACCATGCTCTGGAGAAGGTACAAGTGTGAGTCAGATTCAGGAAAAGGATTCTCCGCAGCATCACCTTTAAGTACTGAGATATTTTTTACTTCTGCAGGCATCACGGTGGTGTGAGGAGGGCATCTTCCTGCTGGCTAGCCAGCCCGTGGACCGCTGTCAGTCTCAGGATGGCGCTGAAGCAGCTCTGCAAGAACTGGAGCGATACCTGGACACAGCAGTTCTACACACCCTCACAGACCGCAGCGCCATCTGCTGCCAGTATGAAGCAGTACTCAACACTCAGATCAGGGTGAGCAAGCAAGCAGCACTTTTATCCTCTTTAATATCACTGCAGCGTGTAATAGAGGTCTGCTCTCCATCCTCCATCAGGACCAGATAGAGCGAGTTTTCCAGAAGCAAAGCTCTGTCCAGGAGATGTTTGAGAAGAGACGCGTCAGCCTGAAGAAACTTGCTGCCAAACAGACGAGACCAGTCCAACCAGTTGCTCCAAGACCTGAAGTCAAGTCTCCCCTTTCCTCTCCAGGTCAGTCTCCATCCCTCTGTATAGAATGTAAAGTTGTAGATCAGCAACGTTACAAACGACATTTAAAAAAATGATGTAGTGATGAATAAAGACTAAGAGTGATCATTTATTGTACAGCTCGAGAGAGAAAAGAGAGAAGATACTCTGCAGATGGTGCACTCTGCAAAAAGGTAAATGCACGCTTATTGTTTTACATTGTAAAAGAATATTTATATGATGAAAGTGTTTATGCTGCGTATGTTTCCAGGTGGAGTCTCCTTTGCATAATGGTGGCACAAGACATGCTTCTCTCTCAGAGGAAGAGGAAAATCTGGCAGTTCTTCGGCGGTAAGTGCTCAGAGGTCATCCTAAATACCAAAGACCAGAAAGGAGTAAATTAGAAGCAATTTGGAAAACTATCATAACCACAGTTAGGATGATTCTGATAAGCTGAATTATAAGTTTATTTTGTTTCCACGGTTACCAGCCATGTGATGAACGAGCTGTTGGAGACGGAGAGAGCGTATGTGGAGGAGCTACTGTGTGTGTTGGAGGTGAGAGCTGTAATTCATTAAAAGTCCAGTTAACAGAGACGGATATTTTGAGTGCATGAGTTGTTCCAGTATTTACTGGTAATAAACCATCATGTGATCTCAACCCGGCAGGGCTACGCAGCAGAGATGGACAACCCCACCATGGCTCACCTCATCCCCAGCAGCCTGCACAGCAAGAAGGACATCCTGTTTGGCAACATGCCTGAAATCTACCAGTTCCATAAAAGGTATAGTCACGTTTTATCTGGCTATCGATTAGATTTTCAGACTTTTTGTCAGTTTTTTCTGTGTCTGTGTGAATGTTGTCTGAGTGCTTGTGTTTGTCTGTAGGACATTTTTAAAGGATCTGGAAGCATACACTGACTGCCCGGAGCTGGTGGGCCGCTGCTTTTTAGAACGGGTAAACACATTTTCCTGACTTTGAACATTAAGGTTTGGACTTATCACCAAAGCAAATTGGACCTCTGTGTAACTTTTGTTCTCTCTGCAGATGAAGGACCTGCAAATCTACGAGGCTTATTGCCAGAATAAACCTCGCTCTGAGAGTTTGTGGAGACAGTGCTCCGACTGTGCCTTCTTCCAGGTTAGCTTCTTCCTCTTAGTCTTTCCTACAATAGCAGCGCTTTCACTCCATCCTAATTGTTTTTTTGTTTTTTTTTTGGTAAACCAGGAGTGCCAGAAGAAGCTGGAACACAAACTTGGCTTGGACTCCTACCTCCTTAAACCTGTCCAGAGAATCACCAAGTACCAGCTACTGCTTAAAGTGAGTCCTGCATGTAGTTGACATACATTTATGTGTGTATATGGAAATTGTGTGACCCTCGTGGACAGAGATTCCTCCTAGATAGGCTCAATGACTTTATTCTTCCCTGTAATGTTGCAGGAGCTGTTGAAGTACAGTAAAGGCTGTGACGGCTCTGATGACCTGCAGGAAGCTCTCACTTCCATCTTGGGGATCCTAAAAGCTGTCAACGACTCCATGCACCTCATTGCCATCACTGGATATGAGGTCAGTGAAGTGGCACAGTATGACTGACTCAAAGACAAATACAGTTGACAGCTCAGTGAAGGATCCAATTTTCTTACCTTTACCATGTTGTTGGTGTTATTTAATTTTAAATGCAGGAAACACATCTTTAGGAGTGGTGAATACGATGGCTACATCTGCATCATGTAATCCTGTCTTTGTTTCTTTTTAGGGTAACCTGTCAGAGCTGGGTCGTCTGCTCATGCAGGGCTCCTTTAGTGTTTGGACAGAGCACAAGAAAGGCCACGCTAAGGTGAAAGACCTAGCCAGGTTCAAGCCTATGCAGAGGCACCTGTTCCTGCATGAGAAGGCCCTGCTCTTCTGCAAGAGGAGGGAAGAGAATGGGGAGGGCTACGAGAAAGCTCCGTCTTACAGCTTCAAACACTCCCTTAGCGTAAGCACATGGCCTCTTCCATAAAATCAGGCTGATACGAGTGCAAGTAGTTACATATCTCCATCTTCCTTGCTTAGATGAGTGCCGTGGGCATCACAGAGAATGCCAAAGGAGACAACAAAAAGTTTGAAATTTGGTGCAATTCCAGAGAAGAAGTCTTTATTGTCCAGGTAAGATGATACGACTCCGTAGCTTTGATTAAACAGACGTTAAAATGGAGGAACAAAGAAAGAAATGAGTTGTTTCTTTTCATTTTCAGGCTCCAACACCAGAGATTAAAACAGCATGGGTGAATGAGATCCGTAAGGTTCTGACTCAGCAGCTCAAAGCCTGCAGAGGTAGGCTTGTTAGCATCACTTTGCACATCTCCTCCACAGCCTGCTTATTGCTGCAGTGAACCCGTGTATGTTTCAGATGCGAGCCAGCAGAAGAGCTCAGACACTGTTTCTCCAAGTCCCACCAGCAACACCTCCATCTCCCTTAGGTTGGTGTTATGTATTTCATGAAAGGCACACTCTCCTCCATGCTTATGCTGAGGTTTTCCCTCTTTTTTTGCCTCCCTCAGTCCCTTTAGAAGCAGCACTCAGAAGAACCAGAAGAAGCAGGAGGAGAAGAAGGTGGAGCCAAGCTCGACTTCCGATGCCATCTCATGTTCCTCACCGAAACACAAAGGTGAATGTGCACACTTTGCTTTAGCCGATTTACAAAAAACAACCCTGTCCTAACTTGAAGCTGCTTGATCCACTTCCCCTGAACTAGACTTCTTTTTTTCTATCTCATCTTCATCTCCATGGGTTCCTCTCTCCTTTTATCTCGCCCCTACCTTTCATTTCAAACCATTGCTTGCAGATGAAGCTGTTACCAGCCCGACCGCTGATAGGTCCTCAGTGGCTAAAAAGCGTTTCACTTTGCAGGGCTTCAGCAATCTCAAAAGCCCCAAAGGTAACATTAGCAGCTGTAACAAGCACACAAGGCCTAAAGTGGATCATCTAAACATGATGCTTTCATTACTTGGACGCAAGATTATATTGATTAAAAACGTGTATTTATTAGCAGTAAAAATCATCCTAGAATACTAGATAAGGGATGGAGAACCCTGGTCCTCAAAGGGGGGAAAAGTCTCCCATGATTGCACCACCTCCATTTATTTTCGATCCAACAGCCTATCAGGTGACTTATTAATTGGAACCAGGTATGTTGGAAAAGGGACACATGGAAAACTTGCAGAATAATAGCCAAGGTGTGCCTCACTGGTCTTGACTCGTCATTTGACAACATGTTGGCATTAATCCAGCGTATAAATAATAAATTAAGTCTCCTGTTTAAGTGAGAGGAGGATAGTAGCGGTAATCCAAACTTCTATGTTGGTGATAGTCTGCCCCCTAGTGGTCAAGATGCAACATTACAACTGCTATTAAAGGGGGGTTGTTGCCTTTTTAAAGATGTTAAACCTCTAAATGGCTTAAATCTTTTATGATATGTTGAATTTATGCATGCTGCATCCTCTCCTCACCCTTCTTGTCTTTTTCTTCTCCTTTTCCCCCTCTCCTGCTTTTGTGCTCAGGCTCACCTCTGAGCCATGAGCATCCCTCCAAACGCCACTCAGTCAAGAGTGACCCCACACCATTTGGGTTTAAAGGTATATTTTTATTAGCTATTTTTATCAGGGCCATTTGATTTTCAAAGTCATCCTTCAATTCACCATTGCACCGTGAGGGAAGTCTTCTTATTAACATGTTAATAACTATGGGCATTCTCACTGTGACAATTATCAGTATTCTCATTATTTGTCATTGACTAAAAAGTCCTTTTTACTATACTATACTACTATACTATACAGTCATTTAGAAGACGCTTTTATCCAAAGCGACTTTTTTAACCATAGTTAACTTGCATGTCTTGTGTTTTTAATCTGATTTACACTTGCAATAAGTAATTAAATGCTAATCTGAAGCATGCTCCATGCACCACGTGTTAACCTTCATTCACTGGTCTTTGTCATCCATCTTTAAATACTGTGTTTTCGTATCTTGTAGCTTATAGAAATGCTGCTTATTTTCAGTTTTTTAAAGAGAATCACAGTCTGGGATAAAGTCTGTGCAAGAATGGTTGATGTGAAGGCTTTACTAAAACTTTTTCCTGACTTAACGACGAAAAAATACAGTTTGCATTTCAGTCCTGGTCAAAAAAAAAAAAGAAAAAGCAGCACAGAGCACTTTTAAATCCCCTCTTACAGCTTCACCTCACTGACTGACCATTTGTCTCCACGGTTTGCGGGCTGTCACTGACTTGATGGCCGTTTCTTCCCTGTAGAACCAACTCCACACATCACCTTGAGCAGAGTCAAATGGATGAGTACCTCTAGTCTGTTGCAGAGCAAGCGGCAAGGTACAGAGCTGCTCTGACCATTAGACACAGCTGTTTGTGGTGGACATGATTGATTTGTAACTTTGGTGAAGAGTAAATAATAACTTTAGAGAGTAATTTTCTATTGCAATGACTTAAGAGACACCATTTTAATCTTTAGACACAAATTTAAAAAGATGATGCCTTGTTTCCTGCTTCACCATAAATCAATCAATCCTTTCTCTTCATCATCTTTTTCTGTTGGGTTTTCCGGCTGGTTTGGTGAAACACTGATATCATTCACAACTGATTTTAGCACAGGCATTTAGAGCAGCTGTGTTTTTTTTCCCCCTTATCTACAATCTATGTTTATCTTCTCTGGGAGTTTGGGTTGACTTTTGTGTCTTTGGGTGTGTTTGATCAATTTGCTGTGTCAGAGATGGAGGTTTTATGGTTTGTGATCTCAGTGGGTGATTTATGAGTAACTGTGGCTTTCAGTTTGCTCTTTCTTTCAACCACAGGCATGTTACATTTTCATACTTTCCCTACAAAGTACTTTAACATTAACAGTAGAGATCTTCAAGCTAGTTTTGATAGCTAATATCTATTAAATAAACGGCCCAGGAAGGGTTTAGATGTCACACTCCGAGGGTGACGTCTAAAGAAGAAATAATCTCTGATCTAAGTTTCCCTGCACCTATCTGAGTCTTTTTTTTTTACCTGTCTTAATGAGCCATCCCCTCCACTGTCCTACAGGATGGAACAAGGCGTCCCTTTCAGTGGATGCTTCAGAGGAGAACGATGGCTACTCCAGCGGCGAGGACCCCATGAACTCGGACACAGAGGATGAAGTAGTGAAGAAGCTGGTGAGCCAGATAAGAAGATCTTCCCATAATCTGTTAGACGGTTCCTTTGTGGTTAGCTGTGTGCTTTTAATTATTCACATTAGGGCTGTAATTTCTAAAGCAACCCCTCCATCTTCCAGGCTCCAGGAAAATACACTGTTGTAGCAGATTGCGAGAAGGCAGGACCTCAGGAACTGTCTGTCAAAAGTGGAGACATGGTCCAGCTGATCAGGGAAGGAGAGGAGGGACAATGGTAAATGTTTCAGCTAATGAGAAGGAAATTATTTTAAGTATCTTCACTTAAAACACAAAAATGTAAACAAATTCAAATAAAATAGGAAAGAAATACAGAAAGGTTTGTAGCGTATTTTGGTAATGTTGAGGTGAGGGTGCCAGTTTTGAGTATAAAAGGAACATGCACCAAAAGTGGACACCTTGTGTCAGACACTATTAAAGGGTCACCAATAATGTGAAAAAAATTGTTACTCAATAAAATAAATAGCAAGAAACGTTTGGTATTTGGACATTTACAGGTCATAATATTAAAAGTTTCAGCAAATCTATGGAAACCAGTCAAATTTGCCTTCAAATGCTTTAATTTTTTGGTTAAGTAAAAAGAACAAAGGAATTTTATTTGTTTATAAGTGGGTCACTAAATATATCCATACCCACAAAGATGTAACTTAACAACTGAGAACCAAACCAAACTATTATTATTATTTCAAACAAAGTGAAACTTGTCTTTCAAGGAAGTAAGTAGTTATTTATTTTAGCAGCACAATAACCAAACCTCATTCTGCACATTTTTAGCAATGTGTGTGTTGGACCGGCCTGTCTCCACATCTGTCTTCACACTTGTCTCCTGTTTAAACTATGTGGACAAAAAGACAGCAGTCCGATTGCAAACAAACCATTGTGCAGAGCTGGCATTGAATTGTAGCTCTTGTAATTTTTTTGTTAATACAATAAAGCTAGTAAGTTGTTATTTTTAAATGACGCTGAAACTTATTTACGTTTCCAGATTTTGGACTGATATTTGACACATTGCATTATACAGCAAGGGTTTTAAAGTTGCAGCATATCAGGATAAAATAGTTAAAAATAAACATAAGTCAGATTAAATGCATTGATATAGTGTAAATCCTGAAAGCATAAATATATGCATGAATGTATACTATGATTTTATGCTTCGTGTCATTGTGGAGTAAAGTGCATTTAATGTTTTGTAGGTTTGTGAAGAACCTTCGCAGCAGTAAGGAGGGTTGGGTGGCAGCAGCAAACCTCCTCAGCCTCATCTCAGAGTCCAAGTCGTCTCAATCACTCAGCAGCTCAGGTAGCTTAAATAACCTAGAAACTATCTGTTTATATTTATTACAGAGTCCCCATGATGACGTTCATTCTTTATTGTTATGAGTATTACCTAAACCGAATAAAGAAGTCATTGTTTATTTGTGTGTTTGTCCTGCAGATGGCAGCGTCTCCGGGAACCTCAGCACTTCTTCCAGCTGCAGCGAGTCATACACCAGCTTCTCCGACATCAAACCCTGACCCAAGAGCCCAGCAAGTCTCTATCAATCAATCTAAATCAGATCAGAGAAGCTAAAGCCGACTGACAGGAGCTCTTAAACTTATTTTTTCCTTTTTTTTTTCTTCATTGAGAGTTATTTGGGTTGTTGGATTGTACCAGAACCCAAAAGGACTATTAGCTTCAGGTCATTCCATGAAGAGTCGCTCATTCCTCGTTATAAAATCATTCGATGTACCACCTCCTGTCAGGCTTGCTTAAAAAATACCAAGAGGATAAATGTCTTCAGTCTTAAATAACTGAACACATGTTCAGTACTATCAATGTAGCATTAAAGTGGACAGCTTGAAGAGTATCTTCACTAAACGCATCACTGCTGGTGTCAACCAGGCTAAACCCCACAAGTAAGGAAGACATCACAGCGTAATGGCAGATTCTTGTTTGGAGCACTCACAGATGCTCTCAGACAGGTATTTCACATGATCCACTGTAGTGTCAGACACTGATCGTGCACTGTGAAAAGTAGCGGATGACTGCAACGACAGAAAGGCTTTCAGTGCAAATTGAGCACGTTCATTTTTGCAACCTTTTCTGAGTTGGCTGTAAATGGGCCAGAGGGTGTTAGATCCCTATTGTGTGACACAATAATGCTGTTTTCCTCCCAGGCGAATGTCAACAACACCCCTACCTGGTGGTCACATGTCTTGAATACTGGCAGCTCTGACTTATTTTAAACCTCTTTGTTTTCTAAAGATGACTTGCCTCTTAACTGCGCTGCATTAATCTCTCAGGAAACCAAAGGAGCTGCATGGACAGGCAAGTGACTGCATACCTGCACGTGTTGGCTAAACATCTCTGTATGGTTTGCATTCTCTGCTGTCTGTGTTTCAGAAGGAAGTCAATAAACAAGGAAGCTTTTTGAGGCACAAATATAAGTCATGGTAGCGTTTTTGTGGCAGTAAAATCAACTTCCCTAAATCTCAGCAGTCGGAATATATATCTTTGTTGTTGTGTCGCTGTGCTCACCTATATTCGGTCTGCACAAAAGCAAGCTTTGTCCTCTCCCTCCCTCTCCACAGCCCCATTCAGGCATGTGACAGTGGCCACTTTTCTACAAGACGCCCAGCCATAGCTCAGACCTGCTCAACGTGTTTGCACTTCTGGCCTGATAGCAGCTTTTATTTGATTTTATTTTTTACCCAACAACATAATGTAGCTGGTCACAATCTAATTTAATTTTTTTTTAAATAAGAAATTAAAGAATCTGACAGGCTGGTGACACACCTCTAAAGAACCTGTGCTGTTCTGAATGACGCCTTTTCTCTTCCTTCTTTTCTATGAGTAAACATGCTTTTTTTATAAGCCAGGGTTTCTGCTGTATCCACAGGGCGGTATACACACTCTTCCTTTCTTATTAAACAGGAAAGTGCAGGACCTGTTGCACTAAAATTGACCCCACCTGTTAATATTTTCTATTTACAGCAAGCCCAACAATGCCACTTTAGTTTGTCAAATTGGATATAACTCTGTCTTCACTGTGAAAGTAGAGAAAAAGGAAGAAACTACTTTGCAGGTCTTTGTCAGTGTTGAACTGTGTTTTTTTTTGGCCTTTATGTATTTATAACTGCTACACTGTATAGATGTCTCCTCTATACCTCACACTCTTTTCCTCAAGAGCATGTATATTGTCTAGAGATTCATGGTTAATGTGTCTCTGTCCCATCACTCTTTGTGGCATGTTCTTCATGTCCCCAATTGTAAACCTGAGCAAAACAAATATTTTTTATCTGTTGTAAAATTGTGAGAGTTTATTTTCTGCCCTCTTGACATACCTGACACGGGCACTAAAATTGTCAGTGTTTGATCATTGTCACAGTAAATCTCACAAAGTTATTTGTACTTTCGACTCTGAAGCTGGAGAGATGAGAAAGGGTTATATTTTGTGTTTTTATGCAGCACATTGCAGCACCCACTGTCTTTATTTTCTTATTGTATATCGACTGAGTATGGTGGTGAGATAAAAGTTATTATGAGTCATACTTGTATATTTGTAAATATGTAATTCTGACTTGTATGTAAAATTAAAAGCAGCCTTAATAAAGTCTGAGATGGTTTCTTTTATCGGATTCTGTTCTAATTCTTGAAGTTTAAGAAGTTTTATTAATAATTGTTCTGGCATTTGTTTAGTTGACATATTTTCCATAAAAATAATACATTTCTGATACAACCATGTTTATTTTAATTTGGATAGGTAATTTAAAACACGTGGTGTCCTCCCTCCAATGAGCCTTTTCAGTAGACCGTCATGAGCTGGCATGGGCCGCGTTCCAATAAGTTTACTCTCAGGCCTTCATGTCTTTGCGCAGGATTTTTTTGGCGATTTCTTTAAAAAGTGTAAAGAAAATATTAAACGAGCTACCTTAAATGTAATTACTTTGCCAAGTAATGAATATCTGTTAATGTAAATAAACATATTGTAGAAATATACAAAGAAAGGTAGTAAGGAGGATTTCAGTGAGCGGATGTGAACGAGCTTGAGCTGCGGCTGGAAAGATACAGATTTGTCAAGTTGGCAAGAATGGGTTTGTCTGTAACCGGAAGTTAAATCTTTTGAAGCTTTAAATATAAAACAATTTTGTGATCGTTAAAGGAGACGCGTAAGTATACTGTTAACCCAATTAATAAAAACAATTCGATTTCAGTTTTTACTAATACGTCCCAGTTCCATTTGAATTTAACATAATAGTTTTACTTCACAAAAACCGTTTCGGTAAGTTTTACTTTGAAAGTTGCCACCGGATGTTTTAACTTTAGTTAGTGCTACCTTGATGAACGACTGGAGCTCGACCAGATGGAATTCTGCACTGCCTTCCTAACAGATTCCACACATTTTAAATTGTATCTCTCACATCTTTAGCTGACTTTCCTGTTAACAAACAGCCCTGGCGTGAACACAGACGCCTACCTGGGAGGTTTGGCTGCACTGTGAACCAGGACAGAAGCGGTGTAGACATTTAAAGATACCAAATATCTTCTCACTGTAAGTATCATTTCTAGCTAATACTGTCGAAGAGCAATAGCTTGTAGTTAACCTTATGGTATGTTATTATTGCCCTTGACAGTCTTTGTAACTTCAGCAGGGGGTGACACGTTGAAGTGTCTGTTTTGTTGATACACGAGACCTCTCTTCAGCAGTTGTTTCAGTAACGATGCAGACGACTCTGGTTAGCTTTGGAAATCTGTCAAACAAAAAGGGAGTTTGGCCGGAGGCGAGAGGGGTGTAGCCTTGTTAAATCACATTGTCTGGGATAGTTAATGCGGCCTTACGCGCTTTTTACTGGCGTTTGCGTTATTAGCTCTCATTCTTCTGAACACATACACTCGTGGGATCGTTTACTCTTCAGCAGGACATATGTAAAGTGTGTATTTTGCGTTTGTTTTTGTTTTTCCCCTCCTCCTTCTCGTGTGACTTATGTTACGAGTAGCGCCAGGCTAGCCTGAAGGAAACCATTCCGCTTCCGGTAATGCCTTTCAAAACAATATGATAGAAAATATAAACGTTTCGTCGTATTAGTAAAAACTAAAAACACTTTATAGCTAAAGAAAATGAAGGATTTGCCGACTTTTATTGATGCTACCAGCTTTGATACCTGAATATAGATATTTACTTTCTAACACATCTTAAACACAAATATAAGTCTGAACTGTAGACCTATATTTTGAAACTTTCTATTGACATTTTTAAGCAAAGCGAGAAAAAAACCTTATAGAAATGATTTAATAATAATATGTATGAAAATAAATGTTGTTGCTCTTATGATAAAATAGTGATCAGATATTCTTGGAGATTAATATCACATTCAGTTAAGACAATAAATCTGGATATCTTAGCACCATATACTGAACTTTTAACCAAATACTGAAATCTATTAGGTTCTCATCCATCTATATATCAGACAAAGGTCGAGTTAAGTCGATTTAGTTGCTCACAGATGTTTTGTTGTCATCCAGATCAGCTTCTTTAGTTCTAATGGAAATGGTAGCCTTATGGTAGACCACCTACAATTATGTCTATTCAGCTATCTCCAAAACATTTCTGGTAGGTAAAGGGCTGACACTTCTAGTCTCGCCCTACTTACTTTAGTTTCATATTCTTTTTCAGTTGTAATTGTTAAACACCTCTACATTAACTAAATATCCTGTAAGCATATACAGTAACTGTATTTGGGTTTAAAATTTGGTTAATGGCTGCTACCTGTAGCCAAGATGTGATATTGATTTAGTTAGAAAAGCTTGTTCAGCAGGATAAACTACAGCCCCAAAAGCCTACAGTACTAAAAAAAAAGCTGAGCAGTTGGATATTTTCTTGTGGTGACCTCTTCATTCATCATCTACCACTTATTCCCTGAACGGGGTCGCAGGGAGGCTGGAGACAATCCCAGCTAACATCAGGTGGCTTCTCTAAAACGTCTAAAAATCAGAGCCATAACTGAAATAATATAGAAGGCTTCATAATGGCATTAATGCTGACCTTTGGGATATCTTATTAATGAGACACCCTCCAACTACTGCTGTTTTGGCATTTATCTTGCATCCTGTCAGCTCTCTGACCTCTCTCTAGCAAGTAGAAGTCAGTCCAATATAGGACTTTTTTCTTATCTCTTACTCGTCTCTCTTTGTTCTCGTTATTTGCTGAATTAGCCATGGTATTTGAATAAAAGTGGCCATCGTGAAGATATTTAGGTGCTAGGATGTGGCATGATGCTTCTGTGTCATCATGGAGTTTTAAAATCAAAGTTTTATACGGCTATTTCAAGTCATGTTTAAGTCAATTATTGATTAAATCAAAGTGAAAAATAAAACAAATGAGCATGCTTAGGTGACATAACACTGTAATATAAACTATGGATGTTTGATATTGGCTTTTTATTTACTGTAATCTCATCTGATGTACTGATTTTACCCAACTCTCATTTTCTCATGCAAATATTTATTGAGTTTCCCACTTAAAGAAAAAAATAAACTAAATAATTTCAGGTAACTGAGACATAACCTAAACTTTGCAGCAAATTTCATTTATGAAGATTAAATACCTGTGGATGAGTTCACTTCCATGGTCCTTATGCTGCAGTTTGACATCACAGCTGAAGGTTTTATTACCAAATAAACAAAACTATACATGGCATTTCTTATATTTAGTCATTTTGAGTTAGAAGAGATGTAAATGAGTTGGACATGTGTAAAAGTTATCATTGCAAAATTATTTCTGATGTTATATTTTAATGCCAAATATATGTGGCGTCTCTAATATAAACATTTAAGACTCTTGTTCTTACGGCAAACATTGAAGCCCACAACTCATGGATAAAACTTAACATAACCTTAACATAACATCACTAGCTCCTGCCTTGGATCTACCTTTTGAATGTAATTGATTAGTCATCTGAGCCACCTACTTGGTGTGGATGTTTCATCTGATGTTCCAGCTGGCAGCTGCTGCTAGTTGATGAGATCAGAGCCAGGAGAAACATGACAAATGTAACCGTATTAGTCATAGATCAAAATACAAAGTGATGCGATTAAATGATCAGGCAATGCTTGATGTTGTTAATGAAGGATTTAAAACAAGGCGGATTGAAACTAAGCTGCAGCAAAATAGCTATTGTATGAGTAAGAAGCCCAAATAGAGGGAACTAAAACAAAGAATCAAAGGTATTTTCTTTAGTTGTGTGATTATTCATCAAGCACATAGATCAGATGATGTCAGATGATCCAGCATGAATCGATTTATGGCTTGAAGACGTTTCCTGGACCATCTATGTCGGAGTCGAGGATGTTTTTCTGCTACTGTTTGACAGCGAGGCCTCTGTAATGATGTCAGTATACTCTAAAATGTCACAAGACAAGCAGCACTCAGTCGCCAATGAGTATATTTATATGCTCAGAATCATTGGGGGGAAAAAACATAATTAGATATATATTTAATAATCCTTTACTGATATCTGAGAATTAATGAAAAACTAGTGGTGTACATATCGGATTGCTTTTTTTTTTAATGTATTTGGTTAATTAAATATGAATTTAGCACAACTGTCACTTAAACAATGGTAATTGCATGTGTTAATTTCTATTTAAACATGTTTACAAGAGATTTTCCTTTACTGAAGTCTCACATTAGACCTGAAATAATCAGATTACCTCCAGCTCCTCATTTATTCTGCCATCACATATTATTTTAATCATGGATGGCTAGTGAAATGTTTTCTGTTTGTGGTAACCTCAAGTCTTTGCTAGTCTTTAAAACTCATTTACTAGTTACAGCCTGAACAAGAATATGAGGGGCAGTGTTGTATCTTTCCAGTTTGAGTACACTTAAACGGACCAGTGAGCTGTGTTCAGCCTCAGTGGGCTTCAGATTAATTCTTTTACATAACATTTAGCCAGTCTTAAGTAGGCTACAACTGGAAATGAAGGTTTCACAGTAACCAGCTGCTTAAGCTTTTTGGGACGTGTTATTAGGGGATTAAAATCAACCTTTCGGACCTTGTTTTTTAATTATCGTTAACATTTAACAGGAATAGCAGCAGCTTGGCCAAGTTGGAAAGAATGAATTCCTGGAGTGGTCATGATGTGATATGGTCAGATTGCAGGGAATTGATTCCATGTTTCTTTCTTACTGCCTCTTTTTATTCTTCAGCATTGGTTTTTTTTTTGTGTTTTTTCTTTTTGTGGTACCTTCTTGAGGAGTTAATGCAAAACTCATAGCAGATGAAATAAACACAAAGAGGACCTGGACATCCTATCCACTTCCATGGTTTGTAAATGGATGTTGTAATGTGCTAAAGTCTCCCAAAGTAAAAGGGTGCAGTGATTTAATGAAATGTAGCAGATATAATAAACAGAAAGTTAAAACAATTATTAACAGACTTGAATTTAATATTTAGTAGGAGCCTTTTTTAATTGTGATTTATTTAAGTAGTCTTCAAGAACAGTTCTTCTTTCTCTGCATGTTTGCTGCTCTTTGTTCTGGTTTCTGTCAAGATGATCCCATTCTGTTTCAGTGTTAAAGAAGAATGTATCATCCATGAGACCTGCTGGTTTCAGCCCAATGGAAAGCTAGAAACAGGAAAGAAGTGTTTGGAAAGCAGATGAAAAATGGGGGAGAAGGTTAGTCTGGTAGAAAAGGGAAACGAGGAACTTAGAAGAGTTGCAGAAAGAAATGAACACTCACAGAGCAGACCTGCAGAGGATTTTGGGCTTTATTTTTAGGTTAAAAGCTCTAATGACAAAATTATTACTAGGTCTCCATAGGGCAGAAACCTTTAAAAGATTCATCACATGTTACTTATTTCTAACATTTCTGTAAATGTATTTAATTAGTCTATTACACGACCCTCCGCTAGGAAGAGGTCATGAGAAGATCACGACAGGACAAAATGCTACCAGAAGGCGAGAAAATAGATCTCCAGGAAAAGAAACAGGAAGTGGGGGATGTTCCTTACTGTTGCATCTTCACTCTTCCTCAATACACATCAGATGTTCTAAAGTTAGAACCACAAACGTCTCTTTTCGTTTTGACAATCCCATCACACAAAGGATTCTCCTTCCTGGCCTCTGAGGACCAGTGTCCTGCAGGTTTTACAAGTTTCCCTGCTGCAATACACCTGACTCAGTTTGCTACTAACTCATTTAAACCAGGTGTTGCTGCAAGGAAACTTACAGCATTGAGAGTTCCTGCACTAGAGCATCCCTCAGATTATCCATCATCTGATCCTCTGATTCTTCTTACACTTTTCCATGTCCACTGTCTCCTAAATATCCCCCTTTATTTGGGGAAAATACTATAAATTCCTCCTTTTCCCTCTGATATTCCTCTGACAACCCTGTTTTCAGATCCTCCCCTCTGATCCTTCTTTCATCTCTGCTTCTCCACCCTTCCTCAAACGTCCCCCTGACATTCTTGGAAATGACATAACTGCATACTTCCACCTCTCTGAGGAATCTTGCTTTTTTCATCTCTATACCTTTCAATGCTCCTTTAACTTCTTTAATCCACACAGCCTCCCTTCTCTCCTTTCCACCTTCCTTTGGAATATTTTCTGTACATGATACCATAAACTGTATGAAACTGATCCATCTTCCTCTCCACACAGGACCATATTATGTATCTTTGCAACAGGTTATTATTAACAAGATGCCTAAAGATTGAATATATTTAAATAAAATCCAAATAATCCACATGACAGGGTGAAGAACCAGGGCATTGTGTACGAGATTGAAGAACAACAATGCACAGAGAAATGATGTAATCATTGATATCTTTTTGTGTGTATGCTCAGACATTTGTGCTTTTAAATTATGTGACAAATTCAGTAGTGCTGGATTGTTTTGAGGCTTATTTGCTTGTCTTGTTAGCTTGACCCTCTGTTGACATGTGAACAAAATATTTTCCGCCCTTAGCTGTTTGCTGGCCGCATATTTAAAATTTCCTTCATTGTATGAGGCTTCTTGCTTGTGATTTGATTTGTTAAACAAACGCATTGCTTTGCCAGAAGACACAGTCATGTAATTAAAAGCTAAAAGTCAATCTTTTATTCCCAAACTAAAGGCCTGAACACTGCGACGCTGTGTTGAGAAAAGTGAACACATTCAGCTGAGATTTATGCCTTTTGTCAGGTGAAAACCCTGTGATACTAATTCAGGCTGTTTTCCTGTTTTTTTGAGGGTGTTGAACCCTCATATTATTTTTAGTTGTAAGGTGTTTTCCTGCACTTCTCATAAAAATATAAAGCCACGCATCCCCCTTTTTGGGTGTCCCATGTTATTATTAATGGAAGCCAATGTGCACATTGTAATTGGGGGCTTGTCCGGTCCCAGTTAAGTTTATGTACAACACATAAATGATTGAGGGAGCAGAGACCAGAGAGTTTAGTTAAGAAGCGAGTAGATTAAATTCATTTAAGCTTCAAGGATGGAGGGAACAGGGGAGGAGTGTAGCAGACATGGATGGAGAGGAATGAAGGAGGGAGTTGAGGTGAAAGGGGGGGTAAGTAATGCCCTTTCACTTTCCCAGATCAGGATTAGCAGTCACAAGGTCTCTGGTTGTTCCTGTGCTGAGCCTGTTTGTCAAAGCGAGGTTTCTAACGCTTCCTCCTGGACAGAAATGAATAAAAAGTCACTTTATCGTGGGATGTAAACGTCCGGATGGTTGAGAAGATATGATTTATTTTTAATGTTGCCATCAGATAAACTGCAACAAAGTAGTAGTCATCATCTACAGCCATGTTAATAGTTTATTCCTAAACAATGTCTGACATTCTGGCAGCAGGAGGCAAAATACAACCATCGTACAATAGATATTATGTAAGAAAGCTCGTATGCTGTCAAGCCGGTAATTCAGGCAGCTCACCTGACTTCAGGTGTAAAATCTGAAAACCAATCCAGGCTGTATGGACTTTCTAGTTTACATGGCTTTTACTATAGCTGGATCTTTATTTTCATTTAATGAAATTTACTTTCATTAATAGTATGTAATTGTTTATTAAATATTTTTATCTCATAAGAAAAAATAAAAACATTTGTTTATTGTAGTGGTCAGATTTAAGGCTCAGTATGTTTTATTCCTATTTAAAGCTGGCTTCTCTGACCTTACAGTACACCTAAAATCTCAGATGTATCCAGTGATACCACATACCAACTCCCACTCCTTTCTTACAAATACATAAACACACCTTCTACCATCATCTACAATCTTATCTGTAAAACCATACATGTCTATGGATGTTTAGGCAAGTTTATTTATTCTAAGTGCTTTACATCAAACATTAAAAGCATTACAAATGTTGTAAGGAAGCATACAAGTAATAAAAATAAGTTAATATAGTTAAATGCTAGATCACTTAAAAGTTACTGTGTATATTTTATTCATAGACACATGAGAAAATAAATGTTTTTAAACTGGATTTTTACAGTCAGTGTGCTTATTAGAAGCATAAAAGCTATATGCTGCTTATTCATTTTTAGTCTGAATCGCTGGATCCAAGCTCTGTTTATGCTGAACAATAAAATGTAAATAAAGTGTATTTTTGTTTAAATTAAAGGGTGCTCATAATTATCACTTGGCGGGCTGATTTACTCACATTGTTCCTCTTATCTTACATCTTAGATAGCTAATAGTATAACCTGAGGCTGAATTATTTCACACAGATAATCTAATGTTGTAAATAAGGGAAAAGTGTGATTTATATTTTTATAAATACAACATAAACAACCGTTTACCTCCAGATAATCCTAAAACTGAATTTGTGGAGATCTTCATTGCAACTCTTTTAAAGGAGCATTTTGTTGAGGTGTCAGTAATGTGATGGAGGATAAAAAGACAGTTGCAGTCCGAAAGAATTTTTCCCACTAAAACCAGTAACGACTCATCTTATTAGACGTTTGGATCATCCAGGTCTTTCCTGACTGCATGTGTGTGTGTTTACAGGTCCCAAGGCGTTGTGTGCTCATCATGCCGCTGTTTGGTAAATCGCACAAGAGTCCTGCAGACATTGTCAGGACCCTGAAGGAAAACCTGGCTGTCCTGGTCAAACAGGACAAAAAGACAGACAAGGTAGGCCAAACCAGTCTTCTTTTTGTGCATCTGTGAAGATCTGGCTGTCCAACGGCCTGAGGGTGACAGCCCTCTGTGAAATTAGAGCATGGAACAGCCTGGCCTTGTCATCTCCTGACACTTTGCTGACAAGATGCTTCACTCTCTCTCACACTAACACAAGGCATCAAATCAGCCTCTTCTTATCCCCTTTTACTGACAAACCATCATTGCACCCCTGTTTATCCCCTTACCTTCTTCAGGCATCTGAGGAGGTGTCAAAGTGCTTGGTGTCCATGAAGGAGATTCTGTATGGGAGCAATGATAAGGAGCCACACACTGAGACTGTGGCCCAGCTGGCCCAGGAGCTGTACAACAGCGGCCTGCTGATATCGCTGGTAGAAAACCTGCAGGTCATAGACTTTGAGGTGAGGGTAAATATACTAAAAGGATGCTGCTGGAAAGCTAGTCACTCAGAATTGAATAGCTGTTTTATGTCTGTGCTTCCAGGGTAAGAAGGACGTGTGTCAGATCTTTAACAACATTCTCAGGAGGCAGATCGGGACGAGGAGCCCCACTGTGGAATACTTCTGCTCCCACCAGGAGGTGCTCTTCATATTGCTGAAAGGGTGAGAGGAAACACACATTCATCGTGTTTGCAACGATGACACAAAGATGACGCAATACCCTCTCTGTGAAGCTACGAGACACCCCAGGTAGCGCTGAACTGCGGGATCATGCTGAGGGAGTGCATCCGCCACGAGCCGCTCGCCAAGATCGTTCTCCACTCCGAACATTTCCACAGCTTCTTCAACTATGTGGAAATGTCTACTTTCGACATCGCCTCGGACGCCTTCGCTACCTTTAAGGTAACTCGGGTGTTAAATCAGTCATTCATGTTTTCATACAATCATGTTGGAATTTATGACAAACATCAATGAAAGCTCATAATAATTTATAACTA
>JBAMIG010000026.1:8555539-8577079 GCA_037177335.1 Kiunga ballochi | reverse complement strand
CAGTCATTCATGTTTTCATACAATCATGTTGGAATTTATGACAAACATCAATGAAAGCTCATAATAATTTATAACTAAATACTTTATTATGTAACCTGAGAGGTAACTCTTTGTGTTTGTTTTTCAGGATCTGCTGACAAGGCATAAAGTGCTGGTGGCAGAATACCTGGAACAGAACTACGATGCTGTGAGTGGTTTTATGTGCTGCGATGGATGTTTTTATTAATAAAGGGAGGGGTTAATAAAGTTTATTATCTATCTATGGTAGATTTTCTGTTAAAATGTAGCATTTTTGTGCTAGATTTAGCTGTTTTTTCAGAACTTTTAGTGGTTTCTGAAAAAAAACCTACTAGCATCTTTTCCTGGTGTTACCTGCTTTTAACACAATCATCGGCTCTGCAGCCAGAGCCGATGATTGTTTATTTATGGTTCTAATTTTAACCAGGATATATATATTTTTTTCTCTAGTGTTTTGATTAGTAATTCAATTAAAATGTATTTTCTAGATATCAAGCTTGAGTTTGAAAATATTAATTCATTTATTTATTATTAGATTTTTATCATCCACTGAAATCTATTTAAATGATCAAAAAATAGCTTAAGGGACAGGTATATTTATTCAATTAAAATGTAATTAATTATTTTTAAATAAACTTTCACCCTTACTATAAATATAATGTATGTACGGTTTATAAAAAGCATCTGTTTACATGTATTTTATTATAATTAGACCCAAAAAAAGACATTTATTTACATTTGTTAAAGTAATGTTGTTCTAATAGACATAATATACCTATTTATACTTATATATTGATTTATTAGTGCCTTTCCATACCTTAATACATAAGGTTTTAAGATTAGATGAGAATTAAAATATTACACGTATATAATACAGTAGAAATGTTTATCAGATGGGTGTAAATGCTCCTTCTTTCTGTACCTCAGAGGAATTATTGGTTTGATTGCAAATACATTGTTTCAGCTTCACATTCACTCTCATGTCAATAATAATCACTTTTTTTGTTTGTCTTCATTGTAAATGCTACTCTTCATCTAAAAAGATAACCCCTCATCTCTTTCCTGAAACATTGATAAATTGTTCCTACCTTTTTATTTGTGCCAGATCATTGTGTTGGACTGTGTGTAGATGCCAGATTTCCTTTGATGTGTGTCTACCAGGTACAACCTTTTAGTGGATTTCCTTGATACTCTGCATGAATCCATTTAAGGCAAAATGACTAGATCAGGGATGAGTCACATTCCTAACACATTCCTTCACATGACTGGGAGGAAGATGATTCAATTGACTGGAAAAGAACAAAAAATGTTGTTATAATTTGTTTTAAATGCACCTAAACGTCCAGTAAGACGTCTGCATATTACAAACTGAGCCAAAATCCTTAGCTTTCACCGTCTCCTGATGGTCTGAACACGTATTTCACACATTATCTTGTTTTATTGCAGGTGTTTGCAGACTACGAGAAGCTGCTGCACTCTGAGAACTACGTCACCAAGCGGCAGTCTCTCAAGGTTGGGGATATTTAACTCACTTAAAGTTAACATTACACCTGCAGGCTTCCTCTTACACTTATCTTCATCATCACATTGTTCCAATGTCCTCCAGCTTCTGGGTGAGCTGTTATTGGACAGACATAACTTCCAGGTGATGACGCGCTACATCAGCAAACCTGAGAATCTCAAGCTAATGATGAATCTGCTCAGAGACAAGAGTCCCAACATCCAGTTTGAGGCCTTCCATGTTTTTAAGGTAAAAACCCAAACGCAGAGTCACAATCAGTGTAGATCCTAACCAATTTCAGACCGAGTCATGTCTTCTTCTTCTGTGGTTTTGGACATTTGTCATAAATTAGCATACTAGCAAAGTGTGTTCAGATACTTTGTATCTATGTGCAGATCATACTTGGTGCACGTTGTACATGTTTTACCAGGAGCATGAAAGCATTGTGCTTACTTCTCTGGCTTCCTGTTGGTTTTAGGATGTTATTTCTGGTTTTTAATGCGCTTTAGGATCCGGTCTCAGGTCATCTACAGGAACATTGATGCAATGATCCATCTACTTTTATTTAAATCGAGCTTTATCCATATTTTTTATGTATTTTTTGCTTTATTGTTTGAACTTTTTCATTATTTAGGAGTACGTTTAAGTTAAATGGACTGATGAATAACTGAACTGCTGCTCCTGTGTTCAGGTGTTCGTAGCAAATCCCAACAAGTCCCAGCCCATCGTCGACATCCTGCTCAAGAACCAGACCAAACTAATTGACTTCTTGAGCAACTTTCAGAAGGATCGCACAGATGACGAGCAGTTTAATGACGAGAAGACATACCTAATCAAACAGATCAGGGATCTGAAGAAACCAGGCTCCTAAAAGAAGAGTTTTCCCCCCCTACCTCCCCCCCAGCTTTTTATCTATAGGAAGACATAGAAAAAAACACACATTAACAATAATGGTTGTTCCATTGAGAAGAGATTGGAAAAAAAGTCTTCTTTTTTTTTGTGGGTTCATTAAAAACTTGTGCAAGAGTAGTTTTTAATCACTGATCTTTTTAAAATTATGTCCTGATTTTTTTTTTTTTTTATTTGTAGCATGTAGAGCCACAACTTATAATGTTGGCGGCAGCTGATTTGCTTTGTTCAGAGAACCAGTGCTTTAAAAAGAAAGCTCGGGCTTAAAGGGTCCGGTGGCTGATGGTTATTTTTGCTATTTTAATCAGCATTTCCAGACGCTCCATTAGCCAAACGGTTTAAATGAAGTAGCAGCCGATCAGAAAACGAGGAATCTTTCCGTTTCTGTGGCTCAAAGCATATTCCTGATGCAGGTAAAAGCTACTGCAAAACGCCAGCAATCACCCTCCTCTAACCAAATGTCTTTTATCCATCATACTGCCAAAGCTACCAAATATTTTCCTCTCAGTCTAAAAATCATTCTCTGTATTAATTGTGCCCATTTTTCCTTTAGTGCGTAGCTGAGGATTAATGCAGAACATCTGAAAGCAGCATGGTTTCTAGCTCAGCAGGAGAAAGCTGAGCGTTAACCTGTGCCATTTTAACAAACCCCTCAGCTTCAGTGACATGATTTTATCACCGTTGACCAAAAACATTGCCAATATAACTATTAGTGATCCATATGCTTAAAGAATCATTGAAATGAAGGGCCTTTTTTGTTATTTACTCGTGACACTGGGCCGCTGTCGGTACATACAGCTTCAACCACAATGATCACTGGTTCTCTGCTGGTGGCTAATAGCACTTTGTGTATGATAAAATAATATGATCATTTTAAGCTGATCAGTTTTCACACTGTTTTTTATTTTATTATATATAGTTTCTTTCCATGTACAGTTTATGGTGTGTACAACTGAAGCGAGTGCCATTGTGAGTGATGACTTGCTGTGTGAAGAGCAGCAGTAAAAATGGCTGTTTTGTTTATTTTTTCTGTTTCCTTGCTCTGATTTAGATCTTGTATTAGGAAGTAGAGTCAGAGATGCCTTTTTGTTTTGGTCTGCTTTCTCTTCTCTCCTTTTTTTTATCTCACTAGGGGGAGCTTAATTATTATCTTAATGAAAATATGCTCGATAGAACATATTTATTCCAATTAAGCGGTGAACCTCTTAACTCGCTATATAGGAGTTACGCTGTCATTCACTATGTTTTAAACTTTTCTTATTCTATTGCTACAACAGAGCAGATTCAACATAAATTACAAACCATCGACTACAAACTCGCAGTGACGCTAAAAGAAATCAAAGCATTTTTTTGTGCAGTGGGACTATTAAAGTCCACATGTAGTTAAAGGACAATAAAATGGGCAAAGTCAATGCAGATAAAGCACAGCTGAAGCAGGAGTGTCTTTTCATTACTTTGTTTTCATTCTTCTAAAGAGAAAAAAAAAAGACCGACCAAAAGTTTGCAAATGTTGATTTATTTTCCATTAAAATGATTTTCCTGACAACTAGCTTTCACTGACACTTCACCATTTATTTAAATCAAAATTGTGAATATTATTCTCTTAAATTAAAGCTGAATCCTTGCTTAACCGTCACATAATGAAACTATTAATCCAGATAGAAATTAAAGCAGCGGTCGGGCGTAAAAGTGAAGATAACCGCTTAACCTGCTTTTACTCTGACACAACGGAAAATTAAACCTGTGTGTTTTGGGTGAGAAATAAATACACCAGCTGGTTTGAACATTAAAACTGTGACAGCGCTTTATCATATAAAATGCTAATGTAAACCAACCAGCCTCAGTCAGGTTGAGTTGTTCGAGCAACTTCGGTCTCTAAAATCTCTTCAAAGCTTTTCTGAAAGCAGCCTCCTTGTTTCCACATGGATGAAATGTACCATATTCACTACAAATAAAAGGTTGGGAATAAATGCTGTGTCTTTCTACATCTTTACACAAATGTTTGCAGGAAAACAAGGAGAAAAAATAAGTATTTCTCAGAATAAATAGATTTACGACACTTCAGAGTCGCATGCTTAAAATACCTTCATCTTCTTACCCATTAGTCCTCACACACATAGAAAAATAAATAAACTAAATCACAGTCATTATATTCTCTTTCCTACCTTTACTTCTGTTTGTAAACTTATTTTTCTTTCATGCATCCTTTCACAGAGGTGTCCCTTTTAGCTCTAGTGCAGAGGTGTCCAGCTTTTGTCATTGAGAGCCACATGCAGGTTTTCAATGTCTTCCTGCTCCAACACACCTCACTCAAATGAATCACTGTGCAGAACTTTAACAGACTGTTGGATCCATTTAACTCATTAACTGTCGCGGACGTCCCTTGCACTTACTTTCTGGACTGATTTGCCAAAACGTCCCCAATATGCTATGAGATTCTGCGATCATGCAAGTTGAAGCTAAAAACTCCAAAATGCTGCAAGCTAACAGCTCTCTGCTATAGCTGGCAGCCTATGAGTTGATGAAAGCCAGATGTGTTGGAGCAGGGATGCAAGGAAAACCTTACACCCAGATGTAGTGGTTACTCAGATTTTGTGGAACAGACTTGATAATCGAGAAATGAACGACTGCAGTTGTGAAGTATCAAACGCTGAAAACATCTGGCTTTGATGGATTTGTTGGTTCATCCATCGACATGAACGGAAGGAGAGTCGCTGACCCGTTTGGTGCACAGCTTCTTGTTTCTGTAGCTGTCCAGCTCAGTGTCTCTGCTGTGTTTCCCAACACGACCGTCTGGAGGGGACAAAGAAAAAGCCTTTTTTTAAAAAAATCTAAATCTTTATCAGAATCGGGATCTGGATAAGTTTATGTAATAAAGCAGATAAGATGCAACTTACTGGCAATGCAAGAAGGCACAGAGGAAGCTGAAGGGCTCATTTGCCACTGTGAGGAAAGAAAATATCAATCTGATGCATCATGGCCTAAAACACAATTCTGCTGTACATAATACAGAAATAGAAATATGCACTCACAATAAACTTGTTGATATCCTTCAGCAAGCTAAATCTCAGGTAGGAAATATCTCCTTTATCTTTGTCCCTGTCCTGGTCTGAGGTGTAGATGTGTGTGATCCCAGCTCCCCTGATCAGAGGGACGCACTCATCACAAGGACATTTGGTTACAAACAACATGGCCGGCTCCTCTGGTTTAATGTCTCGCATCCTAAAAGCATGACGGAAAACACGGGTAAACAGACGTGCATGCGCTGGAAAAGCTCGGAGGTGTCTGTCATGCAGTTTGTACCGAAAGGTGAGGGCGTTCTGTTCTGCATGGATGATGTATCTGTATTTACGTCTCTGACGGTCCTCCTGCTTGTTGTCCATCTGGGGGTATTCGGCGTACTTTGAGCCGGCAGGGTAAGCGTTGTACCCACAACCCACCAGATACAGACGCCCTGTTCCACTACAGCCAACCTGGCGCAAAAGAAAGCAATTAAAGAACGCCGTAATTACTAAATAAGCAAGTATAAGTAAAGAAATATTAATAATCTGATGTTTTACAGGTCAAATGAAAAGTAAAGTTTAAATTTTATTCAAATTATAAAGAAATGCAAACCTACCGACTTCCCTTTCGCCCAGATCACCGCCCCCACACCCACCTTTGGGTCTTCTGTAAAGAAAGATAACAGCTTAATGTGATTGATGTTAAGCATGCTACTTGGGACAACAACTAATCTCAGAATAAATGCTAAATTAAGCATGCTATGTCTGATAACTTACACTAACATAATCTAATCTTTAACAGAGATACTATGTCTATAATTGCTTAACCAGAACTACACAGTGACCTCTGGTCAACTTCAATAATTCTAAATGAATCACGTTTTTTGTCTTCTTTAACCGTTTTCTTCCTTCTGATCACAGTTTGCTAATATTATTAATCTTTTTGGTGATAAATAAAATAAAAACCAGACAAACAGACCTGTTCTATAAGCCAGCAGCCGGGCTTGGATGATGCAGTGGCGAGCCACGTCTTGGGACACTTCCCCATGATGAGGAGGCACCGAAGCCTCCAGCTGCTCTCTGTGTGACAGCGAGAGCATAATCAATACCAGATAACTGGATGATGACGGTATGAATGTGTGCAATTAGAAGTAAAGGGAAAGTGACAGCACTGTAAGTGCTTCTGACCTGTAGAAACCAGAGTTTTGCTGCAGCACCCCAGCTGCCACAGCTGCTAGAACCTCCACCAGCTCCCTCATGTTGTGTCTCAGGTTGGAGAAGTAGGGCTCCACACAGAAATTCTCCAGACCCATTTGAATCAAAATGTGCTTGTGCTGATGAGATCCACCAACCAGGAACTGCCTCGTGAAGTGTCTCAGGTGTTTTACACGCTCTCTGTAAAACACTATTCATTAGGCACATCATAATTCCTACACGCGTAGCAAAAAGGTACGCAGGCATAGCAGGGTACCTGTTAAAGAGTTCCTCTGTGTTCAGTTCAGGGTCATCATCAGTCCGCCTCTCCATGAAATCACACTCTCTAGACGTCTCGTAAACAAACTGCCTCAGACCAGGCGCCAGCGGCTGCAGCTGCACGCAGATGTGAGGACGGCTGTTAGACTTTAGCTTCTCTGTCGCCATGGCGTCCAGCGCAGCCTCTTCGGTGATGGTGTCAGGTGGGCTGTGGGAGTTTGTTTGGTTCATAGATGCGGACGTCAACATGCTGATCTCAGGGTCTCCGGGCCAGAAAGAGATCTGACTCACTCCAGCTAAAAGGCGAGCAAACAGCATCGTTATGTCGATTCCTGAGTTAAGACACATTTTCTCAAATTCACCAAGTTGCTGAGGCGGTTAAACGTCTGATAACCCGTCAAATACAGGAAGAGAGGTATTATTTTCATTTTAAAGTGGGTTTGAGGTGGGAGTACACACACCAGCAAGATGAAGATGGTCTTATGCAGGACAACATCCCAGATGGGATGAGTAATTATAATCATGGAATAAGACATTTAGTGGGGGAAGACGGTCAAATATTTTCACAATAAAATAAATGGATTACACAATTTACAGGCTGGGTCAGAGTTGTCTGGTAGTTTGCAGTGTGCAGGACTCTACTTAAGACTTTTAATGACTATGATGGCATCTGCAGTGCTCCATGTACTGGTCTGCTGAGACGAGGAAGCACAGTAAGGGAAAGGAAGGGACCAAAACGGGTCAGAATGGCTGGTTTTGCTCCAAACGGGCAAAAAATATTCTTTTTCTTTCCACTTGCTGCTGCTGTACATTTATTAACCCCATTCTGACTCACCATTGATGATCATCTTGAGGCAAGTTGCACAGGGTCTCCTTGAGAAATACAAGTGGCAGTCAGTCAGATTGACACCGTGCTGGATGACAGCTGCTTGTCCTGCATGGAGGTCAGTTCCCGAACAATGGAGTCCAACCACCTTGCCTTCACGTACCACCACCAGACCCATGCCATGAATCTGAAATCACAACAAATTTAAAACAATAATTTCACAAATAGAAAAAAAAGTATTTCTACTTAACTTTTATACTGACCTGGCTGCTGTCATCTTCCTCAAGTTGCTCCTGAGGGAACAACTCCATCCACAAGCTCAACAAGGTAAACAGGTTTACCTTTGACAACCTGGGGCCAGGACCTGATTAGAAGCATAATAAACGGGATCAATGAAAGATTAGCTACAATGATCATATTTCATTTTAGGTTGTTCCTATGGATAAAAACTAAATATATTACAGCTACAAATGGAAGCTATTCATTCTGCTAACAGAAAAAAACCCCGTTATATTAAAAAGTAAATATATGGTATGGCTTATGTACTACTGTTACAATTATTACACTAGTTTATAGCTTTGTGTTGTAGAAGTATTTGCATTAGATGATCGTTCCTCCACCTGACTCACCTTGTATTTTGCTGTCTGTTTGGACGCAGCTATCTCTCATTTCTCGACATGGCCTTGACTGGCCCGGTTCGATTTGGTTCCATTTCTTGCGATCTTCCATTAAACTTAGAAGATAAGATTAGTTGTCTGACCTTTCAGCTGTCAATATTGAAAGGGGAAAAGGTCCAAGGAGAATATATTTTACGACAAATAGCTTTAGGTTGCACAGAAAACTAAGACCACTTCCGGTTAAGGCTTTCAAAACAAAATAAAATAAATTCAATTATCTTAAAGCTGTGATAGTTGAAACGAGTAAAAACGTATTCATAGTCAAATACAAAATTAGATATATCTTCTTAAATTACATAATGTATTAATAAAACTTGCAAATGTTAAAACTACTAGCTAGCAGTACTTGAAACCATTGTGTTTATGCTAAACTTGCACAGGTTATGCGATTATCTAATAATAATAATAGCATTTCAGAAAAATCTTGAAACCTTATAATAGTAAAATATTTAAAGTTTTTAATGTTCACGAATAAAATAAATTGGTAAATAGTATTTGATAAGACAATTTGATGTACTATCGTCAAAAAATTGTCTTACCCTCGTTAGCTTAACAGTTCCGGGATATTTCCGCAAATATTTAGTCACGTGTTTGAATGGGCGGGGTCAACATCAAACCCTATTTTAAACGTCATTTTACTTCCTGGAAGAATCGTTTATACAAAAACAGAAGTGAATTTGAAGCAGAGAAAAATAATTCATAGCAGAAAATATGCATCTAATTTTGTTCAAATTTTAAATTAATAACTGTAACATTACAATTATAAAAAACATGTAAATGAACAAAAATAAATAAAACAAACCAGACCTTTAAAAAAAGAATCTAATAGAAAATATCACAAAATTTCTAGTAAAAGTTACATAAACAAACATATATATATGTGTATATATATATATATATATATATATATATATAAACGCTTTAAAAAACTAATTTAAATTCTCCATGATAGCAAGTATATTGTTGACCTTATTTACATAATACTATGGAATCTACACTGCATTTCACTAAAGCATTAATCACAACAAGAATTCACTTTAATGCATGCAAAATCCTTTCCCCCCTGAATGACACAAAAGTATTTTAATATTTAATAATAAAAAAGTCAACTTCCAAAATAAACAGGGCTCGATCATGACACATCAGTGTATTGGGAAAGCTAAACCTAACGAAGAAACAGAAACTGATCTCAGCAGCCTTGCTGCAGGATAACCAAGTCATAAAGCATTTTCCAACCACACCCACTGATACAGCAGAAAGTAAAGACCTGCATGGAGATTTTGTTAATCAGAACTCAAAGCCATGCAAGATAAAGGCTTATTTTCTGCTGTTTCGGCAAAATACTTTATACACCTTTTTAAATGCACTATATGTTTTACAGAATAAATATCACCCATATTTCTTCCAGTTGCCAGAGCAAAAGCTAAGGCAGAAAAAAATGTTTAAAATTCTTAGAAAAAAAACAGAACACTCAAAACGGTCCTGAAGTCTCAAAAATGTACAGAACAGTCTAGAGCCCTCTAATAGATTCACAACAGCCACAGTGTTATCTGCACCGTAAGCTACGCTCTATTAAATGGGAATAAATCCAAACAGCAGTACATATACATGCCAGTATAGTGGTACTTAGCCAGTCTATACCAGTTTATACTCAGACTAATAAAACCACCATCTGTTTCAGTTACCAATCAAAGACACAGATTATTAGGAATATTGCTTTTTTCACTGTCTTTTAAATTCAAGTAAGAGTGGAAAACCACAATAATAAAATATCCATGAGCCTGAAGGTTCCACAGGTATTGGCCAAAGTGCTAAATTTAAAAGAGCAGATAAGACTGCTTAAACTGCAATGTGCAAGATGCTGGGTTCTTTAGTGAACGTACAGACATGCGTCTCGTGTTTTATCACGGGATGGATCAGTAGGAATGTGATCATTTTTAAAGCAACAATGCATTCTGCTGCTGAAGCCACAAGCCTCCACCTGCATGGGATATCCTGCAGTTTATAAACGGTGGGAGGTGAGAACTCGTCTCAGTTCCTGAAGGCGCCGCAGCGGCCGGCTTTGCCGATGAACTCCTTGAGCATTGCTCCGTCTGTTTGCCAGAAGGCATCGGTCTGAGTCACCTGAGTGAGATGGTTTATGCAAAACCTGAAGCAAAACTTCTCAAGGTCCTGGAAAAAATGTTAAAAAGACAAAAAGAGATCAAGATAACGAGAAAGTTGATCAGTCACAATAGAATATATACAAATATTTACTTTAAAAAAATGAGATGCAACATAAAACAAACATGTCGAGGATATAAAATGTTTCTTTAAAATGTCTCAACATAATAAATAAACATGATTCAGGTAATGTGTAAATGTGAACACTAGACATCTCTAAAAAACAGCTAATGGTGTTATTTGGCACCAGCCCTGCATCATAATGGCTTGCAGGAGCCGTCTAACTGTGGCAGTGGCTGCACATACATTACATAATATTGCAGTCACTATTTAAACAGAGCTTAAATAATTTTAAATAAGTAATACCTAAAAAAAGTAACTTTTAATACTCAAGACCCAGCCTGATATGTTGTCTTGAGTTGATGATTGTAATGCAAACCAAACCTTGACCTCAATGAGAGCACGTGTCAGCTTATTACCTCTGCATCATACCGAATGGCAGCACACCACAGGGTGAAGGCATTTCCCACAGTGATTCCTTTCTTGATGATCTGCTGACACAGACCTTTAAGCCTGTTTTCACAGTATGCAGTGGCCAGATCCAACATCCCTGCAGCCAACACATAACGCATCCCATAGGAATCCACGTGCCAAAAAAAGCAGATTAAGTGAAATGATAGCTTTTCTAACATGTAAGGAATCGTGCTGACCGATGGCGTCCTCAGGCGGCAGCTCTAAAGTGTCCGTGTAGAGAAATCGCAGGAATGATCTGTAGACGGGATAAGAGAACTGGCTGATCTCTATCACCTCCTGTTGATCCTCTGCCCACTGGGAGCGGAACATGGAGCGGAAATGTTCACATCTGCTAGCAAAAAAAAAAAAAAAACATACAAAAATGTAATACAAATAAGAGAAAAAGAAAATGACACAAACATATGCCAAAAAGAAACGAGTGTAAAACCATCATCATGTTCATTATTATTAATATGTGATAGGTGTTTGGTGTTTACCAGGCGGCAGGAGACCAGCATCAAATGCACAACAGGATTTTGAGTAAAAATTATTTTTAAAGCTTTATAGGGTCAAAAGCTGATCGGCTCTTTTGATCCATTTTGATTTTAATGAGAGATAAATGTGTTTCGGTACTTGTTTAAGGTAATGTCAAACGTGCACACTCACCAGAATACTAGTTAATATAATTTGCAACATCGATCCCAAATCAAAGCAAAACTCTTAAAATAATCTCTTCCAAAAAGCTTCATCTGATCAGAAAGGATCAGATTAGAAGCAGAGTTTAAGCATCATTTGATGTCAGCCTGATGGGGATCTATTAGAAACCAATATATCTACATGCATTTTATTTTCTAAAAGTTGGACTAATTATTTTGAACATATAAATTATATGATTATGAGATAAGCGACACCTGCAAAAGAAATTAAGCATTTTTTCTGTCCTAGCCATAGACTGTATCTAAAAGATGGGTGATGTCTATCAAACTCTGAGCTGCCTGTAGCTAAGAGCTATCCAACGGGAGCTAACCAGCTAAAGGCTAAAGCCAGCTAAAACCGTGTTTGTGCTAGTTTCTTTCTTCTTGTAAAGGTGTACTGTTTTCAGACATTAAAACTAGGCCTATGCAGTCTGCCAGAGGCATATCCCCACAGCTCCCAATCCTCCATGAAACTCCAATATAGGTTTTGGAGCATAAGGCCATACCAAATAAATTAGTTGTTTGTTGAATTTTTATCTTAAAAAAATGGGAGCAAGGTTAATTTTATATATTCATTTGTATATTTTTAATATTTAAAATATTGGCAGAGTGAATTGTTTTTTATCTTCAACCTTTACAACATGCTTATCTTATCTATAAAAGCTCCCCCTAGTGGGTAATTTTGGAACTTCAGGAGTTAGCACACAAGAAGTGCAATTACCAGTCACTACATTTGCATTTGGTTTGACATAAATTGGACAAATATTTGATGAAGTAAAGCCCAAAAATGTTTACATTTTAATGAAAAACTCTCCCTAGTAAAAGGTTTGGAATATCAGGGGTTATTGCACAAACCATGGGCCGTATGATCACTACAGTCCCTTCATTTCCATTTTGTTTTGATGTTAATCGGACAAACGATTGTCGAAATACAGCAAAAAAATGGGAAATTTCCAATTAAAAGCTCCCTCTAGTGGGAAAACGTGGAACCTGTGGGGATAGTAAACAGCAATTGGCAGCATAATCACTAGACTCCTCATTACCTCCACCAAGGAGGTTTGTTTGTTTGTCTGTTCGCAAAATAACCTAAAAAGTTATTGATGGATTTTGATTCAATTTACAGCATATGTTGGGAGTGTTACTGGAAACAAATGTTTTGCTTTTGGTGGAGATCCAGAAAAGATCCTGGATTCTGGATCTCTTTGAAATTTTCAGTAACATTATGTTGCTGTTAGGCAGAGGTCTGCGCTCTGTGCTTTTTATCGTTTGCATTTGATTTTACCTAAATAAATAAAAAAAACATCAAATATGAACACTATACTCCACTGGTGGCAAATTTATGAACTTCAGAAAACTCAAAAGAATGACACGTAGGAAGTCCTCATTCTGATACGAGCTAAACTTCAAACCAAATCGGTCAAATAATTTCTGACTTATGACAAAAAATGTTTACATTTTTTTACATAAAACTCCCTCTGGTGGCAGAAGTTATCAAAAAATGTTAAAAATCTCACCCATTCTGCCTCTTATAGTGACCAATACTACCATGCAATGTGAAATAAAGCCTGTCAACTTATCACATTCACACTGCCAGTATGCGGCGGTGCTGCCAATAAAACCATCATATCTCCAGTTTCGGGTATATAATAAATTACTTCAAGGTTTAAAAACATTTTTCCAGCTTCAGATTAAGGCAGTCTTCTAATCCCATATGTGTGAACATGGAAAGTCTCATTTTAGGAGACATAGATGATGCAAAACCAGAGCTGTGATGGATTCTATGTAATGGTGCAGAGATTGTATAACCACACATGCACAGACAACACCTCAGAGACACACCTGATCCTCAGCACGGCCTTGTGAACATGGACCAACTTGTCATCAATCCTGAACTTCAGGTCGGTTGTTTGTGGACAGTCAAACTCTTTCCTTAGAGCCTCAGATAGTGTCATGAAGTCATCACGCTCTAGAATAAAGCAGAGTATCGTTCAGTAATGAAGAAACATCTATTTTCCCCTCATTTAGCAGAGGGTTCATATCCTCACCGCCTCTCACCCATAGAGATGAGGCGCCACATTACAGAGGGTGTGGCGAAGCAGGCGAACACGTCATCAGTGTTAGTGAAGTGTGTGAGGTGGGGCAGGACAATGGACTGGCACCGGCACTGACCCCACATGTACACCTAGGAGATAATAAATTAATCAGAAGTTAATTATCCATTGATTTTTATGAGTATTGTGCAAATTAATTTATTTGTTTTCATGCTTTAACAGAGGAGATCAGCCAAAATAATAGGTTTTATAAGCAAGTAAAACTAAAACGTGGGAGTTTAAGCTCAATATTGTGTAATTAGAAGAAAATAAAGCATCCAGTATATAAAAAAAAAATCCCAAAACTTTGTTTTTTTTGTTTAAGTTTCATACAACTAACCGAATCGGTCAGGTTTCTACAAAAACAACTTTATTTAAACATCACAAAAGATTAAAAAAGGCATGCATACCCTCCCGCTTAGGGTCTTTGCTGCTGAGGTGTGTGTTGAATGGCATGCTGCGACCTCTACAACCCTGCTGAATCAGAGATGCATTAATACAAATAAATGTTTCACACACACACACACACACTGAGTTGGTTTTAATTAATAGCAGATGCAAAACATTGTCACAAAAGAGCAACGTAGTGATGGGCGTGTGCAGAATATACATTTCCCAGTAAGAAATGAAGATGGGAAAAAACTTTATCCATGTATAAATGTATTGTTATGGAAATGTCATATTTATGTTTCTCATACTAATTAGTTTCATCATCCTTTTACATGTTTAATCATAATGTCACTGAGATTACGATTGATCAGCACATGTCTGTTACAGCCTTGACTGAGCTGCACTTTCTCCTGACTGTCCTTTGCTAAATGACTGATCATTTTTTCCTCTACAGTATAAATATATATAGTATTTGTATATACACATGACATTCACTATCCCACAACTCGCAAAACACATAATATGAAAAACGTGCAAAGAAATCCACTCTACTTTAAACTTGTCCAAACATACAGACATCATAGAAAGTAGATTGGATTTAATTCAGTGAGCTTGAGCTGTTCTTTGTCCACCAGATGGCCTCATAAAGCAAATAAAACCTCAAGCTTTGCTGTTTACATAAATGAGAAGCTCTGATGCTTTAGGATGCTTCAACCTGCCTGTCGTTAGCATTTTGGTGCAGCAGATACTGGTCTATAGTCTTTGTTTAAAAGAGGAAGAGCTTGCTTTGTCCACTGAGAACAATTTACAGCTGAGGGAAAAGGTAAAATATAACAGGAAGTTTACATTTTAACAGGAAGTGAGAGAGTTTCCCCACCACTGTACCTCTCTTTGTCAGCCATGATTTGTACAGGACTAGGGTGGTGGCTTTTGTTACCAGTTCCCAGTTGACCACTGGTGTTATAGCCCCAGGCATACAACCGTCCCTCGTCTGTTAGAGCCAGGCAGTGACCATATCCTGATACAAGCTGGAATGCATAAGACGTAGTTGCAAATCAGTTCAACCATGCAAGGAGATGTTTCCTGGATTTAAACCAGTGCAGCCTCTGCATAAGCTAAGACCGGATTAAAACATTGTGTTGCAGATTTTCATCCAAATTTATCATATAATCAATCACAAAGTACCATTTCTGGGTAACCGTGCATAATACCAGACCTCTGCAGAGCCTACAACAGTGACACCGTTGCCAACCTTACCCAGACTAAAGCCAGCTTAGGTCATTTCTGGCATCATTATATAATAATAACACCTCCAGTAGGAATCACAGATTAAGTTTCTCACCTGTTGAATAAATAAGTCTTGAAATGCAGTAATGAGGCATGGACTCGTCATATTTCCATTACTCCCAATACCCAACTGGCCATTTGCATTGTATCCCCAGGCATAAACCTAAAAAAACACAATACAGCCTCATTAACTGTTACAAGTTTACATGTCTTGTTGGAATCGGTGATATTAAAATGTTTTATTTACCTCTCCATTGTTAACCAGAGCCATAGAGAAGGTCTGACCACAGGTGATGCCCATGGCTTTCTTGCCCTGCAGGCAGCCGGAGACTCTCCTAGGGTAAGGCTGGTTGGTTGTGGAGCCTGTACCCACCTGGCCACAGTTATTACAACCCCATGCAAAGACCTGCCAGAAAGATAGCAGTATTATGATGAGAGAAGACACAATTAGACACAACTGCTCAGATTTAATTAGTTGCTTTTATATTGCTTGTCAGTAAAAAGAAAAGTCTCACAACAGTTCTTAAACAGCACAGTTTGGACATTTTAATAGTTATCTGATGTCTGCAAAGAGAAAAGAGTGAAAAAAGGGATGCACAATATGGATTTTTTTAAATTAATTTATTATTTTCTGACTCATTTCAGCCACAAAAGATGAAACCCAAAAGCAAATATCCCTAATAACTTTTTACCAAAAGCAAACTTGCAAAGCTGATCTAACTTTATGAGGTGTGATTGATGCACTCACACAGACACAACCAAGCAAAAGAATCAGTCTAATCACCATAAAATGATAAAATACCTCATTATAAAGACCTAATCTGTACCCAAAACCTCTGTGCGTCCATCCCTAGACAAGTACCGCTACATGGTACATGTATGTAAAGTATGTTTATTAAGTATGTTAAGCACTACAGCTACAACTCGCCTCCATTCATCTAGTAAAGTAATTTTCTGATTAGATATTAATCTGTCCTATATTATAGACAAACAATGACAATTTATATACAAGTTAAAAAAATGTGATTTAAACAAAATGCAAAAAAGGAAGGTAGTTTGCTAAATAATGAAAATATACTCACTTCTCCATCCTGAGTCCGAGCCATGGAGTGATGTGAACCACATGCAACTTCAACCACCTTTGTGCTCTGCAGGTTAGCAGTGATCATCACCGGCGTCAGGCCTTGGTTTGTTGTGCCATTTCCCAACTGGCTGTAGCTGTTGTGTCCCCATGCAAACAGCTGTCCATCTGTAATAAATACACACAAACGCGGAACTCTGTTTAATCCCTTTCCCCTGGATTTTAGCACATTTATCAGGGTGAAATCCAAAGACTCGTCAAAATCTCCTGTATCTCACTGCGAGGATCCACACTGAAGTTCCACATACGCCCAAATCCTCATTTAGCTCTACAGAAGCCTTTTAACAGGCCATGCATTTCATTCAGGTGTGTTGTAGAAGGGTTGCATCTAAAAGTCGCAGGATAGTGGATCGCAAGGACTTAAATAATAAAATGAACATTTTGTATTTGTTCATTTTAAGAAACATATAAACAACGTATTATTGATTCAGCCTTCCTATCTGTGAAAAGAGTTGTGCAGATGAATTGGAAAGTACACAAACCAATGTTTTATCACTGATTATTTGGTTTAAATACCTTTTAGATTTATTGATAATGGAACGATCTGCTTCAGTTCTATTGGATATGGATAAAAGAGAAGATGAGCCCTGGTCTATTAAAAGATCATATATAAAATACAAGTTTAAATAATTATCTACAATGACTGCATCGCCCCACCTTATATATGTATATATTATGTTTTGTTATTTTAAAAAGAAAACCTTAAAATGATTGTTTAACTTCCCAATCAGAAGAAATAAATTGCTCTTGTGTTATCAAGATCCAACATGATGTCTGACAGTTTTCTACACAAAGGTGACAAATGAAAGGGGGATAAAAGCTTCATTTAAAAAGGTTTAAGCTCCTTTAAGTGTACATGGTATAAGTGTACATTCACAACCTGAATGTGATACAGGTTATAATGTGTTCATGGTCTGGTGTACGAATGTGGCAAAGGTGTACCAAACAACCTATGGATGTAGCCTGAAAGACTCAGTCCTCAATGTCTTCTGAGCACACTCATATCTAACAAATTCTGCTACTGATAGAGGCCGCACGGTGGAGCAGAGGTTAGCACTGTGGCATCGCAGCAAGGAGGTTGCTGGTCTGAGCATCTGCAGGGGGAAGGTCAAAACAGCATCCAGTTTGCACACTCTCTCTGTGTATATGTGGGCTCTGGGTACTCAGGCTTTCTCCCACTTTCCAAAGACATGCATACTAGGTTAACTGATCCCCTTAAATTGTCCTTAAGTATGAGTGAGCATAAGTTCAGATAAATATGGAGCGTGGTTCCCAAGAACTAAACATCAAGGCATTGTTTTGCAGTAGAAATGAATAAAATAATAACCTACCCTCTGTAGCCAACAGTACATGGGGTCCACTGCCATAGCTGAGGCTAATAACCTTCTTCCCTCCTAGGAAGTCCAGTTTCTTTGGAATAATAGTGCTTGCACTGTCTCCCGTACCAAGGCAGCCACTGTAGTTCAGCCCAAACACAAACACCTGGAAAATAAAACATACATAGTAAACAGGACACAGGAAAAAGAGTGAGAAAACAAAGTTCTTAGTTATTGATTTACTATTTTAAATACCGTTTTTTAAGAGTAGTTTTATCCACAACTGTACAGAAAATAATACGGAACCACTGTTAAATGCTGATAATCCAATATAATGAACTGAATCTACACTCTACTGGACCTCAACTCTTCCACATCTAAAAATATGCAGATAATAAACTCCAACTATTGTTTAACGTGCTCAAAATATCTCCAAATTCGGTGTTAGATTCTGTTTCGATACACAATTATAGATCAAATAATTACACCACATATGACAAACTATTGCAAAAAATTCTCTTATGGTTTCTTGTTCTATTAAATATTTTAAAGTATGATTGCAAAGAAATATTGATACTAAAAATAAGAATAAAAATAAGTCCCAAAAGATGAAAGTATACATCAGTTTGGAGGTAAATTGAACACAAAGCTCACCTCGTTTTCATGAGTAACGTAGATTGCTTCACTACCAAATGTCCCAAAGACACAAGCTTGTCGGATACTAGCTTGTTCCTCTCTGCTCAGCAGAGAAAACAGAGGCCACTTGTTAACGTCGACCATGGCCCTTCAAAATTCAGGAAGAGGAGGGTAGATCGGGAGGTTGTTAGTCAAGGGAAAGGAGGTTAGGAGGAGGTGGGGACCAAGGAGCAGGGTCATCTCTGCTTACACTGCAAATGACACAAGAGAAGAGGTTGTTGAGAAAACAGGGGATGTAACCTCTAAATTTATACAAATACTTGCTTTTTTTATTATCTTATCAGTAAAACTCACTAATGCATGTCTGAGCGGGTTATAAACCTGAATACACACAGGGATTCTCTAAGATCTGCATACAAAATAAACTGATTCTACATCTTTGTGTCAGAATCTGACAACTGGCCCAAATAAATTGGATCTATTTAACTTTAAAGGGGGAAAAAAACATATAGGGGCCTGATAGGACACAACCAAAGAAAAGAATAGATGCTTAATGTGTTGGCTGATTTTAACATGGAAAACAAATTCAACATCTAATTGAGAGATGCAGTGAATTTGTCATTAAGCTTAATAATAGTTTTAAAGGTTACAATGTCTTAAGGCTGAGCAGCATTAATACAACATCCAAACTATAATAGAAAAAAGAAAAAAAACACAAATATGTATACAATTAAAGTTAATATATTTACTGGGCTTTATGCGTTGTGCAATATTTTAGAGCCTTATTTAACTATATTAGTTATTTTTAAAAAACTTCCAAGACTAGGCATTTTTTTTAAATCTACATTTGTTGGTGAAGAATTTTATAATCAAATTATTGTTTCCAAATTCCATCATTTTATTTGCACACCAAATCTGACCAATTGAAAAGTTAATGAGGGGCAGTCAATATTTTTATTGGTTAACCAATACAGAAAATCCTTTTAAAAGTCTGTTGATTTTCAATATGAGTAATGTTACAAAAAGGTGCATATATTTGTACCAATATTAAATGTTTTGTGTAAAAAAGCTTTTAATGGATATTATTTAATATGTCAAATATTAATAATAATTATTATTATTAATTATATAAATTATATTGAGTTATACATTTGTTTGTAATCTTTAAAGAAGGGTTTTCTTTTTAATTGAAAGATTAATGCAAGTAGTTTTATGTACATTTCTTGTCCATAAATTGACATCCTTCAATGAATAGTGATGGCATCTTGCTTACATAAGAGGAACGAATCAGGACTTCTTTAGCTATCTGAAACAATGTTATTGCTTTCAGGACTTTTTAAAATATACTATCTGATACTTCTCAAAGAACTTGTATGTTTAAAAAATGTCCATCAATGTCCAGTAGGTGTAATATTGTCCAAACACCTTTGTGCATGCAGTCTTTATCGAAGTTTTTTTTTTTATGATACACTTATTGTTCCAGATGGAGGTTGTTTTAGTGCGCTAAGTGTCAATAGTTTCACAATTTTTGGCAAATTTTAGGGCAGGCTCCGGGTACTTTTATACTTTTAGTACAGACTTTTTTGCCTCAATGTCCGTGTAAACGCACTATGCACTTAAATATAGTGCGCGAAGTAGTGTTAGTACACTGAGACACACATGTAAAGCTTAAGCCAAATGTAGAGCTAATAGCTTAATTACGCGCTTTTTTTCGCTCTTCCTACCTAAAATAGTGGTCAATGTAAACAGACAAGCATACAGACAGACCGAAACACTTCAGCACAAAACACAGTGAGGAGAAATCTCGAATAAAACACCAGCAAACCGTGTGAAAATACCTTCATGGAATTGCTCCCGGGGTCCACAGACAGAGCGGTTCTTCTTCTTAGTCTTCTTCGGCTTCCGTAATATCCGGCGACGTAAACACAGCTGTGACGCAGTGCTGCCATCTCTGTAAATCTAGTATATTGCACTCCTAATGACGTAACAGGGGTTTTCCAACAATGGCAAATCTGATTTTTTTTTTTTATTTATTTTTCTAACTTTTATATTATTTAATTACTTATCAAATTATTTTCAAGCCTGCAAATAAGCCGTTCATTTCTGTCAGATGTGTTAAAGTAGGGCAAAACACAAGGGTTGAGAAATGCTGAAGGAAGCACATTGGCTCACCATCAGAGGTCTAATTGTCATGCTGAAATTAAACTGTGCACTGTCCCTTGACTCATGAATTGGTAAATTTATATTTATATTTCAAATGATTTTATATAAATTTGGTAATGTTTATTACAATCACACTTGTACTGAGGTTCAAGACGTATACAGCTGGGTTTTTTCTTCATAACTAAATCAAGATTTAAGGATATTTATGATGGAAAAAAAAACTAGTGTGAGAGTTTTTATTATTATTCTTTGTCAGAATCCTTCAACTTTAAGCAGAATCTGTCATATTTAATTTTTGAAAATATAATGCTTGTCACCAATAATCTGAGCAAATCAAATGCATACTGAAAAAAAGTCATTTTAAAGTTACATCTCATAAAAAAAGGCTCAGTACTTGCACCCTTATGTTTTTCGTGTTGTTCTTTTTATAAATGGCGAGAAGAGTTTGGCTACATAGTTCTAAGTCACTAAATCAGAGAAATATAGCCCAGGTAGAGATGGCTACTCTTGCTTTCTTGTCTGCAGATCAAGATGTTTTTTCCATGGATCAAATACAGCCACAGCTACTGGTAAAGCTTTAAACTGATTAACTGATAAGGATAATGTGTGTAAAATACTAACTATATTTGGTCATAAAATTTGAAATAGTTGTAATTTAAGATAAAACTTAATACAAAGTCCTAAAGACAAGTTAATAATTGAATTGAATTGAATTGAATTGAATTGAATTGAATTGAATT
>JBAMIG010000026.1:8535740-8549952 GCA_037177335.1 Kiunga ballochi | reverse complement strand
CCCCCCCCCCCCCCCCCCCCCCCCCCCCCCCCCCCCCCCCCCCCCCCCCCCCCCCCCCCCCCCCACCCCCCAACCCCAAACCCCCCCCGCTAACTTATTAGCACAGATAGTGACTATACAGTGGGTGCAGAAAAAGCGTGCGTGCTGTCCGCAAAAGAGATGTCGCAGAAACTCAAGTCTAATGCAGCAAAGAGACTCAGGCTTCAGTAACCTGCATGATTAAAAAGCACATTGCCTTATTTCTCTTTGCGCTGCAGACTTATAGAGTGCATAGTGAGGCAGGAGTGGAAAGACTCCCCTGAAGAGATTTCAGCCACAACGAGGTGAAAAGGAGTTTGTATAGACATGAATGATGTTTATTGCAGCTTTCTCAATTAAATACTATCTTCCAATTCCAGATTCTCATCATTAGGTTTTAGTTTTTTCTTTTATCAAAGCAAACTTAGCTGCTTCGCCCTTCACTACATTTTCCTCCATCGGTTTTGAGTGAAAGTGGAGGAAAGCCTGACAAAGGGAACTGTGGGTATTATGTTTGAGAGAACTCTCTACTGTAAGCCACACATTATTTACAGTTATCCTAAGTTCTTAACTAGTTACTAACTGTTCTGTCATCTATCTCTATTTCAAAGTTTAGACTGAGATAAGGTCATAGATCAATGTGATTCCTCACCTCTCTTTGGAGGGAACAAGAAAACATGGATTCCTGACAACTCATTTGAGCATGTTAAGGCAGGAATCTCCAAATCCGGTCCGGAGGGGCTGGTTTCCTGCAGGTATTCCATGCCTCTCTGCAGCAACACACCTGATTCAAATGAATGGGTTAGTGACAGGCTTGTAATACAACATGCAGAGCGATCACTTTGATTTGAATCAGGTGTGTTTCAGTTGGGAAACTTTCAATACCTGCAGGACACCTGCAGGTGACAGGTGATTATTTAAGGGAACCTATATGTATATTTATACCACAAGACAGATTGCAAGTCAAAATAATACAAAAAGTTTTACCATGATAATAATAATGATGCATTTTAAGGTAGAAGATAATGCAGAGATTTAAGGCACTCCTCACTGCAGTGCCAGGATGTTTCTATACAGTTTATATCTATATTTGGTTAAGAGATAACTTTATATGAGTGAGGATGGGGGATGTATGTGTGAAGGAGTGTATTGTTAAACAGTTTTTATTATGTAGACTTTCTGTTGCTGCTGCATGAAAAGTGCTTTAGAAATAAAGTTTGTTTGATGGATTAATGGAAATAAAACCAAATGCACAAAATCCAGATGGCACTAATCCGGTCAATCAGTAAGGGTGTGTCTTCTCTTTGTCCTCAAATGACAAGCAGTCATATTTTTTTAGTCTGAGCGACAGTGAAATGCAGTCCTGTTGCTTTTGTCACAGATTTGTGAAAAGGACAGATGTGCTAAGCTTTCAGCACCACGGACAGCTACACGTTTTTACCAGCCTCTGACTCAGCACCAGAAACTGCTTCAGTAAATCAGACTGGACTTTTAAGGCTTCCCTTCGCTATATTTTTGACTTTTATTGAGCTTTTTTTTTTAAACAGTAAGTTGGTGCTGGTTAGTCTGGCAAGCAAACCAGTTTGTGAACACGTGTGACCATGTCAGGACATCTGAGGACTCAGAGAAAAAGATCCACATCAAGAATATTGATGTTGATACGTCTTTTCTATGCAAGAAATCACTTTATCTACAAACGTTTGAAGAAAAGAGGAGTGTTTCTTAGTTAGTGTGTGGTACCAGTTAGCCCACAAACCCCAACACTGGGAAAATTGGCACAGGTAACTGGACAGTAACTGCTTTTCTGCTGTGCTTTGTTTTCATTACGTTTTTTTGATTAATTAGCTTGAAGCTGCAGTTATTAGTTTATGAGTAAAGAGCTTATTGAAGCTAAATTTAGTTGGAAAGTGTTATTATTGCATTTAAACCCAGTTAAAATAATTTTGATAGAAAGAAAAACAGAAAAAACCTTTGAAACGTTTGAAAATGTTTTCATGTTTAATCAAAATGTTTTAACTTTCTTTCATATGTCATATGAACTCTTCTCTGATGGCATAAATGTGTTTATACGGGACAGTCAGCATTACATGAAGCGAGGCTGGAAGGAGTTTGCACCAATCTTTAGCTCCCACATGGCTTATTTACTATTTGTGGTTGCATTATGTTGTATTTGTCAGTAGCTGAAAATGTGTTTTTTTACTTACTGCTGCACAGATGTTGCCTCCAGATAACTGCATTGTGCTGACTAACATTGATTTAAGTGTTTAATATTTAAATTCATTCATTTTGGTCCAATAGCGGTGCTTCAAACCCATGAAATAAACTATTTACATGTGATCATATTGAGTTAAATCATGTTGTAAGGAACATTATCGGTCAGAAACAGGTGAATGGAGTGTAAATGTTGTCAATGGAGCTCCCTCTGTCTCCACCAGATGAAATGGTATCATAAATTGTTAAACGCAATAAGGCACAGTGTTACTCACTGTCTTGTATCCCAGATGGTGTGGCCCAGATACAGACATTCACCTTTTATAGCACGCGTAGGTGTGCTGTCAGTGCTTGCACATCTTTAGTGAGATGCAATTAATGCATCATACTTTATACATTATTTAAACACTGGAGTATGGCAGTGAGTTAGATCTGTTTCTGGAAATAATGTGTATGGCTGCACACAGCCTTGCAAGATTAACAAAGACATAATTAACAAAGAGATCTGTCACCTAAATGTTAAGTAAGGCAGATTTCTGGATCAGACATGTTGATATATTTCTCAATTCTTGCACCAAGTGCAAGTTTCCTCCTCTTTTGCTGTTTTTCCATTTTAAGTTGCATGCAGCTATATTGCTCAAAGATGATGACATGACAAAATAGTGACAGTCATGGTGACGTGTGTCCTCTGAAGTCACCCGTAGGGTTTGGGTTTGGATGTGTGAGTGTGCTCATTAGTTCATGGCCTCATTGTCCAAACATAGAGTCTGCAGAAAGACAGATGACTTTGCTGGTTCTGAACTCATGTATGTCACGCTGCACAGTGCCTCAGATAATCTTATATAATATGAGCAGCGAAAACAAACCAAAACAAAACTGAACATCACCTTTAAAATCAATAAGATCTTATATTTCTTACACAAAACTGAAATACATTTACCTTTTGCTGAGGTTTTTGCACAGACCAGTAATTTAGATGCATCATTGGCTCATGGCAAACTTAAATGCAGTCTCCACAAAAGATGACATGCTTGTTTAATGTCATCTACAAGCAGCAACGTACTTTAATTCAATACCAAATTAGAAATAATGTAAAAACAGCATTAAATGGTAAAACCTCTCAGAACTGAAGCAACAGGTGATCAGTGTTTTGCATAAAAGCAACCAATCTGCTGAGTTTTATTATGGGCTATAAAAATGACTTAATATTAAATATAGTACTGACTAATCATAGTGTTTGAGTCTCTTAGGCATCACTGCATAAAAAGCAGAGGAAAATCAGTGTGTGGACTCTCTGCAGTTCTCTGGGAACACGCAGCTTTAAACCTGCAGTATTAAAGCAAATAATATGGGTCCCAATCAGGGAGGGCAGTCATCTGCTTTGACTGGTTGGGGTGGAGAGGATAGGAAAGACAGATCAGCATGCACTGCAACTTTTATCCAGGAAGACCTGCAAAAAGAAGAGAAACATGTTATAGTGCCAATACTATCATATGCTTCATTGGGGTCCCTCAGGATGTCACAACGACCTCTGCTAAAAATGAGTATTGCAGGACATGAAAAATTTCAACCAATACTGATAATTTTGGATTACTATAATTTGCAGTTTGAGCTGGATGTAGTGATGGAAAACTGATATTTAAGTAGGTCTGGCATATCCACCAAACAGTTTTGGCTCTTCAAATGTTTATTTTTTTCATGTCCCAGCACAAAAATGTCCTCATTTAAACAACAAAGTGCATCCTTTGAGATTTTTATAACAGGTGTACGGCTCATCTCCAAAAGATATCTGTGTAGATAATATATTTACTGACATACTGTGTCAGCCCCAATAGCAAAATGTAATCACATAAAATAAAGAGCATCCTCAAACGTTGGGTGAATCCTGTAACCTTTTCGGTGTCTTAAAAAGTTTTTACAGTGTTCTGAATAAATACACTGACCCTCTGTGTTTTTGTTTTAGCTTTAGCACCACTAGCTGCTACAGATATTTGCTACCGTTAGCTGCTAACGCTAGCTGCTAACGCTTCGTTTTCCATACTGCTTCGCTGCAATGATGACTTTTTAGGTGAACTTTTACATTAGTTCTTTTCAAAACTTGAAATCTTCTTCTCTCTTTGAATTCCCAGTAATGCTGGGATACACTATAATACGTACTGCAATGTTATAGCACACTTTTGCTACAATATGTAGCTACTGCTTATTATTAGTCTAGTTAGGTGCGCATAACCTGCACATCTTTGCCACATTGGCCTGCTTTATGGCTGTGTCGCCTGAATAAAATAAACCCAAATTAGAATATATTTTTGAGGATTTGTATCTAAAAAATGTACCTATTGGTCTGATACAATAAATAAATAAATAAATTGCCAAATTAATATTATTGGTCCATTTACTAAATGATAGATCAAGAACAAGAACTGTGCCTTCTGCATTAAAGGCATTTTCATGCAAAATGCAAAAATGCAAAAATGGCATTGAACTTTTGGCTGCTATAAGAGTTGAATCGGCTCATTGTGGCAATTGTAATTTCTTTAAAAGAGATTAAAACTATCCGATAGACTTCCAAGCTCAGTGGATGAGAATTACAGTGATAGAAATAGAAACTAGAAGTTGTGCAGATGTGAGCGTGATGATGTGTCTGAGCTACAAAAGTATCTTAGATTAACTTTGTGGTATTAACGTGTACTTATTTTTATATATTCAAAATGTGTGTCTATCACATAAAGCCCTTTGATTTCCTTTTGAATGAAATGCGTTTATATAAAAAAGGTATGAATTAGCTTGAATCTCCCCCATAATATTAAATAAACAAATTGTATAATAGATGATCATGTTCAGTTAAAACAAATAAGTCAAACCTGCAACCGACTGATGTTGTGTGGAGCAAAATTACATAAAAGATACAACAAAAGATACAAACTCAAACAGTTAAGCAGCTACTTTGAGCTATTTCAGCTTCATGATTTACTGTGTTGCCCAAAAAGGAAGCGATGCAACACATTTGTAAACATATCAATGTAAAATCTCTGCAGTTATGTGTCAGATAGCTATACGTTACTACCATAATGTGCTAGGTAAACAGGTTTCAGATAATCTGAAAATTACTTCCTTATTTAAATTTATATTTTTATTTTAAAGCCTAGAAATGTATTCAGGATAGCATGTAAAAAATAATATACACTTTATCAGAAAATCTTATCGAGATGCTGACATTTATAAAAATGATTAGAGAGCAGATTATAAATTCATTATGACTGGTGTAATGTCAGAGACATGTCAGAATAAATGTGTGCGTCAGCATAATCAGATGATTAAGTTTACATTAAAAAAGCACAGACAGCATTAAGCTGCTGATGCCAGTCAGGTGTCATATTTGACTCTTTTTACTCCTACTATTGGCTTGCATGCCTGATTAAATTGCATGGAACAGTTTTACATTTTGCTGTGAGGGAGCAGGTGAGGACCCCTGTCACACAAATGCAAATGAGAGGAATTACTGCAGAATAACTGCTGAACGTGGAAATAGTATCACTTTTAAGCTGAGTCAAATAGCAGCTTTAGGAAAGTGCGTTTGTTTGCATGTGTTTTGACAGCTCTAGCACCAGGTATCTGCAATGAGAGGTTGAGTGTTAAGGGCTATTTTTCCAAGTGCACTCAGAAAGCAGCTGGGCATGAAAGGCTTCAAAAAGAAGTGTTTTCACAGACCGAATGATAAGGAGTGGCGAAAGACTCGACAACAACCAGGTTTGCATCCGACTAGCTCAGTGAAAAGCGTTTTGCTGAGCGACGATGAAAAATAAATGTGTGAAATCCAAATATGCAGCTATTAAAATCACATATCATGCTTTCATTGAGCTCTCACTCTGTCTCTTTTCTTAGCAGCTCTTCTTGATATCGCTGCTGTCCAAGTCATCCCTTTGTTCTCCTCCTCACTCACACACACTTGAGTTGACTTTGAGTCTTTCCTTGTCGGTGTTAACCTTTAGCCTGATGAAAGCCCTGCATGACATAATCACCATATCTGTGTGTGTTGATGTGTGTGTTCACATCTGAGGCCCCACGCAGGGGATGTCCAAAGGATTTAAGGAGGGGGCTTTCTGAAGGGAGCTGTGGTTCTGTGTTTACAGGTGTGTGTTTGTTTGCCATGGACTTTGATTTTATACTAAATATTGCAGAAAGAAGAATTAAGGCTGCTTTGGGTAAACTGGAAGCAGGTAAGGTTTTATTAGCGATTACAACAGATGTTTTGTGTTTTAAGGGACATAATTAAGAACTAAAGGGTGATTAATCATAATTTGAAAGACTTTTTTTTTTAACCATTTCTTTCCTATTTTTTCTCTTTTGTTAGGTTTAAAGGTTAATTAAAAATTGAATTTAAATAATTGTTAAATTAACAAATTGATGTTCCCATCTGTAGTTTGGAAAAACATTTAACTAAGTTTGTGCAAAAAAGTGCAAAAAAAATCCTATGAATTTTCTGAAGGGGCTGGCGTTTAACTGGTGAAAATATTCATCTTACTGGATTTAATGGGCTCCGTTTTTACCTTTTTTTTTTAATGAAGATGATAAATTAATACATTTATGTACATTAATTTATGTTACATTAAAAAGTCAGAGACAAAAATCAGAGTTTCAAAATCTAAAAGTCAAAATATATTAATAAGCACAATAATTGAATTAATCTCACACAGATCTTATAATATTAGACATAAAATGCTGAATGAAAAAAATATTACTATTGTAAACATATTGTTTTATATTAAATTTGATGCCATGAAGTTTTTTTTAAAGACTTCAGCCAGCCTCATCAACCACACTGTAGATGCATTGTGACTGAATTAATGCAGGATTTCCTGAAAAACACCTGCTGTGACCTGCTGCAATGACAGGGCAACGTACCAAACATACTAAAAACATCAGAAACAGAACATACAGTTACTACATTTGCACACACTGCATATAATTTCAGTTTAATGAAAAAAACTAAAAAATGACTATATTACATTTATTTTCTATACACAGAAAAGCAGATTAGATGTCATTATGTAATACTATGTAACACATGAAGCAGGTGCTGCCTATATTCAGTAATAAATAAACGCTCATAAGGAGGAAGGATGGCTGGTTTTTAGTGTTCAATTCAGTTCCCAAATAAAATTTCAGATTTATTGATTTATGATGCTACACTGCAGTCATCAAAAATGAGTTCTGGCTTGAAGAGGGGAGAAATACTTCTCTTATTGTTTAGATTTGGTCTTTTTTGTATCTATTTCACCGCAGATAGAAAGAAGTGTAAATAATAAAGTCAAAATATTATTGGTTATAATAATAATGGATCACAGACATGTGTCTCAGAAAAATCCATTGAATTCCTCATTAGGTTTAGATTTCCCCAAATGCTTTCTTTGAGCATTATGCAGCTCCACCGTAAAACTTTGTAGCATCAAATTCCAAATGAGAAAACTTCAGAGAAAGATCTATTTCTACAGCCTACACAGGAAATCTTTATTGCTTACACACCTCATAAAGTGGACTGAGAGGAGACGCGACACAATGACATGCTTCATAAAATACCTCGTGTAGTGTCTGATAAGTCAGGCGTCGCTTCATAGCATCTGTCTGAAGGACTCTTACGTCACCGTCAAGGGCTATGTCAATGTGTGTTTGTGAGTAGTGTACAGATGATGTCAGCTGCTTATCTGTTGCTTCCTGTGAAACACCATGACCAAGGACTTATTTTTTAGGAAATTTCCCAAATATTTCACAATAAAAGCAAATCTTTCAGAGGGAATTCCTGATATAAAGCAGGATGAATTCTGAGGCTTCACCTTAGAATTAATTCATGAAAAGTTCAAGCTTTTTGCTGTCCTGCATCCTCGTAAACCTTTGATAAGGTAGATAAAGAATGAGAATATTCAAACATCAGCAGAAAGGCGCTTTATAAGTTTTTTTTGTAGAAATCTCCCTCGTGCCTAAAAGAGCCTTTCTTTCATGTGTATTGTGAGCAGAGAGGATTGGATGCAGTCCATGTTGTAGCTTCTCAGGCTGAATGAGATCCTTTAATGCACCATGTTGCTGAACTCTTCATATTGTCTGGATTACTGTGCACGCTCATGCACACTAGTCTATATTTCTGTAGAGGCTTCTCTTTAATGCAACACTGTGGCTAAAGTAAGATTAGTCACAGGTCTGTTTGGTGTTACGGTTGCCCTCAGAAATGGGTGTGCTGCTATCTAAAGCTTAAACAGCATTGGTTTATGTCTTATTGACATTGCCACAATGGCAGCAAACGCTCAAATTAAATTGGTTGTGTATAATCATATTTACAATGTCAGCAGTAAAGGATTATATTTTAGTTTTCATTCAAGAGGACTTAAAAATCACACAATGTAAAAGCTCTCTTCTGTAAGAATTTGCTTCCATTTACAGGAACTTTTTAAGCTCTCCTCACAACAGTAGGCTGAAATCAAAGGCTCAGTTCTTCCCTGCATGTGTGAGACCGTGGGTGGTTCTGAAAATGTTCTCCTTTGTCCAGCTTTGGTAGCTTCACAAAATTATATCTGTTATTCATGTTTTCTGTCATTGTGATTCACGTCTCGTATTCAAAATGACTTCAATCACTAACAAAAAATTAAAAACTGCTGCTGACATTTTCACACGTGCTGAGATGCTTGCAGGCATCAAACTGTAGCTTAGCTTAAGTTGCCACCCACTTACAGTATTCACACTGTTACACTTTATTATGCATGTGCTTTTTTTGTTTATCTCATCTCTCCTAAATCAGTTATTTTAAGCTCAGATTACCCATAAACTACTATCCTGCAGGTTTTAGTTGAGTCCCCATGCAACAAATGTTAAAGGGCCATTGTGCAGGGCATAAAGTGTTCTTGAAAGGATGCATATAAAACCTGCTTGACAGTGGCCATCAAGAACTGGAGTTTGACATTCCTGACCTGGATAGTTAGCCTTTAAAAGAAAAACCATCATATGATGTGTTTTTCACTCCTTAAAAGAGATATATGATGCTTTTAAATTCCTCCTTTTAACATGTAAATCATGAATTTATTTTGTGTATAAAGTAGAACCACAATGCTTTGGTCTGAATTCCTGCTTATTCTCGCTCCACACACACCTTAAAACCCTGTTCTGGGGTGCGTCTTCAGAGCGACTCGTTTTGGTATGTGGATGAGACATGTTAAGCCCCGCCCCCCACCACGTCACAGGAAGTTCCACTCTACCCTGTTCCGCTATGTTTGTAGCTTGATAGCAGCTAATCTCCCGGCAGAGAAACATTTTATTGATAAGTTTACTATAAATGTCAACGTAACAGATTCACCACATTTAATAACTGGAAGTCCACGACCTTATTTGACAGACCCACAGCAAATACTGTGATGTAATAAATAAATAATAAAAAAAAACATCTTAGAAGGTGATAGTGCATTTTAGATACATTTCTTCCTAAAAGAAATGACTTCTGTTACACATTTCTTCCTAAAAGAAATGTGTAACAGAAGTCATTTTAAGACCTCCAGACACCCTAAACAAGTTCACCAGCTCACTCCCATTCCAGCCTAAAACATCTCTTCACTTCCTTGCTGACTCTTTTTGGGACACGGTGGCTATCCAAAACTTCATCAACCTAAACCAAAAGAAGCCAACTCCAGTCCAGAGCCACACCACTGCAAGTGTTGAGACATTTGCTGCTGTAGCACCTGAATTAAATCAATGGGTAATTAGCAGAATTATGCAGAGTTGGATGTCAAGATCCACAAAAGTCTGCTAGTTAAATCACAGTGTGTCAGGTGTAATGCAGCAGGGAAACTTCCAATCCTTGCAGGAGTGCGACTCTTTGCCTACCTCTGACCAGGACCATTCAGTGTGTAAATGAGTCACCACAATGGGTAATGAGCCTCTCCTGGGCTCATCATCTATGGCAGTGTTTCTCAACCCTGGTTCTCATGTTCCCTTACCCTTCATGTCTTAGAGGCAACCCTACATCAACACACCTGAGTGAAATAAATGCTTGTTAATAGGCTGCAAAAAACCTGAAGAGAAAGTTAATTAATTTGAATTAGGTGTGCCAGTCTGATCCTCAGCTGCAGAAATTTGCCATGGAGACATGAAGGTCACCACTCTGGCAGGGAAGAAACCTGAGTTTTTGCATGAGATTAAGCGGTTCTGTCTGGATATTGTTACCATGCTTGGGCTCTGTAACCAGTATCCTTGAAAAAGGCTGGATCCTGGTGAGAGGTGCCTAATAGGGGTGGGCATTCCCCTTGACTTGGTGCCCCCCTGGGGGAGAAGAGGGTAGCCTCCCTTTCCATTGTGCTTATCCAATCAATTTAAACATTACTCATAGAGGACTTAATCATACTAAAATTACAACTTAAAGTGCCTAACATTAAAAACAAGATGAACCCCCCCTTTCCCATTCGTTTTCCCCTTTTTCTAATAAATAAAGTTAATAAATAAACATTTATACAGACACATATAAACATACTGCGCGCACACACACACACACACACACACACACACACACACACACAGGTAAACACATACATAATCACATCATGAAAACTAATACACTGGAGAGTGAATATAGAACAAAAAGGAACAATATGAACATAAAACTATAGAAAATAAAATATTTATACTGTGTAAAATGCAATAAATAAGCTAAATAAGACCATAAAGTACCTATTTTAGTTTAAAGAGTGGGGGTGGATGAGAGCTGCCCATGTTTCTGAAGGTTTTGAATGCTGTGGGGCTGTTCTGACAGACACGTTTCTGCAGCATTGTGTGTACTTTGAAGACAGTACCTCTGGACTGGCAGACTGGGATGGTGGTTCCTTTCTTCAGGAATGAAGATTACAAAGTACCCCATATACCACAGGGGTAGTATGGGGTACCAACCCCCCTTGTATGGGCTTTTCAGTCTCGGTATGACTGGTGTCAGAGCTTGGTCCACATTACCAACAACATGTCAGATTTGCTTCCTGTGAGGGTTAGACTTCAACAAGGCTTCCTTTTATTCTCAATTCTGTTCATAACAGTTTTAGGTGCATCCGAGGTGTTGAGGGTATCCGATTTGATGACCTCAGGATCAGATCTCTGCTCTTTGCAGATGATGTATTTGTGTTGGTTTCGTCTGGCCGTGATCTCCCGCCCTTGCTTGAACGATTCACAGCTGAACGGTTGGGACAATCCAAGTCCAAGACCAAGTTTCTCATCCAGAAAAAGGGTGTTGTGTCCTCTCCAGGCTGGGAATGAGTCCTGCCCTAAGAAGAGGCAATGAAGGGAATAATTGAGGGTGAGATTGGTGTTGTGTGTGCAATTATGTAGACTCATGGATTGGGTCGTGACTAGAAGAACAAGATTGAGAATATAAGTGGTTGAAATTAGTTTCTGTCGCAGGGTGGTCAGGCTATCCCTAAGAGATACGAAGCACTGCTATCCAGAAGGGGTTCAGAGTAGCGCCACCGCTCCTTCACATTGAAGAATCAGAAGAAATGGTAAGGAAATCAGGTGAGAGTGGCTCCCTGATGAGGTGTTCTGGACTCAAGAGACGCTGGAAGGTCTGGGACAGCCTTTGGACAAGCTGTTGAATGAAACCGGAGAGTGGTAAGTCTGGGGTTCCCTGCTTAGGTTTCTTCCCTCATGATTCTGAGCTGGATATGTGGCAGAAATGAGACGTGTGAATGAAAAAATGTGGCTTAAAATTTAAGTATTTGTTAAGGCTGGCTAGAATACAATGTCACAACTGCAGCCTCTAAAGTATATTAAGATTTCAGAGACACCAGTAGCTTCAAATACCTGCTTGTAACTCATTAGTTCCTCTTTAATAGCTGCTTTCTTGACAATGCAGCCTAACTGAGACATTTTGCAACACATTGCCCAATTTTAACTGGTTTAATAGATGCTTGTGAGCAGTGTAGTATAGGATTTAGTGTAGAGACGAGACAGTCTGATTGAAAAAGACAGGAGAAAAGCTAAACAAGTTAAATCTAATATAAAAAATGTAATCCTGCAGAATAATTTGCAGCACTATTTTTCATGGTTTCCTTTTTCTTCAGTGTCCGATTGTCACGCCTATTGGTTTGTTCACTGGGTTTAGCGTTTTCCTGTCAGCACAGTTTCCTCTCTGGTTCAAAAAGCTCAGAAACCTGCTGCCTCTTGTCTGTATGAGGAAGCCTTTCATCATAGTCTGACACTGAGACACCATAGTAGCATTACTCACCATAACACAGCACACAGTAACCCACCTGGGATGTGACTCATTCCAGAAAGGCCAGAAGGTCGCAGTGAAGCAAACGGCTTAAAACCACTGAAGAAAAATGACTTTCTGACTCATTAAAGAGGAGGAGCAGTCAGCTGGCAGTGTTGTTCAGCTGCAATTGGAAAGCATTTACTTTCTGACCCAGATCACTGCCCAGTGGGAGAAAGGAAGTAAATTAGCATTGACAGACGTATTTGATGCCTCTGGCACTTGTCCAGTCTGGGTTGTATGTTCTTCTCCAGATGTACATTGTCATCTGCAGGCGCTGAAAATATGTAGTTTGCAAGGAAAACACATACATTTTAATGTGATGAATGCTGCAGAAGGTAGACCACTGCTGTAGAAAACCATCTTTACAAGGTTTTTCATAACCTGGGGGAAGTGGCTTTAGGTTCCTTCCCTTTAGATAAGCTGTTTGTTTAACATAAACCATTGACAATATGAGATTCAAATTCCCTGCTAATTGCTGCGATAGGTTCCAGCACCCCGACAACCCTAAGTTACATAGAAAATGGACGGGAGGATTAATGATCAAGAATTTCTTCTCAAAGTGATACAACCAAGATCATCCCCTAAGCCTGAATTTGACTGAATCAACAGGCATATACTGTATACAAGAATGCTGCTGGTCATGCCTGAACACATTGCCGTAGAGGCCATTTAGGTTGTAATTAAAGATTGACAGCTGTCTGAGATCAAAACCTGCCATGATGTGCACATTAAATCCTGATGCATTTTATCACCAAGGAGGAAACTAACTGATTATAGTAAAAATGAGGGACAGCACTACTGAGAGGACGCAAAGATGCTAATTGCTTTTATGTTCTCTAAAAGTTTAGAAATTATATATTTTAATTACAAATTTTTGGTTAACTAAACTATCTGGATAAACCCTGTGTTTGCCTCTGATGAGCACATAAAATAAGCATTTTTTCTTTTACTTTCAGCACCTATTTTATGTAAAGCCTCACTCCAGGGAGTTTTGCCTCTGTCTTGTTATCTCTCTTCTGCTCTCAACGCTCCAGCATCTTCTCTCGCCTCCCCTCCTTCCAGCCCCCGCTGTGGATTTTGGGGAAGGATGTGGAGCAATTATGTAACTACTCTGATGCAGAACTCCATTTTTCAGGGGTTCTGTGTTGAAAATGGTCACTGATTACTTTAACCTCCTCCTCATCCTGCTTCCACCACTTCTCATTGTGATGGGAAAATGAAAACATCAAACCAACACATTAAAATAGGAAAATAATTTCTGTCTATATGTAAGATATAACTCAAAATCCTAAAAAATGCTACATTTGTCCCACTTATTTTAATTTTATTTGATTGCAGATACTAAAAATACTCTTGTATTTATTGGTACAACCCCTTTCATTCTTCTCTCACCCACCCTTCCCATCTCCCTTGGATAGGACAGATGGTTCTCAACCAGAGACCTGGGAGCTTGAGTATCCTATGCATTATCTTAGCTGTTCCTAGGACTGCACTCTTCTGGACGGAGATGTCTGAGGTTTCTCCAGGTATCTATTGGAGCTACTTCTTAGTGTTTTCATTCTCCACCACCTTGGGGGGTGTCTCCCAACGGGACTTAGTGGTCTCCAGAACAACAAATGTTCTTGTATACAACGCCGGCTACTTGGTTATGGCGCTCCATGTATTCTTTACCTGCCAGTATCTTGCACCCAGCTGTGAGGTGCTGGATCG
>JBAMIG010000026.1:8510542-8523387 GCA_037177335.1 Kiunga ballochi | reverse complement strand
ACACTGGCAGCAGCTTTCTCACACACACATAAGAACAGTGAGATTGAAATGTGAGCGGGTTAGCCTTCCCGTAGTGCTCGGATTTGCTCGGATTTGCTCTTCTGACATACAATACAGTGTAAAAACATTGTTATTTTGTGTCAAAGCTTCTCGCTGTATTCTAGCTGTGAGCTGGAGCGATGCTGAAATACAGACTTATTTGTAACAAGAAGACGTGTCTATTGGGTGTAAACTGTCATTTTCATTATCAATTAATATGTTAATAATGTTCAAATTATTGCCTCTGACAGCCTGAGGTGATAAACAGTCTTAGTCTGTGAAATAGTTTTGTCGTGCACATGCATATAAATTTGCAAGAGCACTGTATAACAACAAGAAAATACATCTAAAATGCAGAATATCCTCACAAAAAATCAAATCTCATTGAACTTGTGCATCTATTCTGTCATGATGTTGTCTGGTTGTACATTATACCTACAGCTTTATTAGGATGTGTATCTGACATAAAATGCTGCATAAAGATATGCAGGACACACTCAGTCGATAACCAAAAGTATCTCAAGGTCTTGTTTTGGGGTGGTGTAACAAGGAGCACGAGGTTAACTGCTGGTTAGCTTCAGCGGCCGGGCTGCTGAACCACTGAGCTCCTTGATTTGCAGCTTTTCTTTGAAACCCCAGCCAGAATTATTAGCATGCTTAGTGACCGTGAGGATGAAATTATGGATATGCTACACTGAAAATTTACCCTCAGAGGTTATTAAAACCCAGTCCCTTTATTAGCAGGAACCAATTATCTAAAGAGACCTGTTCAGATACGGGGACATTTGCAGGAGTAAAATAGAAGAGAAAACCAATGCAAAAAAGCATTGAAATCATCCAACAGGTAAAAATCTGACCTGGCATTTTACCCAGAACTGTTCCTCCCAGCTGACCTCTGATTACCTCCACATTTCTCAGGAGGAACATGAATCAAAGGCTAACTAAAAGGTAGTTCAGCTGTCACAACATGAACCTTACCCCTAGAAAAACAGCATCCCTCTTCTTAAAATGGCTCTCCACCAGAGAGCCAGTGCTAAATTGTTTCACGCTGAAGCCACTTCAGTGATGAATGCCATCCAGGGAGAGACCGCTCTGTGGTTACTTCTCTATCTATATGTCTGTCTCTGTCTGTGCAGGGTGTTCCCATGACTTGTGATCAGCAGATGACACAGAAGAAATGTGTTTTAGCTGGAAAAGCTTCACAAAAAGTGGAGACTTATAAGCAAAAGAAGCGAGTGGTAGATTGATAAAAAATGTTATGCTTCCCTGTAGATGAACATAAACCTGCTTTTTTCAGCCCTGTGTGTTTCTATGATTTATCAAGTTAATGTAAATAAGGATGAAATGACTTTGCTCCACATGAATTCTCCACTCGGGTGATTTTGTTTGCATATCTATGTGTGTGTGTGTGTGTGTGTGCGCGTGTGAAGCCCTTGAACGCCTCGTTTGTGTGAGACGGCGTTGTTATTTTATACAGCATTTATCTCTGCATGTAGACTCAGACTGGAGCGAATTAACAGACAATATGACATGTCAGATCTGCGTGGCAGCCGACTGATTGAATCACATCACATTACGGTAAAAAAGAAAAAAGGAGCTGTGTGTGAGTGTGCGCGCGTCTGGATGGGGGAATACCTCGTCTCTGGAACAGTCTGGAAACGGGAGGCTGTTGCCATAGCGACGTGGGAATGGGGAATTTCCCTGGTAACAGACAGGATGTGGAAATAATGGGAATATTTGAATATTTGGGAATATATATAACTGGGAATAATGGGAATGTTACCTTGATGACTGCATGGGAACGTCACCAGGCGGGGAAGCATAAATATGGATGAATATGTGCATAAGCGGTGTAGCATGATACTCCAACCTGATCTTTTGAAGATATTAGATTACTTGTGTGGAGTTAATTAATCAAATATTAATATAAATAAATTAATTGAATAAATACTACTAACAATAATCATAATAATTAATAATAATATTATTAGTAAAACATTTTCTCTTTGTTATATAATTTAATCTAGCAGATAATGATCAATTCTGTCTGAAACCCAGAATGATTTCATCCCAAAATATTTCTGCATTTTTAACAATGCTTAAATGCTGATTTATTCTGACTCTAACTAAATAAAAATCCAGTTCAACGTCTGAATTAAACAAAGCTCTTGCAACACTTGTATGTAAAATGTATTTAAATAAATAAAGGAGGAAACATATGAATGTTTTTTAAATGGAAATAAAGGGATAAATAGGGTTAAATAAGAGAGTTTAAATATTTTAATTTTTTTTAATTAGGACTAAAATAAAGAGATTTACCAAGTTTTGTTGTTTTTTTTAAATGAAAACTTTGTTCCTAATGAGTTAAAAGGGCATGTTACACTAGAACTAAGAGAAATCTTTTATGTAATAATCACATTTGGTAAATGAAAAATAATGACAATTTGTGTTTATTTTATTAAAAACAATGCTTGAATAAATTCTAATGTAGACATGTAAAGGGTTAAAGTATTAAAAGTTTATAAATAAGTGATTTTTCCAGAAAAAAGACATTAATGCGACACATTTTTGGCATGTCCTTCTGATACTGAAATATAAACATTTCAAGTTTAATTTTTCTTAAAAATATTGTGTTGTATATTAAAATAGAACCATAAAAGATTTTCCATATCAAGGAAAAATGCTCAAAATGATGAAAGAAAAAGCACATATGGATATTCTTTTGCATCCCTTTGCATATTGTGGATTAATTCTGTTTACTGTGTTTTCTTCTTAATCTTAATACTCTAAATATGTCATATTTAATCTATTGTGCCTGAGAATTATTGACTGTACTTTCTTTAAAATTTAAATAACATAAAGCACAATTTGCCCTTTTTCCAGATATCAGACTTTGCTGTTATTGTGCCTTTAACTTCTTTTTATACAGATTACTGCTATTTACTGCTATTTTCAACGAAAAAAGGAAACAACAAACAAGCAGAAATAATATTATTAATGGTTTTATGTAAATGTTCATTAAGTGACCCAATAAAAAATGTTTCCTTTTGACATGAAGGGGAAATGAACAGAACAGATCAGAAAAAGCTGCCATTATCCTACAAACAGATTACCTGATATAAAAGCACACACACACACACACTGTACTCCTGTAGCTCCAGTTAAGACTTCAAATGGCTTTTTAAGAAAACATTTCCTTAGATAAGTTGCACGGCCTTGAAAATTTGCGTAGGCTGAGTCACAACCCCGGGCGAGAAGCACGCTCTATAATAAAAAAATCTTTCTGTGCAATGGATCTTTATCAGACAGGGTTTCAAGCAAACACGTAGACAGATGTACAAATGCAAAGGCAACCGGTGGCGGCATGCTCAGTGCCTCCAGCCGTAACTCTAATACAGAAATACATGTTAAACTCTGTCATTCTAATATATCTTTATTTATGTTACACTCTGGATGAAGATAAGAGGAAGTAAATTACATTTCTAGCAGCTTGTGTGTTACACAAAGACGGATAGAGAGATAGATTTTAGTCTGGGCTTTGAACGGTGTGCTCAGCCTAAATGTTGGGCGTTATTTTTAATCATAAAGCAACGTGAAACGCCACCGTGTCGGCCGGGAAGAGATTTAGTTGATGCATGATAATGTGGCGGTGCAGTGGGGAGTGTTTGCAGTTATTGATCGTCTGCATCATGATATTGTGGTGAAAAATGAGTGCATGAATTTACACCTCACAACACGCTAGAAGTGGTATGCTGGGAATTTTTGCAGTTAAAGCTGCGCTTTGAAGCGTCTGCTTCGTTTCCCTCTGTCTTTCCTGCTGCACAAGATGGATCCTTCACAGAGAAGGAGAAGGAAAACACCCCATGCCCCTCTTTCTCTCTCTCTCTCTCACACACACACACACAATCCTAAAAAACTGGGTCACCCTCTCCTTTTTCCCCCCCTGTCTCTGTGCATTAGGATATACCTTCACAGTTTTACACTGTCTCTCACATACACACTCAAAGGGAATTCCCAGTCTCATTATAACTGCAGAGTCACTGATGTGTTTTTTTATAAAAGGACATCGGGTGCAGTCAAATGCAAGTGTGTGTGTGTGTGTGTGTGAGGGGTACGGGGAGTGATGAGAGCAATTATTTCAGTTAATCTCATCACTGTTGTCATTTCTGTTCTGCTCCTCTCCCTGTGCGCTGCTGCTGTTTCCATCGTTTTGCTGTATTTCAGTCATTTGTGGTTTGATTGCGAGATGCAGGAGCCTGACGCGGGAGGCGACCGGCACCTCGGTTTAATCGTGGCAACATGAAATAGCCCAAAGCATAATGTTAGGTGATTAAAATAAAAAAAAAGTGCATTTGCATATTAGATATGTGATGATGCTGATATTGCAAAGTGATAAAATAAAGTGACTTTTATTTGTGTTTAAGAACAGCGTCATGGATGCAGAAGTGTGTGAGATTGTGTAAAGGTGTGTGTAAAGTAGGCTTCATGAAGATTTGTTGGTGTTTTGTTTCAATTTGTTCATTATTTATTTGAAAAAGATTCCAGATTGCTACACTAATGTTCGTGTTTTCAGTTCAGTTCAGTGAATTTCATTTATTTCACACCTTCCTTAAGGACCTCTACAGTCATTCTTCTATAGACAGCATTTCTGATGAGGCTTCAGCATCTGGAAAGATGCATTTTCCAGGTGCTGCGTCAGCTTTCTGCTGGACTTTTTCAGTTTTTCCTAGTTTTTCTAAAGAAAATATTGCATGTTATTCTTAAATTATATCACATTTCCACTTAATAGCTCCTCTGGAATCAACTTTTTATCTTGTACAATACATTTTTTATGTCCAACTCTGTTTTCTTTGACATTTTGAGACATAAAACTAAATAAATATCACCAACAAATTGTCCTAAAGCCCAATTTAAAGCAAATTGTTTGCTAACTGCTATCTTCTTAGAGATATGAGCCATTTTATGCTTTCATGTGTCACAGTTAAATGTGTCACACACACACACACACACACACACACACACAAAGGAACAAATATGTCTCTATTAACAAACACAAAGACAAAAATTGAAAAACGTTCAGAAAACTTGGATGCTAATTATTATATTTTGCTTCACAGATATACAAGAAAATCTGAATCTTGGAAAGAAATATAAAACCAATAGGCTCTGTGAAATCTCTGCACCTTTCTAAAGAGGTTTAGGTTTAAATTGCTTAAATATTGTTTAAAAATCGCAGCATGAGGCTTAACTGGGACAACAAAACAACATGTTAAAGGCTGTGACATGAATAAAAAATGCCTGCAAATCAATATATTGGGCATTCATGAGGAAAGCAGGCTTCATGGAAAGCTACTGTAGAGCTGCTCTTTACCATCAAAGCTTCTGAAATAACTTATCAATCTTATTCAAGTGGAACAATGACCACGAAGGACGGATTAGTCCGGCATTCCTGTAATGGATTGGATGTGCTTGACTAGATTCTCCAAAAGAAATCCCCCAGGATGCAGGAGGTTACGTGTGGTCACATTGTGCTTCTTTAAAGCTGTTTTATCACAAAAGGTGCCCTCCAGGACGTGTGCAGGAAGTCTGTTCAGAGGAGGAAACAGTGAATATTTTATGACTTCTGCTGAAACTGACGGAACGTATTTTAACTTTTGTCCCGTTTAAGTTTGACTTGCTTGCAGATATTTATAGAAGGGCTTTAGAATAAAAAGTGCAGCCTTCAGGGCAGATCCTTGTTTCTCACCTGTTTCTCTTTTCTGTTTTTCTGTGTGTGGCCTGTAGAACCACAGCTGAAGGGCATTGTGACCAGGTTGTTCTGCAGACAGGGCTTCTATCTCCAGATGGGCCAGGATGGAAGTCTGGATGGGACCAAAGACGACAGCACCAACTCCTGTTAGTACAACACACGCTCTTCTATGCACACTATTAGCTGTTGTGCACGCCAATGTGCTATTATGGAAAAATGTCTCATAGCGCATGCAAAGATTGATGACTTATTATTTGGTGCTTTTACAAGAAGGGGGCATTAAAAACATAAAGGCTGTGTCTCAATTCAGAGACTGCATACTTATACTGTAAGTACGCAGACTACGTAGTCCACGAAGTGTCCTTCATAGTCTGCGTACTCCAAAGTGCTCCTTCCGTTTTAAATGAGACGCCCCTGACTGTAGGATAATTACCCATGATGCTCCAGTCCTCTGTTGCCTAGCAACGTCTAATGCTGTGTGTATCATCCATATAAGGATCATATTCTTCCACAAAAAACATGAAAATATCCTTTTATAGGACAGAAAATGAAGCCAGATAGTTCAGTGTTTATTTTCATTTATCTTAACTTACAAACACATGGAGGAAGCGGCCCAGAAGAGCTCTCCTCGTGGCAAATAATCCTCGTCTGATGCATGTAATAACATTAATTTGTGTTTAAAGGATTCACTGCCGTCCTCGCTTGTCGGCAGGGACAAATATGTGTTTATGTATTTATTTATAAAAAATTCTCATAGGCCGTGAACCGCTTCTTATTAATTTCTATCTGGCTTGCAAGGAATTCTGGGTAATTGGAGACCGCGAAGGATACATAGCATGAACACTTGTTTTAAGCTAGCTCAGCCCCAAGCGAAGCGCGCATTTGAAGTCTGGATCTGAAGCGCACTTCGAATTGGGACCGCACTTGGCGCGCCAGTATGACGTATGCGGTCTGCAAATCCACACTTTGAAGTGTGCAGTCTCTGAATTGAGATACAGCCAAAGTCTATGCTTATAATGGCTCCATTTTCAACAAGGACAATGTTGTTTCATGTGTCTGTCATTGGACCTCTGCACCAAACGCAGCCCTCAGTGAGGAGCTACACATAGACTCTATTATTATAGTAGCATTTGCAGTTTTATAATCTATTAAACTCAAAGAAAACCAAATGCTAACACCAGTCCAAAGATCCCCATCCACATTATCTGGTATGTGTAATTCTGCCTCTTTATTCTTTGCCTTTTGTTGCTCTGTTTTGTTTGCATCTCACCACAGCTTGGTGCATAAACAGAATTCCCAAAAGCTTGCCCTTGTTTCCAAGTTTAAGTACTCAACGTCAGCTAGCGTATGCACAAGCTCCATCTGATGCAGCACGTGATAATGTGGGTACAGAAAGTATGCACCATGTCACTCTGACCTCTAATCAACTGGTTGCATTGTGTTTATGAATCCTTTTTAACATATATGACTCTAAAGGCCTTCACACGGTGGATTCCACATCATGTGATGTTGTAATATTGCAAAAATGGAAAAGAGGGACTGTGTTAATCCAATTCCAGTAAAGAGAGGAGGCGTTGGGGTATTTTCATTGCTTAGTCCAGGAGCTGAAGCTGGACCACAACCTCTTCAGGACAGACTTTAGGATGTCAGTGGGACTGTTTGAGGATCTGCTTTAGGAGCGAGCTCTTTGCTTGATATGGTGGATAAGTTTGGATAAAATAACAGTGACAAGGAGATCCCTGGTGATTCTGTCAACATACACTTTTTAAATTACCTTAGTTTGAAAAATATAACCTTTAAATTTTTTTTCATCAGGTTTCATATAAAATGCAGGTTATCTGGATGAAATATTCAGAGGAAGTGTCTCTTAGTTAGACATTATGAACCATTACTTATCTTGAGACGTAAATAAAACACTATGTACAGGTTTGTTAATCTCACAAGCCAATATTTTATTCCCAAACAGGAAATAAACGTATCTGATATAGAAACTGGGAAATATATGACTTGATCTAGACACATCGTGGAACTCCGGGTATGTACTTCATTAACAGCTATTCTCCTCCTGCCACTCATCTCCACTACATTTGGTTCTTCTTATTGCTTTATTTGAACAAAATAAAACACAACCAGAGAACAGCAGGGCAGAAGAGTTCAGTTATTAAAATATAAAGTCTTTATTTGACCCTTAAAAAAGAAGAATATATGAAATAAATTAAAGAGGCTGAATGCATAGTATTTTTACCACTTATTATCATGTGATAGATCAAAATAATAGAAATATGCTTAGTGGTATTCACCAGGACAAGTATCTGATGCAGCACATAAAGTCTGAGAAACTGTATGTATCAAATATGATTTGTGATAGGCTTGATAGGGTTAACAAAAATTTTAAACATTATGTTCAAGTTGTGGCTAAAGTGCTAAAATAATAAATATTCCAATAAGAAAAGTGAAAAAAGTGGATCTGGGACATTGTTATAGGAACAACACATGGCGTCTGAAATCTCAGAGGTGATTGTTTCAAAGTTGGGCCTCAAAAACTCAAAACATTAAACAAGAAAGTGTTTTAGGTTGCAGCCATAGGCTGTGACAAGTAATAAAAAACCAGCCACAAAAGCCCAAGCTGGTTATATCACCAACTGATAAAACACCAGTTATTGTGAATGTGGAGCTCCAGAAACAATATGAAAGAGAAAAAACAATAGGTGAGAGATGGAGGTGTTTTTTATAAGGTTACAGAGGAAATACAGACATATTCCTGCTTATTATAGATGCAATTATAATCCCTGCTGTATATGACCAATCTGAATATATTTATTATGTTATGCAGATATCCTGCTTTTCCTAAAACATCTAGATAAACATAAACAAAACAGTTATATTCATAACATAAAGAACATAAAACAGCGTACATATTGGTTTATATTTTGTTTTCTAAACTCAATTAAAACAAAATAAGCTCAAATAAAACCGGTGCATCTTGCAAATACTCCTACCTGTGTACTGCTCAATGTACAGGAGACCTTAATCCACATGTGCAATATTAATATAACAAAGATGACAGAAAAAGCACAGGTTTATTAATAAAAGCTGCTTTCCAGTTAGAGGAAGCTTTGCTTTTGTGCACGACGTAATGAGCATGCACATAAATGTAATGCATCCCTCAAACACGGTACATGCCGTGCAATTGCTGCAATATTCACTTTGCTTTTATATAATCAGAGGTGAAACTCAAGCATTTTTATTTCTGTAAACAAGACTAAAAAGCACTTTTTCTTTCCTTCTGTTTTTGGGTCATAAAACTATTATCAGCATTAAATCACATTTTCCATTAATTACAAAGTCATCTCTCTTGGTAATACTTCAACTCGAACCGAATTGTTTATTTTATAACATTTACAGACTTTTTAAAAACCCAAAATGAAAATTGTTTTGCATCTATTGGTAAAAAGTTGTTGCTGTTTCCTTTTTCGCATCTGGTCCGTGTGATGAAAAACAAAGTGTCCTATAGCGGCTCAGCATTTAAAAGCAGCCAAAGGCTATCAGCTGTCTGTTCCTTCACCATCACTGAGCGCTGGTCTTTAAAGCTGACCTGATGGAGATGCACCTGGAGATGCAGTCACCTGATCGTCCCTTTGTCTCATTAAGCTTATCTTCCTCAGATATAGACGATGAGGAGGTGGCCGGGTTGTTTTCTCTTCCTTTAGAATTTAGGATGTGTTTCTCCTTAAAAGCTCCTGCAATAATCCGAGCTGCCTCTTCTAATCACCAGAGAAACCCACATTTCCGTCCTCTAAACATGTAAAACACACACATCAGCTCAGCTTGCCCGCTTTTCTTTTCTTCCTCAGCTCTGTTTAACTTAATTCCTGTGGGTTTGAGAGTCGTGGCCATCCAATCAGTCAAGACTGGTCTCTACATCGCCATGAACGGAGAGGGTCACCTCTACTCCTCGGTGAGCGTACACACACACACACACACACATACATATATATGGGAAGAAAGGTGAGAGTCAGACACATCCATGTTTTGTTTCGTCTCACAAACTGCTGTTAATGAGTCAAACTTCTGCGCCTCCATTTTTTTCTTTTAAGGCAAGAATGGGACTCTCCAGTCATAGAGTTCACTTGCACACTATCTGCTGTTCATCCAGGTGAACCAGGTGTCTGGTTCTGACGGGCTCACATCCCCTCAGGGGACATGAATAGAATCACTCCCACTTCACACAAGGATGAACAGTTGTGTTGTGCCTCAGACTCATTAGTCTATTGACTATTTATGTTTTTTAAAAGTATTTAAAACTTTAAAAAATCAGTTTTTTAAACGTTTTTTACCCATCTTCTTATTTTTCTCTCAGCTGGACTCCATGCTGCTTTTTTTTTTATCCAGTTCATGATCCAAATGTAGACAATATTTCAGAAAACCATGAAATATTACAATTTGACATCATTTTTGTAGCTGCTAAATCAATAAATAAAACAAAGTTAAGTTATAACTTCTTCTCCTGCTGGTCCTTTGTAACCGAGCCAGCTGGTCTGAGCGGTGTTATGTGGAAAAATGAAGTATATAAAACAATTCACCTTACACTTGCAGATTTATGTGGCTGTAATTATATAATGCAAATATATTAGCTCATGTAAATATCTAATTAATTCTTAAAAACAATTAAAGAATCATCAGGAAGCCTTGTAAGAGTTCTTTTCTGCGTGTTATTTATTTATTAATTCATTTTAAATACAACGCAGAAAGCTAACACATTTATGCAAGAGGCTAAAATGAAATCTTTTTGGAACAGAGGGTGAGAGATTTATTATTCAGAGGGAGGTAGAAGGAAAAATAGGGATAAATTAGATATGTTAACTTCATCTTTTACCTTAGTGTTTCACTTGTTTTTCTTCTTTTTAATAGTCAGTCAAGTACAGACAAAAAACTTCAAAGATAAAAGTAAAATAAGTAAAAAAAAATTTACCTAAAAAAGCAAACAAAAGAAGAATATTACTGTTAACAAGAAAAAAGAAGCAAATATAAACTGAGGGGAAGCTCTGTAATGGAGTAACTGTGTTGAGATGTTCAAGCACAATGAATTATTTCAATGCCGACTCCTCAGAAACAGTTCACACTCATCCACAAATGTCCCTTCTTTTAACATCATCCCTCCTCCTTCCGCCCTTGCTTTCCTTTTTCCAGGAGAGATGACAAGAAGGGACAGAGGGTGATAAAAGGAGACGAGAGGTGATACAGGGGACAGGGAAACAGAGGTGGATGAGAGTAGGGAGAGGAGGTGGAAAGAGGGGAATAAAAAAAGGTGGAGTTATGACAGGAGAGAGGAGAAAAGGGGGGAGATGAAGAAAGGAAAAGAGGAGATAAAAAGCGTAGGATGAAGGAATCGAGCAAAGGAACGAGGCTAGATAAAACAGGATACAACGGAGAGGAAAACGGTGGTTGACATGGGGATAAAGGAAGAGAAAAGAGTAATTGGGAAGAGGAAGAAAGCAGCTCTGTGCTGCTCTGCTGGGTTTTCTCAGCCTGTCGCTGAAAGTCACAGATGCATGAGGGCTTCCTGTAAATAATTGAAGAGGGGGACTCCCCCCTACACACACAGTAAAAGTCCTCTCTAAGGCTGCATGGGAAAGTGAGGATGTTTGATCATGTTCCAGCTCTGGGACTGATGTGCAGGCAGCTCCATGATTACAAATGCATAAATTATAAACAGCAGGTCGAATTTATCCTGATCTTAGCGCCTCTTGATGCTTAATTGGCAGCTGCAAAGGTCCTGGAAGGTAAGATGTCACCAGCCTGTGGAGATGTACACATTAAACACTGCTAGGGTTCCATCACATCTACGATTTCTCATCTCTTGGTCCAAACCAGAGTGCTTCAAAACAATCCATCCTCTGTAAACTTTTTTTTTTTTTTAACACGGCTTGGGTTAGTTTCGCAAGCTAGGTAAGGAGGAGGTGGCAGGATGTCGATATAAATCAGACTCTGGTGCCTTTAACGTCAGTGAAACATGTTGTGCTTGTCAGCAGTCTTTTCTGTAACATGTCAACGATACAATACATCCTCCTCCTTGGAAGAATTCTTTCAAAGCCTTGTGTTTGGAAGTAGATGTCAGCGCATCTTCTTGTCGCTGCTGCAGATCTTTCTGTTTCTGCATGTTTTCAGCATTCTCCTGATGTTCAGCGATGCATACGTTCCTCCCAAATGACCCGAACCAAAGGTTCAAACACGTGGCAGCACACACAAAAAATATTTCTGTTGCAAACACATCATTCTGCATAGATGCACTATAATTACTACAACTGGGACACGATGGACTAAATACGGAATACAAATTTGATTTTGTCCTGATCGTTGCATCTGTATCTGATTGGTTGGAGCAGAATTAAACTGGTTCTGTCTGGATTTGAATCACAGCATGCAAACTCCTGGAAAAGAAGTAGTTTGCCACATAAAAAACCAGGTTAAATGTTAATTCTCTTTTAATATGTTCACTTATCTTTCATCTTCACAACATTAATATAGAAGATAAAATGAAATAGCTTCAGAAATTATGCAGAAAATGATTATTTTCCCCTCCCTTGGTTCATCTTAAAATGAAAACCTTTTACTTTCTATGCCATCCATATGGTCTTCCCTGTCTTAAATATAAAGCTTACTACTTGCATCGTGCCTTCTCTCTGTAGATGCATCTTATTTATAAATTCATGCTTCTCTCAAAGTGATTCTTTATCCTCTTATCTGAAATTACTAATGATATACTGCAAACTTAGTTATACATGGTAGGTTTTATTAATCCCAGATCTCCAGCATCTGGCAGCGTGCAAGTTCTGTGCACGCACATGCGCACGGCTTGTGTTTGGGTGCGCGCGTGCTCGCCTAACAGATGGCACAGAGCGCGATGAGCTGCTACGTGATAATTATGAGGCATGCTGGGGAAAGTGGGAAAAAAAAGTGCTGATGAGTTTGGGACTGTGTGTGAAGGAGACCGAGAGTGACGAGTGTGTGTGTGAGGTGCATGTTGGGTATGCTGGCGTCTGTGTGTGTGTGTGTG
>JBAMIG010000026.1:8490336-8500823 GCA_037177335.1 Kiunga ballochi | reverse complement strand
TATATATATGTCAATCACCCGTTCTGGAGCAATGGCACCCGTGATGCTGCCAGGATGGTGACAGCAGCTCCATCTGAGTGGTTGTAGCTCAGGTGGAAGATCAGTTGTTTTAACCAAAAGGTTGTAAGATTGATTTCATGCTACCTTAACGACATGCCAACGTGTCCTAGAGCAAGTAGACACTGAACTCCATGTTGCCCCCTGATGTGCACATCTGGTGTGTGTGTGAATGAGTGAATGTCCTGTGTGGCATAAAGTCTTTTTAGTGGTCAACATAACTAGAAAAGTGCTATATAAGTACATGTCCATTTAAGTACACTTCCAGCTTTTTGCATAACCCCCTCCACCATCAAATCTTGGTAAAGGGAGTGAGACGAGAGTGGGCAGGTTTCCTGTTGAGTGACAGAGAGCAGCTCAGCAGCCACTGCAAGATGGAAAGCAAAGGAGATTGGAAAAGCAGCTCCACCACCGAGCAGTCAGGTGGAAGGCTTTTCCCCTTTCCGAGTCCCCCCGTCTGCTCAACACAGAACAAGGTGGTTCTGAACCAGTCTGAGCCATTTGTGCTCATGTGCGACATCTCCGGCAGGCTCTGGCTTGTGGCAGCTGCAAGAAGTAGCGCTTCTAATTACACTGCTGACGACTGCTATGTTCTGAGTTTCTGTCTGCCTCCAGATGAGGATCAGCAGTACAAACCTAACCCCATCACAGCCATATTTCCTCTGATGCTCTTTAAAAGTCTAAAACTGTTCAATCTCTGTCAGATAAACAAGCTCACATCCACATATGTAAATGTGCAGATGTAAATCCTGATTTTTAAAGAAATAAAGACTTTTTTAACAACATTATAGTTAGGTTTCATGATAATTAAACGAATATTTCAGAGTTAGATAATAATAATATGTTGTCTACAGTTAAAAGAAAACATTTTTTGGTGTGCTACCCCTTTAATTAAGATAAAAGCTTTAGGCCTAATAGTGAAAAATTAGGTCTATATTAAAGTCTGTGTTAAATGATCATATTAAAATATTTTTATTCACTCATTTATTTTATTATTTATATATTTTATGTAATAATCCTGACCTTAACTAAAGCTTCCAGCCACTGTTTGCCAGTTTATGTGTACTATATAAGTTATTATAAAATAAATGTTATATTTGGGTTAAAAACTGCTGGTTGCAGATTCACAGTGTGACATTTCTGACAGTTTAAGGTGTGATTACTGAGACCGCTTCCTCTCTGACCTCCCTGAAACAACGCTGCTTTTTCTCTTTGCTGGGACTTGGCTTTGCAGACAGACACAAGGAGGGAAGGAGATTTTTTTTCCTAGTCAGAATAACAATTTGTCTTGTGCTGAAATATGCACCGCTGGAGGCACTGGCACCCAGTTTTGACACATAGCAGCTGAGCCGATATGAGTGGGAACATGAGATGTTTGTGTGCCACCGGAAGCAAGCAAACTTTTTTTTTTATCTGCTAAATTTGTTGAACATAGAAAAGGAAACAGTGGAGAAGAGATAAATACCTGAAAGTTATTTGTTTTTACACTTTCTTATTTAATTACACTTATTTTTAGGTTACCCAAATCTTTAAGGGGTAAAACAAAACAAAATAGAAATCTGTATATCAAAATTAAAGTCCTTAATGCTTTAAAAAACAATACAATACAAATTTACATTTTGATGTCAAGTAAGGTTGTCAAGATAGTGTATAAAAGAGCTTTAATCAAAAGACTTAATTTTACCATTTAGGATTGGTTTTAGGTCTCCACAGATTACACCATGATCAATAAAACCAAATGGTTCCTTATAACAATGTTCAATTTAGTCTGGTATAACGTTATAAGTGTCATTCATCAAACTGTAGAAGAAAAATGTCTGACTTCTTTAGACACCAGCTTATCTGAGGTGGATAGAAAGTTAGTGGACATTTACTGAGATTACTTCAAGTTCAGCAGTTTTTGCGGGAAAACAGAAATTCATTAACCAATCAGGTTTATTCTTCTACTTTTTCCAAATACTATAAACTTTTATCTGAATGTGAGTTAAAAAAAACCAATAAAGCAACAAAATACACATAAAACTTTTGATTTCATGTTAGAAGTTTTGTGGAAATGATAATTTCATCTTAACATTTTCATTCCATCATCCAAACCGCTGAATAAAGCTAAATATGTCTGCATGTCTCCGTTTGTCTCTTCAGGAACTGTTTACAGCCGAATGCAAGTTTAAGGAGTCTGTGTTTGAGAACTACTACGTGATCTACAGCTCCATGCTCTACAGACAGAAAGAGTCGGGTCGGGCCTGGTTTCTAGGCTTGAATAAAGAGGGACAAGCTATGAAAGGCAACAGGGTCAAGAAGACCAAACCAGCTGCACATTTTCTGCCTAAACCCATAGAAGGTAACAAACTTTAATATTAATTCATGCTTTTATTTTACTGTTATTCAACCACTAAGGTTTAATTCTACGTCCTCCTCTCATCTCTAGTGGCGATGTACCGGGAGCCGTCGCTGCACGACGTGGGAGAGGCGGTGCCTAAACTCGCAGGGGGCCCGCCTTCAAAAAGCACAACCTGTGAGCCCGTGGTCATGAATGGTGGCAAACCAGTCAGCAAACCTGACAAGGAGGCAACATAACCCCACCCCCTGTTTTCAACCTGAGGCCAGGAGAAGCCCCGGACTCGCCCCACCGCTGCGCTCTTACAAACAAAACTGCAACTAAAGGTAATATAACAATCTACAGCGACAAGCTCGGACCGGACAGCAGCTGTCCCCGCCTCACCTCTTCCAAAATGGACAGAACTGTGAGGCGCCGCCAGAGGACCTGCTGTGCAGTCGGTGGTGGGAAACAAAACGATGGTAAAGTCACGCCGCTGCCAGATTCTGGACTGGGATGGTGGCATGCCTTCATTTGTGAGACAGAAAGGCTTGCAAAGAATATAAACAATAGGACTGAGCCCCCGTTTCCTTGTTCTTATCATAGCTTTCTGTTTTAAGGTACGCTGGTCTGCAGGAGGCCACACATGCTCACAGCCTTCATTACTCTGATTCGATCGGTCGGTAAATTAAAGGCGGAGTGGGAAAAAAAAACGCTGATGATTCAGAGGGTGCTTCATCATCGATCAATTAACATTCAGAACAGGGTGTTCCATACAATTACAATGAAGTTAGAAAAAGCTGAGTGCAATACATCGGAGGTAAACCCACCCTTTGGTCTCTTACACCCACTGTATGTCCGATTCAGCGAGTATCTGAGACAACAAACATGACTTCTCTTTTTATTCGGTTGTTCTGAGACCAGTCTTTACCCGCAAACAGATTTTAGTCACCTCTTTCTGCTCATTTATGCGTGCTTTGATTCTCAAGCTTAGCTCGGGAGAGGACAAGATCAAACGAAGATCGAATGAAAAGGACCCGAACGACTTCTAGAAATTTCTCATGTGTAGCAGCAAGGAGAGCGTCTGAGACAAGCTGTGCGCGAGCAGCGAGGTGCTGTAGCAGTCAGTGTTTACAGAGTAGCTGATATAGCAGAATAAGGTTTGATTAAATGGCGTTCTTAGTCATTGAAGTTTTTTTTGCTGCCTTCCCAAGTGCTTGAAAACTTGAGCGTGAATGAGGGTTTCGGTGAAAAGGGGACGTTAAAGCCACTATGTGTAGATTTTAGTCATCCCTAAAACAACATCCAGGTGATCTTTTCCCAAGAAGAACCTCCGTTTCTGTGGACTATTTCCCAGCTTACCTGGAAGTAGTTGAATCTGAATATAAACAGGTTACAAGATCATTAGAAAATTAGTAGAACTCTGAAGGTGTGTGTGCTGAAAACCCTGATTAACAGCACACACACTCGATCTCATATCGGCATCTAATTAACTGTTTAACCAAACCAACGCGCTAATATGTGGTACAGATATTCAGTACTGCTGTCCCTTTTTTTCCACTAAGGTTCCAGCATGGTTAGACTGTGCAGTCATATAGCACAGATGTCCTGCCAGGAGCTCAGGAGGAAGAAAAGCTGCTCATTCACACTCTCTCCAGGAAACGGGTGTGAAAGGAACAGATTAAATAGTAGCCGAGGAATGGCAGCAATGCTCTACTTGCTATCGCTATGGTTCTGCACAGTCGATCCACAGAAAGTCCATCGATCGTTCTTACTCCTGAAAGAAAAAGTTCTCAGAGTAAATGCACAACCTGCCGATGTGGTGGTGCAGTTCTGCCCGTAAATAAATGAATCCACATATATAGAAGATAAACTAGCTTAAATGTGACATTGTGAGAGTATTAGCATTGCCTGAATGATAGAAAGTTCAAATTCAGTGGGTTGTTTCTAAGTTTGAACTTCTTTCTGCAGTGTTAGGAGGTTGTGAATGAGAGGGAGACGTGTTGGATGACTTTACCTTTTCTGCAACAGTCTCTGGATTCATTTCTTTAAGAATCGTAATGACAATCTTACCCCTTGGTGCAGGTGCTGGAGCACAACACGTAAACCTTTTGTTAGCTTTTAGCTCTGATTTATGTTCTTTAATTAAAACCCGATTGGAGAAATGAAACAGAAACAATGGTTGAGGCTAAATCTGTAAAATGAATAATTAGGGTAAAACTAGCTTAATTTTGTTTCTTTTGGTATACAGTTACACATAGTGGCTTTAAATCCACTGATAACCCACAAAAATGTAACCGAAGCGTTACAAGTCACCCCCCCAAAATAAAAACTTTTAAAAAAGACAGCAGGCATTTTTAAAGTGGTGAATAGGTCTGTTGTGAAACATGGGTTTGTGTGAACCTAACGTAGAAGATGAGAGACATTAAGCCATCCTCTCACTGTGAAAGTCACCGTGGCACCGATCTGTTCTGAGATCAAACTTTCTGTTTACTCATCTTCCATTGACCACCAATTAACTCCTCCAGAAGATCACTGGTAACCAGTCATATCGCTGAGGAGACTATAATACTGTGATCCCACACTTCAAATCAGTGTCAGTGAAAATGAGGCGGACACATGCAAGTTAATATGTTACGTAAGGCTCAGGACAACATCTGCTTTTAGGTGATGAAAACAGACACTGTGCATCTATTTTTTTTCCCTTTGAATACCAATTTGGGGTTAAATAACCCTTTGAATTTTAATCAGATGGTTGAAACGCTGCCTTGTTTGCTGAAGATTAATGACCTCCTCCAGGGTTGCCACAACTACAAAGGAAACAACAAGATAAAGTAGCCTCCTGACAGAAACCAAGGGCTGGCTGAGTCACTGTCACATCAAACGAACACCCACCCAAAACCTGTAGCGTAAGCAGCACCAGCTACCGGTAAGGTGGAGGACATTAGAATATTTTTGCACATTTACAACATTTTCTTCCCCTTCCTTGATCTCACTAGCCCAGTGAGGTCACAAATATGTTATTTTAGCCTTTTACTTAAATTATAAGACTTTTTTTTTTACATTAATTTCTTATCACCAAACTCAAATCACTATAATGAAACTTTAGAAGTCTGTGAGAAATGTTTTATTCCTGCTGGATAATATGAAAAAAAGAGAAAAAGCAATGTCAGTGCCTCTCATCCTCTGCCAGGGTCAAGATGTTTCTACTGTAGTGGTTTGGCTTCAGCTCTGTTCTGTCTATTGTCACGTGGGATAATCCTAATGAGGAAGAAGTCCGGTGTTGTGCTCGTCTCACATCAAAGAAATGTGGATTTTTGTTTATTGACTAACTGTTGTGCCACACTTAGGGGCAAAAAAGTATAAAAACAAGCCCTGACAATCAGGTATATGAACTTTTCCTTTAATTCTGATGTATCTCATGTCGTCTCAGCTGCCTGTGTCTAAGCAGAGCCTCGCCTGGAAGCAACTGTACAAGGTCCTGCTTTTGTATAACTTTTATGTGAAGCGGTTTGAAACGAGGCCCCGGGACAAAAAAGAGAAAAAAAAAGTCTGTCAGTAAGCCTTTGTCGTCCTTCTGGCAGAGAGAAAAGATCAACGTAGCAGAGCAACTAAAACCCTCTCCAGTCAGAGCCCCAGCTTGTTAGCTTCACAGCAGGTTTCCCATCATGTGAAAGCAGGTTTTTTTTTTAAAGATCTGTGGGATATGCTTAGAATTAATGATGGTTGGGTTTCCTGGCTACTGACCAAAGACAATTCTACAATAGTGTTTCCAGGCTGGTAATCACAGCTCTTGGTTCAAACGACGACAACCCAATTACTGTCAGCGTCTCCTGAGAGATTTTCCACCACTGGTGGTTAGCCAGGTACCAAGGCTACAATTATGAAATATCTTGCAGCAGGGTCTGTACAGGAAGACGGCAGCTGATTTAATCAGAGTGAGCAATCAGAACAACCTGGGTCAATTTTAATTTCCACATACATGCCTGCTGTCATGGCAGGTACACACATAGCTTTTCAGTTTGCTCTGCGTGACCTGCGGCTCTGAAATCAGAAGTCAGGCGGCACAAAATGCACACAAGAAGAGAACTAATAAAAAAAAGAACAAAAGAAGCTTTTGTGACCTGACCACTGCAGTGCAGGAGCATTTTGGAGCCACAGGAGCATGTCATGGTTAGCACTCATGATGTAGCTTGTCTCCTTCAGGTTTTCTTTTCTTTTTCCCTTCCTCCCTTTCAAAGACTGCCTTATTACATCTGAATCTGAAATGAGACATCTCTCCTCCCAGCTGTTTCTTTCTCTGAGCATGCTCATCCCACACACACAGAAAACACACACTCCTCAAACTATTTTACTTTTCAATTATCCTTTGATCCCCAGTCTTCTGTTAACTGGAACTATGCTAGCTTTCACTCTCTGCCTCTTGTGTAATTGTGCAGCCAGAGAACTTATTCCAACCTCCTTTCTTCTCTTTTGCAACCCCCAGCTTGTCCTCCTCCTCTCTCTGTTTGGACTGTTTCCCACTTGTTGCATGGTTTTTAAGAGGAAAGATTATAGGGAGGCTAATGCATGTGGAAATGTAAGAAATCAAAACAAACCTCTGCAGCATCGCACCAGTGAAACTTAGCATTTGGCTCATTTCTGCTGTGGGTTTGTGCAGGTAAAGATTCTCCGTTTGGGTCTCAGTGGCATCAGAAACTACCTGAGGGAATGTTTTGGAGTCATAATCCATCATTGCCTTCACAAAGCAAAGAAAGAATGAATCAAAATGACTTTATATAACTAATATCGTTATGCTAATGCATGTCTGACAGAAAACACTTAACAGCACAACGGCAATATTTAATTCTGCTGACTGGGAGCAGGAAACATGATAGTGGGAAGGAAAAATGCATGAAGAAGTCATTTTTGAACATCCTTTGTGTCTTCTTTTAACAATGATGGATTAGTTATTCCAGATGCTGTCATACAAGGTGGAATCTGTTCCTGATTATTCAATATGGGGAAGAACTCAGTGAGGAAGATGATCTTTAAAGACTAATGGCTCCTCAGTTAAAGCTTTAGTGGTCATTGAGTTCTCACCCACCTGAATGCCTTTCATTTTATCTTTAACACTCGTTATGAAGAACATCAAATATTCACTATTAATTAATCCTTAAACAAATGAAAGAAGCAGTTTTGATGATGCAGAGCCTTATATTGTTGCAACACAGCTTGTGGAGACTGATGTTAATATTGCTGATAAACAGGGGTATAGAATTACAAACTAGCATTAATAAAATGTGAAGATTAAGTGAACAAACCACTGAACGTTTCAGGCTTCAAACCATCCCAGCCATGAGCCAAAAGCCAAATACGACTGGTGCAAACATTAAAGGAGCATACTTTGTCTGTCAGTAAGTGTACAGTTACATATATATTATGCAAACAGTTTGTCTGCACTGTACAGTTTGTGTCCAATCTATTGTATACACATAAAAACAACAATATTGAATAAAGTATTTATAGAAAGGGGCTGTGACTGATTTATTTCTCACATGAATATAATACGCCCTGTGATGGACTGGCGACCTGTCCAGGGTGTACCCCGCCTTTCGACCAATGACGGCTGGGATAGGTTCCAGCTACCCGTGACCCTCCATTGGAATAAACATACAGATAAAGGATGGCTATAATAGATGTTCCAACCTACACATTATCCAGAATGAAGTATTCATACGACACAGTTGAGAGAATAACGTAAATTGTTGAAGCTGAAAGACAGCAAGAAGTATGAAAAATCTATCTGCTTTTCAGCACCAAGGACAGCACCATTGATTTATCAATACGCAGCCATTCAGCGGCTGATATCTCTGGTCAGCCTCAGATTGGATCGTACATAAACTTTCTTCATATAGAGGATCAATGGGTCAGAGCAGAACACAGATTCAGTGAAGCAACCCCTCTGCTACCATAGTCCCTCTACTTCTAACAGCAGGGAGCAGATTATTAAGAGGATGCATTATGATAACAAATGAGGTGGCGTCCTGCTCGCCTCGCTGGTTTACCCTTTGGAAATCATCACTGAACATATCACGCTGCTTAATGTTGGCCCAAACACACTAAAAGTCATCCACACCGGCTCTCCTCTTCATTAAGTCCATTATTTCTTTGTGTTGACCGAAGGGTAGCCTGTATTATAATCAACTAATCTGAAGTGCTGAAGACGGGTCGAGCATATACTCGGTGTGTGTATGAGGCCAACTGACTGTAAGCCAAGCAGAACAAGGTCTGGTATTGTCCTGATTAAATAAGCACTCATATATACCTCTGCATCAATGGTACATTCACACATCTGAAATCATCATCGCCATGGATACAGCCTCGTACCATCACTGATGCTGGTTTTTGTGCCTTCCAGAGATGGCAGTCAGAATGGTCTTTCTCATCTTTTAACGCGTGGGACAGATTCTTTAAGACATTTCTACGTGTAACCCAGCATAAGGTAACATTTCATACAGCAAAGGGATGGTTTAGTGTTTTTCAGATTCACTGACTCCTTAAACAACACCCTGCTGGTCCAGAAGGACAGTCACACCATCCGAGCGTTGCGACATCGATGCGTAAGCTGCTGCTGCATCACTAAGTGATGGATTCATTTCTCTCTAAAAATCTTGCTGTGAGGATGAGGAAGGTGGACTGTTGCAGAAACCTGCCCCAGCACATCCCAAAGACTCTTAATAGGATCGGGTCTGGACTCTGTTGTGGCTAATCCATGTGTGAAAATGATGTGCCACTTAAAGCCAATTTCAGTCCAAAGATTTGTTGCCACAGAGGAGAAACATGATTCCAGTGTTTTTCTTTATTCCTTCCACTTGATTCCACATCATCCTGAGTTTTAACAATGTTTTTTATTTATTACATTGTGCCAGGTGGTGATTTGCTTACTTAAATCTAATAGGTGACTCTTTTTTGGAGGTAGTGTATAAAAACCCGGTGCTATTTGCAGTTTTGCCTATCACTGGTTTTGGCACAAAGTGGTGAGCCACAGTCTATCCATGCTTTTAGAGACTCAGCCACAGGTGATTATATTTCGTCTGACCCTAATATAACTTATTTGACTTGTTTGAATTAAACTGCTTGAGTCACTGTTTTATTCAGGGTACTATTTTTTTTTTTTTTTATATGTAAGTTTTGATTTGATTCCTGAAAAATGAGGGTAGTAACCCAGAAATGTGGGTGCAAATAAGTACAAAGCCTGAAAAATGCTGCCAAACATCTGCTTCAATTCTACAATTTTTGCCCTTGATCTATAAATTGAATCATATTGAGACACATCTCACTGATTATTGACTCATAATAGTGTATTTGGTGTGCAGAGACACAAGAACACTGCAGAAACACACAAACTTACTTTGTATTACTGCATTTCCACCCTGCGGCACAGAGATGCACAAAAAGAAAGTCACAGAGCAAAGCTTGATGGAAGAACCATTAAACAGCTCCACTATCAGGCAGACATGTACAGCTGTAGAGACAGATTGGCAGCTTGACAGACAGGAAGAAACACTCATCACACACCCACACTGCATCATCTGGCCTCCTCTAAATGACAGGTGAACCAGCAAATACCTTAATTAGCTGGATGGGATTCACATTTGCATATGTAAATGTAATACAAATTAAGTGTACTCTGAAGAGAAACATAGTGTTTAATTAGTGAGGAAGGGGGCATGTAGAGCCAGGAAAACTGCAAATAAGTGTCCAAATCTCTCTGATACTTTTTATAATCAAAGTCACTAAATATTGTAATGAGTTTATGACTCTTGTGTTGCTTTTAATCACTTCTGTTTAGGTCTGTTCAGGTCTGTTTTGTTTCTCATATGGTCTCATATTTCTGCTACATCAGGATTAGAAGCTTCCTGCATAAATCTCTGTTTGAACTTTTGTACTTTGCTTCACTGACTGATTAATAGTTCTGCAGATAAAGTCAATTAGACCAGTTTAATATGAGTAAAGAGATATGAAGATTAGATTTAGCTGCTCATTTGTATTTCTCTCATGGTTGATCCAGATCAAATGGTGCCTTTGTGAGCTTTTACAGACAAATTACTTTATTTTTTATATATATATA
>JBAMIG010000026.1:8470598-8488349 GCA_037177335.1 Kiunga ballochi | reverse complement strand
TTGATTAATTTCATTAAAACAGTATCAAGTTTTGGCGTCTCACATCTACCACACACACACACACACACACACACACATACACGTACATATTGTCCATGCTGCAGCAGTGTGTTTGAGGTGGCATTGAGCTTGCTTGAGAGCCTGTTTCTGTATGAGTCATTATCATCAAAGACAGCAGGCGCTCCAGTTCACACACACACGCATACACACACTTCCATGCACATACACGATGCAGATGCTTTCATTATAATCATGGCCATTTTAAGCCACCCTTACTTGTTCTGTCACGTGAAACCTTGCATCTCTAAACTGTCAGCAAACAAGCTGGGGGAGCAACTTTGACCCTTTTATGTGTTAGAGCGCCGTCAGCGAAGATGAATGTATGATTATTTCATTGATAACAAAAATGGTTTTCTTAGCACAGCATCCTTTAAGGCATGCATTTTTTTTCAAATCCCCATGGAAACCAGGCTGCTGTCAGTCACTCTGAAAGGTTAAGATCAAACCTCCCTGCATACACACTCTTTTCTTGCCATTTCACTGACATTTTTTTTCTTTTCCAGCTCTGAAACAGCATCTAAACCCTCTAAACTAAAAATTTAATCTGAAGTTCAGAGGTTTAAGTTTGCCAGTTCTTCTCGCTTGACCCCACCTCTTTCCTCTTTCCTATGGATTTCATTTCCCCATCCCATCACATGTCGTCCCACCTTCATCCACCAAGCTTCACTGAAAAGCTTTGCTCCCAACCATGTTCAGCTTTACTGGTTCTGGCCTTAGTCCATCTAACAAAGCAACCAACTACAAAGAGATATTAAAAATAAACATATATGACCACATAACATCCAGCAGAGCAAGCACACAGCCTGAATACTGATTAACCAATCACAGCCCACTTCTGCCTAGCACCAGAGGTACTCATTGGCTACCATAGCAACCATAAAAGCATCACAGGGCTGGAAGCGGGGCAGTAATGATATCTAAAAGAAGAAATCTTGAAGAGAAGGAAATTATAAAAACAGAATAAGGATTATGCCAATCTGTACATTGGTTGCCATGGGAACAATCCTAACTTAAGATTTGCAGTTATTTCCATGATAATTTAGAAGGGCCTCATTATAAAACAGCACTAAAAACAATGCATCAAATCTGCATTACTCAGAGTGTTGTGGCTTAAAGGCCTGCAGCTTTGCTCTCATTTCTTTCAAATAGATGTGGAGTGTGGCCTTGGAGCAGAACAGGCATCTGTTTATTGCTAAAAAAGCTTTAAAAAGTTGATGTACACCATCATCTTAGCTCAAAATCATAAACAAACATCGTTTTATGTCTCAGCTTATTCGCACCCCGAGCCACGTGTAAAATTTCCCTGCAAAGGTGCCTCTTTGTTTTCCATCTATCAAAAATCCAGCAGTTCAGTCCAACAAAGTACAAAATTCAAGGAATGAATATTTGTTATTATTTTGTTCATCTCCTCTGCTTCTTTTTTAGTGTTTTTGATCAAATACATCTCTGATTTTAGCCCGGATGGACATGTGGAAACAATATCTCCACCACGAATCCACGATGGCGACACGTTTCATTATCCGGGTGGCTCTGAAAGAAAGAAATAGCATAAAATTACAGATACAGACAGTGTCTCGCTGCTTTGGCAATATTGTTCTCAGCAGTCATGCAAATGAGGAGCAGCTGACAGAAAAGAGAAAAATGGGGAGAACAGACAGAGATAAGTGGGAAATATTGCTCCACATGGAAGCCAACGAGGAAAAAAAGAGCACATTAAATATAACCTTTGGTGTAAACGTGGTTCTGAACAGACACTCTTTGCTGCAGCAGGGAACGCCGTTAAAAGCTTTTCTTCACGCGACGACAGTAATCTGCTGATACCGCTTCATCTCACTGTTTGCTTGTGTTTAGGCTTCTTCCAGCTGGAGCAGTCACAAACACATGCTCCCAAAGTACCGAGTCACGGGGAGGTTTTCACAGCAATCACATCCACTTCAAGTGTCACTTTTCTTCTTTGTGGAGTGACATCATGCAAAGTTTGACCACTACAGATACCAAGCATCACTCAGGATGTCATGGCAACAGATTTGAGCAAATCTAGAGTTAAATCCTGCCATGAAATGATGCATGGTAGATCTCTGTATCAAACTGTCCTCATTAACGCTCAGTGTTTTAACTTTTCATCTTATAAGTGCACGCAGAAGGATTTTACATGGGATTTACTTCAGCCACAGAGACTGACAGCCATTGTGTTTGAAGACAACTGGTGAATTTACTATATTAAATGAAAATGTTGCTATGAAGCATTTTTCCTGGAGGGAGATGGAGGATTACATCAGTTGCTGGGAGCAGCTTAACACATTGGACATGCAGACATGTTTAAAAAGACTTGATAAAGTTCAAAAAGAGCATCAGAAACCGGGAAGGTTTTTTTTCAGTGACCTGAACCTCAAACCTGGCATGGTTGTAGAACGGGCTGGTTTCGCAGAAACAGCTGATCTACTTGGATTACAGAAAAGAAACATGAGATTGTTCCAATCTAGTTAAGCAGAATAATATCTCTGTACACATAATACATCCCAACCCAGATCAGAAGCTACAATTTACACATTCTCCCTAAAACTATGAAAGACGAGTCTCCAGCTTAGATCTAAGGGTTTGAACCAATTAAACCATTTAAATGGCTAAATTCAGACAACATGAAAGCCTGATGCCACCTTGCTTTAAAAGTTCAGAGTAGTGGGGTAATCAATACAGCTATAATCATGATTATTATAAGATACTTGCAGCATTAATTAAAATAAGGGTCTCAGTTTTTAAAAAAGGTAAAAAATCAAGACTACTGTTGATTAATCATTATATTTTAAAAAAAGTAATTGCAAATTACATAAATGTGTTGACCAAAAGATATATTTCTAAGAGTCGGCTTCTCTTATTTCTAAAGGTAGAATATTTTACAGCATGACTCATTGTTCTTAAAGACATCTGAAGCCGTATAGTTTAGTCTGTTCTGTTAAGAGCACTGCATGGATGCAACAGGACTGAAATAAGCTGAAATAAGGATGAAAAGAAACAGGAATATATATATATATATATATATATATATATATATATATATACTGTATATGAAATTTAAAGCAATAGAAGAACCAACAGCATTGTGTGTTAAACCCAGGAGAAGTGAGAAAACCTGGATGTCTGTGCACAAGTAATATCACCAGACAGGCAGATGGAGAGAACAGGGGGGCAAAGAGTGTATTATTATAAGATTTTGAAGGGCATCTCAGCAGGTCTAATATTGAAGTTAGGAAGATGACTTTAATATTGAAATTCATGAATATTGCATTTCATTTGAATAGGATTTCCCTGGCTTGGCCTCATCTGACAAACACACACCATTATCTCTTTATCATTTAGGGGCGTCCTAATCTTCTCATACTAAACGGCTTCATCAGCTCTTGGCTTACTAATCAAGAGTCTCAAATGCATTTGTCTTAGAGGGTTGCAAACCTCATAAAGTCTTTAGTGCTTGCTTAATGTCTGATTTCATAAAACTATTTCCTCATTTTCAGGGTAATTGTAGCAAAAGATGAGACAAAACAATATTTTGGAAAAGCAAAAGACACATAAAAGCTTTTTTTGGCTGAAGAAACTGAAGATCTCACTATATTACCCCTGTTTTTTAGTAGCACTTAACCCCCCCTCACCCACCTCAGCCACCTGAATCTCCTGCAGTTAAATGTCACCAGCTTGCTGGGAGTCCCGCTGAGTGGCCTATTGAGACACAGCTGTAATTGCAGCAGGATGCAGATGGCTGAATGAGCAGGAGGTCAACCATCAGGTTCAACTGCAGGCCAAGCTTATCAGGACTGGTCCCTGAGAGGAGGTTAGCAACTAAAACACTGCTGGGTCTTTCTTTTTGCAGGGAGGCTTGTTTGTTTTAGTACATCAAGGAGAATCAGAAAAGCAAATATGATGTTCAAAACTCAAGTAATTAGTAAGTAAGTAAAGGAAAATCTATTTCACAGCATTTTTGAGCTATTCAAATCACACAGCTTGGTCAAGAAGGCCCAACATGCAGCTTAGCGTGTTTGTTACTTTACAGAACATCTCCACCGTGCCATGAAGCAGCCTCACCGAGCACTTTTTACCCCCCATACTTCCAGAGTGCCTTTGAAGCCGTGGCTGTGAGAGAGAAAGAGAGGCGAAGAGCACTTCTTTTGGAAATTTCTGAGAATAGGTTGCTTTATTTCTGTCAACCTCTTTGTGGGCACAGAAGGAGGGGGGAAATGGACCGGAGCAAAGAGGGAAGAGAGTAAGCCAGAAAAAGAGATCAATGCCTGAGTGCAGCACAAACAGCGAGGAAAACACTGTGTTTTTCTTCCCTGTGCTGTGGGCGTGCGGGTTTGGTGACCTTGGAAACTGGGATGGGAGTCAGTGTGTGTCACATGCAGAGGAGGTCAAGATGTCCGAACAGGAAAATCAATCTGTTTTTAAGAAAGATGCCTTTTTTTCCTTTCTTTTTTAAATCTAAACACCAGCCTCTCCTCTGTTCTTCTTCTTTTTTTTTATTTGGAGTGTTTTATTTTGATGTGTCAGACACTTTTATCAGTTGATCATAGTTTGGATGCAGCCGCCGCTCAGTATTTTAGCCATAAATTGCCCGTGTGTGTAACAGCAGCTTTCAAAACATCTTTTTCTGGATTGCAGAAGAAAAAAAAAGCGAAATAACTTTACTTACCTGCTCTGGTTGACACCTTCCAGACCTCTTGCTTTAAAGCTCACACCTGTGAGATGGTTTGTGGCCTAATGCTGCCAACTCTGACGCTACAAATGAGCAAACAGGAAAAGACAATCAGAACCGGCCCTGCTGCTCTGTGGCGCTAAATCTGTAGCAAAGAACCCCATCTGATCTGCAGAGTCCTTATCTACTACTAAGAGCAAGCAAAAGACTCTTTTACTTCTACTTCACGCTTCTACTCAGAATAGATGAGAAGGGTTTGTTCAGTTTATCAGCACAAACAAAGGGACTGTTGCAGGTGGAAATTGTGCTGCCTTTACCACCACATGGCAGCAGCTGTGTCCAACAGGACTAACAGCAGTCTGTTATGATGTCCCCTACTGTTTGATTTCTTGCTTGTGTTGTTCTCACCTCCTCAGCCACCTGCAGAAACATATCTGCAAAGTGAGCGTGGAAAAGAATGAACTGCTCTCTATCTGGGTCTTCTCCACATCTACAGGCAGGAGACGGTTTTATTCACTCATTATACATTACAGGATGCAACTTGCTCCTGTTCTTTTAATTTCTTGTTGCATTGTCGTGTCCTGCTTGTGTGTGAAAAGCTGGAGTTTAATTCTGTGGATGTCTTAGTTGACAAGTAAAACCTGATCCACTGTGGTCCCTCGGTATGATTTCTACAGGTTTTCCGTCATATAATCTGACATACAGTGAGTTACGTGTTCCTGTTCTTGTTGGTTTTGAGCTCAGTTTCTTCATCATTCCTCCTTTGGCAGCGTCTTTAATAAAGCCTTGGCTTTCTTCATCTGCCCACCTCCTGCACGTTAGTCCTCCATTTGGGTCTGACTCCTTATTCTTTGTGGCAGAAATATCAGACATTCCACCGACCCCTTAAATAAATAAAAACAGGCTTATATCTGCACCTAACCCTAACCCAATCCAGTCCAAAGATGCCGAGGAGGAAAGACATCAGAAAAGCTGTAATTCTGCAGGGAGCTTTTTGGGTGCAGATGACCCAATAGTTTATCCCAAAGTTAGAAGGTACTGCTCACAGAAACTACATAGAAAGATTTAGCTGTTCATTCAGCACAACTTGATCCAAAATGCTGGAAAAATGTTCTGATGAGAACCAACAGAAGAGATCCCATTAGGTTTACCATCTCTTCTTTGGCGTCGCATAAAGCTCTCTGTGATCTCACACTGCATGGTCTACTTGTGGTTCAGAGTCTCTAAGAAAACGATGGGAGGAAGAACCAGCTCCCAGTGTGGGAACGGGAAGCATACATTATTTTAAATAAACTTTATAGTTAGTGGTTTAGCCATCCTGCTGTAAGGCTTAGACTGCCCAGTCTTCCCTTCATCTCTCTGCTCCCTGTCTTCCATGTAAAAACATGTCCATACTGACATCATAATTCTCCTGTCTGCAGGTCTACTGGCTAATGAGTTGCATTGTTTATTGGTCTCTCTTTCCTGTTCTCGCCACCTCAATCAGTCGGGGCAGGTGGCTGTCTTCCCAGAGCCGAGTTCTGCTGGAGGATTTTCTTCCTGCTAATAAGTTTTATTTCCCTTTCGATTGTCAGTCAATGCAATCAGTTGTTTTTCCTTAATCAAGCCATTTATTAGGATTTAGGTGAAGGTGATGAGTCTGTGAAAAGCCCTGTGGTGACATTGTTGTGAAGTGGCGCTGGACAAATAAAGCTAAATTGAACTTATGTGTGTCCACACACAGCAATTAGCATGGAGAACTTATACTAACTACCAAGCACGGTGGTGGAAAGCTGATGCTTTGGGCTGGTTTTGCAGTTTCAGGACCTAAACATTTTATAGTCATTGTGTTGGTGATGAACAAACTTGTATACCACAAAGCAAATGTCAATGTCTGACACATTAAGCTTGACCAAAAAAAGCATACACACTACAATCATTTGCAATTTTATGAAATAACATCCGTAGGAAATTAGAATACCATTTAGAGAGTTATTCATGTTTTCAGCAGCTGGTACATGATATAAAGATCACACATAAAGCTTTATGGAGAATTATCCAGAGTTAGAAAAGCAAGTTTGCAGTGAAGCCAACAGCAAATGATTAAAAAGGAAACGACAGACTGTTTCAGACTGAACACGTTCCATAGATAGCTGATATCTGCAAACGTTTAAGTGCTTAAAGGGAATTTATCTTAAAACACGCAAACATTTGCTGAATAGCACTGAACACAAAGTACAGCAGCAATCATGGAAGTGAATTTAATGAAATTCACCCTCCTCCTTCCAGTAACACTGACGACGTTTCATATAACACAATGCAAAAAGAAACGATGTTGCTTCATGTCATTTAGAGCCTGACTGAACAACACATAGAAACTTTTCCCTCTATTTTTCTGCAGGTTAATTAGCAGCTCCTCTGCAATTTTCAAGGTTATAAAACTTCTCTAAACAAACTAATTGCTAATCAATTCTCCCTCCCAGAACATAATGCTGAGGATGCGTATTTGTTTGGCTAACTGTTACAGGAATTTGTTGCATAATCTGCTGCCCTGGACTAAACAGTAAAGGAACAATAACACCCTCCTTTATGTTACACACTGAGTAAAAATGTTGCATCAAGAGCAAATAAACCCACTTATTTCCTCCCACATCTCTGTGTCTGTGTTGTCCGTGAGGAGACGGTGGCATTTCCAGTCCTCAGACAGATTCTACAGACAGACAGACAAGTGTGTGAATAAATTATTCTCTGCTCGTCCATTAATATGTCTATCAATCCATTCAGCCATCTAGGCTGAACAAATATCTTTAAAGCACAAATGCCAGACTTGATCACTGAAATCACACTGGCAGCATTTACACTGCGGCCATCAGCTGTTTGTTTGCCCAGTACGTTTAAACCTCATCACCCATCTCAATGTCCTGAGGATTGATGTGGATGCCAATAGAGAGCTGTGAAATGTGAAAATTCATCAGATATTGCAGCTCATATTCCACAAATATGCAAGAGAAAAAGATTTCCTTTTGAGGCCCAGTTCCTGGATGATCTGAGCTTTTCAAGGGAAACACAGCTGATGCGTTCAGAAGACGACGGCCCCTCATGCACTTCACTCCTGAATATTTTAAACTGAAATGGTGTCATTTCCATGTGCGCTGATAAATGCAACAAGCAGCAAACAGGAGCCAGAATGTCACCAGTGCTCCCTCTATAGGCTGGAAGCTTTAAACCCAAACAAGGAGCAGATGCATGTATATTTAGTCATGTTGGATGACTGGCTGATCTTCTCTTCTCCACATCATGGTCAAAACATTTCTCTAAGTTGATCCTGTGTCAGGGTCATGTGATTCCAAGTCAGTATTCCCTGTTTCTTTTCTGAGCTTCACTCTGTCCCTGCATCCTCCCTATAGCCTTTCTGTTCACTAAACCCCCAAAGCTTTAGACTCCCAGCTGTTTTAGGTAAACACTATAATTGCTTGGTGCCATAACCCACATCCTTATTGTCTGTAATCCTATGTTGTGACCAGACACCTCACGTGCATACAAGAAAAACAAAGAACATCCTTTACTGTGATGTGAAACAGCTGAAACAAGGTGGTTTCAACTTGACAGCTTCTAGCTAATCCTGCAGTGTCATGTCTCCCTGCAGCATGTCGATGAGCAACTCTCCTGAGCTGTGTGCTCTTTTCACAACTGAAAATCATTTCGACCCATTGACATGTTGAATACAACCCCTCCTGGCAGCATGCCTGACCACCCAAAAGAAATAGCTCATAATATATTTTAAGTTCTTGCAAAGGCTTCGCTCTGGTTGTGTATTTGACAAAAACCCCACGTGCATTTCTGCAAGACCCAAAAAAATGTTTCATCCTGGTGACGATGTGCTCCGACAGATCAGAGACAAAAGGCTGGACTCGGTGTGAGAGTTGCTTAAAATGCTAAATCTGAAACTACAGAGCGCAGCTGTCAAATCATGCAGAGGAGTCAGGTAATACAGACACGGGAGAAATTAAAGAAACCCTGTTGCAACATCAAGAAATCAATCTGATTTGAGGTAAGCTTGCCTACAAATGTAAGTAAATAATGTAAAAACAGACTAATGAACCTAGATATTTCAGACAGTCGCTGAATTAACAGTTGAAGGTAGTTTTCATCCTATTATTCTGTATCTGTGCAGAATTAATTACAGCCTGCTGTTCCAATTAGTCTAATTAAAATCCAACAAATGCAAATGCACAATTAATTCTGTTTGCGTATCCGTATGACTCTTGTAAAAGCAAACCGTGAACAAAGAAGGTTGAACTCTTGGACACATTCAAACCTTTTTTTTTCCCTAACTGTGGCCTTCAAACAGGAAAATCTGAAAACTGTGTCTGGTATGTTGTGTTGCTGCGTGTTCTCTCACCATTGTGGCGGATATGTTTACATCCTACTGTGGGTCCAGCTGGCTGTCAGCTGAGACAAAGAGGATGAAAAGAAGTGACAAGAATTCATCCTTTTGATAGCATTCTCTCAAATACACCTGCTGCCAGAAATGCCAGTAAATGTCAGGTGTCCCAACACACAGACACATTCTGTCTTACCACGTCTCATCTTAACATGCATTTGGAAGGTCGGATAGCGTCAGATTAGGACTTGAGTCAGTCATGGGGAATTGAACCAGCTCTGCCTTTCATAGTGAGTGTAATGGGAAAAGGACACAATGGTTGGCAGATTATTCTCCGGCTCACATTCTTGATTTTGCAGCAAGGTTAATGCACAAAGGGAGATGACAATACGACATTCTCGTCACTTTGTTTCGCCTGGGTCGAGGAGACCCAAAGAGGCATGGGATGAAGGTTTCGTCAAATTGGGGACACATGGGGTGCATGTCATTATACTGATAGACTTAAATCCTAACCAGCTGTTCGAAGTGTTTTTGCACAAGTGTGAGTATTAGTCCCCTGTTTGCAAAGCAGGTTGGCACTGTTGTGTGCAGAATTGTGCACATCCTTGTTTGTGTACAAAGCCTAGCTGAGTATTGGGGATGAATTAGAAAACTCAGACTCAATAAAGTTGTCCAATTTGTGGGACAAATTATAGATATGGTGGAAATAATGGTTTGCATTTAGTTCATTTTAAGATCATTGAAAGAAAAAGCAGCAGCAGAGTAATAATTTCTGGAGACTTGCTTCCGTGTTGCAAAGCAGCTGTGATAAACACATGCATGTTCAATTAAATCAAAGAGATTTTCCAATAAACAACACAAATTTTTCAAATTGCTGTATGTAAGTAGTGTCTGGGGGCAGTGTATGTACCAATTTGTTTAAAAAATCAGACACGGTGGGCTTGTTTTAGGGGATTTTATCCCACCTTCATGTCAACCATTTTGTTTTACACTCAAACTGCAATTCTAGCGCTGCTTATTGGAAAATCAGGTAACAAATGTATGCTAACAAATTAGCCTGTCGCCTACATCAACTGAGACTGATAAGCAAATATATATTTCTTGATATAATTAGTTTGGTGACCTACCAACCAATCACTACCTGGTGTAATTAAATTTAACCAAGAAATGACCTCCAAAGAGTTTAGAAATGCAGAGGTTTTGGGTTTCCTGTGGAGGTAAAGAATAAAGAGGCTAGACAACCGAACCGAGACATAATGTAAATTTTTGTTTTGTTGTTTTTTTTTAATTTATTTATTTATTTAAGCATGAATACATCTTTTCTTTCTTCCTTTTTTTTTATTGGAGATGTTTTACCATTAGCTAAGTGAATATTTAGCTTAAGCTAGCTTAAAGTATCTGTGAATGTCAGGAAAAGTAAACAAGTTAGCACTGACAAGCTAACAATTAGCCAAGTGAAAATGTACCTGTTTTCAAAATCACTAACTTTTCTTCTTACTTTTTTTACTTTGAAAATGTCATAAATTTGTACATAATATTTAAATATTTACTATCATGAGCTGCAATGAAATTAAATAATTTTGTTCTTCAGTTTGCTTGCAATTGCAAAATAAAATCAGTTAGTCTAACAAATTGATTAGAAAGCATGACATCTTCCTGTGAGCTAGATTACAGGATACTATTTTCAAAACTATTGTGTCTTATAATATTTCAAACTTAATGGTATATTTTGATGGCATGAATAATTGCTATTAACTGTTTCTTATCAGTTATGTTAACTGTTGTTGGATGCTTTGACCATGTATAAAGTTGTTGTTATCATCATCATCATTATTATATATGTGATTTCCAGGTATATTTTACTTTAATAAATTATCTATTAATTGCAATATTTTGGATAATGATTGATATTCAGGTAAGATTTCCAGATTTTTGCCATTGTGTTTGTGTGTTTGCCCGACAGTCTAAATTTAACTCGTCAGCCAGAAAACTTCCCATTTAAAGCTAATGAATCTCAATAAGATACCTAATAATGTACTACTGAGTGACTGCTTTGTTAACTGTGGTCCTGACAGGAAGACCTCTTCATCACCCCAGAGAGACCTGAGCCTGGAGGCTGGTGATGGTGCAGGTGTGTCCGCTGGAGGCATCTGGACTGTCTGCAAGATATGAGGTATAATTCACTGCATTGGTGCACTCAGACAGAAAAGATAACTCTTACACAGGAACATGTCTACGGCTGCCAAAAACCCTCCAGACCACAAACATGGAGGGACTGATACTAGGTCAGTTTGACAAAGCTCAATACAAAGGTCAGCACTGTAAAAAAATTAAAATAAACAAGGGGTTTTGGGATTATTTGGAGAAACATCTTGATATCAGAAACCATTTTGATGTCATTGACTGAAGCCCTGACAAACACCTCTAGACACAGATGTATCACATAGAGATAAAAGAGAAAAGAGACAGAGGCGGGAAAGGAAGATCCAAGCTGTTCCAGTTCAGCGGTCAAGTTTCTCAGCTTCTCGCTACTCTGGTCTGCAAATTGAACATTTTCTCACAGCGTTATCTGGAAAGATGAGAGCTTCCTTCATATGAGCCTTAAGATGTGGCTCTCTGGACAAGAAAACAGATACAGTAGAAACATTTTCACAAAGAATCCAGCAGCTGTCAGACTCACACAGAAAGCATTGTGTTCTGAGGGGGGAGGAAAGCTGACAGATGTAATAATGATGGCAGAAAGGAACATAAGAGTGTGAAGATCAAGAACATTTTTCCATCAGTAGCCAAATATGAATTATAGCCATGCTATTAAAACACCTAAGTTAACAGTTTTGGTGACTTTTTCATGTTAGAGGAACCAAAAGCTGTGATGAGGACACAAAATGCTTGATGGTAGAGTGATAAAGAGAAGCTCTTGCTCCCTCTAGTGGTTCATAGTGTGTATTGTTTGTTCACACTTTATTAGGACTATACTCGCTTTCACTCCTTTGTTTTTAATATAAAACTACTTTAATTCAATCACTGGATTACTGGATGAAGATCTGGTGACACTCCTGGTGGAGGATCACATCATCAGAACAAGGTACAATGTGGTCATAAAGGGATGAACATGAAATATTTAGCTCCCACACCTTCACACCACCAGCAGCCAGAACCGTTACAGATCCATGTTGCTGCCACCTGATTGGCAAATTAGTTATTTATATTCACAAGCAACTGCTGGATTTACAATAGTGACCTGTGAGTTTATTTAATCATTGTTAAAGTTATTTTCTCCACCTTGTTATTGGAAAACACTAAAAACATGTTTAGATCTTTACGGGTAAAAGAAAAAGAAGCAGATTTTACAGAATAAATCAGACAACAGGGGAAAATATCCCCTCTGAAACCTAAACAGATTGAAAGTAAAGAGAAACGTTGAATTATAGATAAAAAACACTTTATTAAAGAAATAGGATGTTTTTTTTGTACATGTGCTATACAATGCAGCAGACACTGTGTATAAAATGCTGATCCAGAATCAGTTTAAAGTCTCTTCACATGGCCATTTTCTTTACTTCTTCTTGTCAAAAAGCAGTCAAGTGACCAACAAAATGAATGCAACACCGATTGTTCCAGTGCTAAAAATAAAAGGTTAGACTGGGATGATCTACAGGAAGGAGAACAGATGTTGGAGGATGCAGACTTCTGCACCGCAGCACAGAAATGAAGCAACATCTTCCCAAAACTCCACTTTTATCACAATAATGTACTTCAGCCAGTTTATCTACAGTGGAATATGTGTCGTTAGAGAAACACAGATGAAGTTCTCTTAATTTGAAAGTCCTAATTTACCATAAATACAATAAAGGACTTTTCCATTTTCTGGTTTGAAGTACTACAACTATCAAACCAACTTCTACCCAAATATATCAATACATGTAGAAGTTAGATCCGAACAGGAAGTTATATTTTCAGTGTAAAATGATGAGGCGAGTCTATCACAACCCTCCGTCTTTATATCACGTACATTAACTTCACTTAAACACTTTTCCCACATAAATTGTTTCAGAAGTAAACATTTGATATAATCATAAGCACAGACTTTCCTATAGAAATATTTACACTTTATTCCCTCTTTAAAGAAATATCTGAGTATTTTAGTTCCTGTGGTCTCTGCAGGGACAGGAAGTGAGGTTGTTGTGGTTGTGATGATTGTATTTAACAGACTAACCTATGAATGTTGAAATAAAGCTAATAAAAAACTAGTTTTATGACATTCTTCAGCTGATTGGAGCCTGATTAGCTTCATGTCTCATAAATCTGATGACCTGTAGGTGAAAAACGCTGCTTTTTTGTCTGTATGGTGTAAAATAGTTGTGATTGTAATCTGCTGACCTGACGAACTATAAAAGAACAGGCAAAAAATTATTTTTTGAGTGAAACAAGCTGAAAAACTAAAGTTATACCGACTAGCCGATGTGCTAGCACTGACAGTAAATATGAGACATGCTGCTGTGTTGTTCCGTTCAATTAATACATTTCCTTCCTGCATGATTGAGAAGAAAACATCAGCAGAAACGCATTTTAAATAAATGCAGTAAAAAAAAGACAATATATCACTTTAATAACTTCTACAAGTACAAAAAAATGGAAAAGAAAAGCAGACCAAATGGAGCCCTGGTGAGACGCTGAGGTGTGACGACGTACATACACATCCATTTTAGCATACACTACGTACAAATGTAGGTACTGGGATTAGATTTGGCAACCATGTTGGGAGAGATAGACTTGTTTTACCCCCCCAGTATTAAGACATGCCATGTAAAGTATCCCTGTGTGACTCGGAGAGCTCAGTCTGTCTCCTCACTCACATGGACACGTCAAAAATACGTCTCTTTTTTGCAGAATTGTCCTCCCATCGCTCGCTTCAGGGTTTTTAAACTCTGCTTGTCTGCAAGCTCAGCTGACTTCCCGTCTGCTGCGAGTTCATCGCTCAGCGACACCGGAGATGAGCCGCATCGCTCGTCCAAGGCGTGACATCATGCCGGCGTGAAGCGCGCTGGAGGTCTGCTGTTCTGTTCGTGTGAGGTCACATCCGGTGCTCCGATGGGAAGCCTCGTCCGTCGCCGTGGTGATCTTTACGTCAGATGTTTGACAGCCGTCGCCCTCTGGTGGCGCCGAGCGAGGCTCGCAGCCTCGGCTCTCTGGCTCTGTGGACGAGTCATTTCAAACATTGTGTTCAGAATAAATGGACATAATCATTTACCTGCCTCACAAAAACAAAGACAAACTACGATCAAATTTGCTATTTAGAGCGGAGATCCACATCACTAGTTTCCATCGTTTCTAACTAGTGTTTGCCATTTTCTCTACGAGCTGTCAGCCTCACCTGACTCGTGGTTCCTCTGAATGTTGGTTAAAAAGAAGAAAAAACAGTTTGAGCAAGATTCTCCTTGGTGTTGCACGTTCTCCTGATAACATGATTTATTCTTTAATTGGAAAATAAATTAATCTGAAATTAGTATGATAAGTTTTTGATGGTGATGCTATAAAGGTTTTATAGTTATATGTTTATATATCTCAGTTGTAGATATTAGAGGTGGATCGATTTCCTATTAGTAGATGTAACAAGAGCTGATCAAGTCATGATTAGTAAATACTTAAAAACAATTGTTTTCCAGGATGAATAAATGACAGAAAAACAACCATAAAGTATTGCGGGAAGCTAAAACAATCAGAGCGAGCTGCAGCCAAGCAGCTATGTTTACGAGGAAGCGCCGGAAACATTTCGGGATTTAAGGACATACCAAGACTTACTTCATATGCAAACTGTTTAAAGCCAAAGTGAAATAAAACAGTAAAACTACAAAGTGACAGCAGCTGGGAGAAGCAGAAAGAAGCTGCTGGTTGTGGTGCCTAACTTCTGCCATTTTTCCCCAAGAAAATTATACAATATGAAAAAGTCTTTTATTTTGTAATTTATTCAGTTATTCATCTATATAATAGGAAAAAAAATAAGTTGGAAGAAGAAGATATAGTATATATATGTAGTACCACTTATTTCTTTATTATTATTTATTAAGTAAAATGATTCAATGCTGCATATTTAAACAGAAATATAATAAGTTTGTCCAGTTTGACAGAGATTCATGGTAAATATTTGGTGGTTTTCAGCAAACCTTTAAGTAAGACTTGCACAGTAATATGTAGATTATTCTTAATCTAAAGCGATAAAAGGATAATTTTACAAACATTTCACACTGTTCTGCTATTTTAGCAGTTTTACTAAATATACCTGTAGTGCTCATTGAAGTCCAGTCTGAAGCTGAGGAAACGCAGACTCTCATCTGAACTGGTCATCAACAGCACCAGGAACTGCTGGACAATACTCTGAAATAAAGAAATAAAGGTTGGAGGGGGGTGCAAATGTAAGGCGAACCAACGTTGCGTCATCAGAGTGAACGCTGCCTGCTTCAGGTTACCTGGTAGAAGTGGGTGAGGATTCGGAGCTGGGAACGCATTTTGGGTATGGTGTCCTGAAACTCCTGAATCCTCCTCTTCTCCTCTGCTTCCTGTTCTGCCGTCACACCCCACTGACCCTGAATCGGTCCAGAAACATTCATTCAGATGGGACAGCATCACATGGCTTCTTTATCCTCTGCTTCTTACCTCCTCCTCCCTTTGCTGCTTCTTCTCTTCAAACTGGAGTCGGAGGGTGAGCTCCTCCAGCGCAGAGCGGTACAGAGAGTCCTGGACACTCTGGAACTCGATTATCTGATCAAATATGGCCCGCAGCTGGTTAAGAAGAGACTGCGGAAACAGATGTGGAAAAGGAGCTGAAATAAAAGCGTGCATGTTACCAGGAAAACAGAAGAAACGGCGCAATACCCTGCTGTTATTGTCCAGCAGGCATCTGGAGATGATTGTGTCCAGGAAGACGTCGTGGGCAGCGATGATGTGGTCGAGGTCCTGAGCTTGCTGCACTTTGTTCCACAGCTCGTCCCACGAGCACTCCAACACCTGCACACAGACAAATACGCTACCAGACTTTTCCCTGTGTTCCCTTTCAATGAAACGGCTCGTGTTTTACACTCTGAGATAACGACACTCGCTAACAGTCTGACCTCAAACGTGATGTAGTATTGCATTTGGTGGATGAAGTGGACCATCTCCGAAGCCAGGATGTGACACTGATGCAGCACGCTGGACAGCTCTGGATGATAAAAAAAAAGCACAAGGACAGGTCACGATACCTCAGGCTGCTTTTACTGAGTGAGAGAGAAACCATACACACCAGGCATGGTTTTCAGCAGCTTGCCGTTGCACATCTGTCCCTTCCAGATGTCAGTCAAAATGTACTCCATCCTCTTTGCTCGCCACAGGAAATTAAACACCCGGAGGTAGTGGCCCATACACTCCCTTGTAAACACCTGAAACATGGAAGAGTAAATGCAAAGCATCCATATGCAGAGAAAAGCCAGTTTGAGAGGAAGTGTTTAAGTGTTTGCTACCGTTGCAATGGGTCCTTCAACATGGTAATCAAGGCTAAAAACATCCCAGCCTGTATCTCCAGGAGACACCTAGAGGCGAAAAAGAGTCCCGGTGGAATAAAATAAATACTCAGAGGGAGTTTGCTTTTGTTGCTGAAACATCAGGATTACCTCCAGGAGTCGCACATCCAGCCTCTTTAGGATTTCTGCGTTGTCAAACTGAGCATTGGTGGCTCGGACTGCTGTCTCTAAGATACCAGTCAGGTTGTGTTGGTATAAAGTGGTGGCGGGACGAGCCAACTCGGGTCTGGAACAAAAGCAATACAAGCACAGAGAAATCAAACTTGCAGCTTAGTGTGGACTCTCACGATGACACAACTGTGCTTTCTAAGTACAAGAAACAAGGTGACAGACTTTAGCAGGTCCATGAGGTGCCTGATGAAGTCTCCCTGGCCCAGCAGCAGGTATCTCCTCATTGCTTGCAGGTGCTCCAGCAATAGGTAGTTGCGGTTAAGGACGTCCAGTAGATATTTGCTGGTGTCAAAGTAGGCTGCGTCAATTTTCTCCTGAAAAGCGCCCTCCAGATCCGACAGCAGCTCTGCAGCTAATGAGAAAAAAAAGCTACTGTTATCAATCTAAACCTCAGATTATATTAACTAAACGAACATTTGTCTGTTTTAAAGCGAGCCTAAGCGGACAAGAGGCAAAACGCTGACTCAGAGTCTCATGATCCGACCTGACCCGTGTGATGACCTTCAGTTCATCCAGATCAAGCTGACCAGATGAAGTCCTACAGACTGAATCGATAACATATAGCCAAGTATACCTCTTCCTCTCCACAGTTGAAAGAAGGACAAGGCCAGAGAGCGGTAAGAGCATTGATTGCTGTCAGTCCATGAACGCATGTCAATAAAATAATATCAATACGATGAGGGCAAAGACAAAACAGGTCAATGATGCTGTTAGCAAACAGCTGTGCTCAGAGGTTTACATACCTTTACAGAATTTATGGCCATTTTTTAGAGAATAAAATAACACAAAAATTCTTCTTTCATCATGGTTAGTGCTGGTGAGGTAATTTCTAATACAAACTGTTTACATTTTTAAATCCTACACAGAAACTGTACAAATGACCCTGATCAATAGTTAACAAACCCAGGTTAACACCT
>JBAMIG010000026.1:8451530-8468664 GCA_037177335.1 Kiunga ballochi | reverse complement strand
TTTTATCACACTCTGGAGGAGCGTACACATTTACAAAGGTAACCATATTATTGTCAATCCTTCCTTTCACAATCACGTATCTGCCATTTTTATCGCAATCTTCTTCCAACATTTCAAAATTTACAGTATTTGAAATTAAGGTTATAACTCCTCTTCTTCTACTGTTCTTGTATGAGCTAAAAAATGAGTTAACATAACCTAATTTTTTTAATTTATCATGTTGTTCATTTGACATATGAGTTTCTTGAATGAAACAAACCTGTGCTTTATCTCTCTTCAATTTTGTTATTAACCTGCTCCTCTTGATTGGGTTACCCAGACCATTTACATTGATTGAAACAACTTTTAATTTAGCTAAGCCACTCATTTCTTACATGGTATGTTTTCTGTTTTTGTTTTTAATCAATACGTTTAAACATTTAGGTAAAAACACACACATCCTCTGGGTAATTTCACTCTTGGAAGGTGTAATAACTTAATCTCTGTGCTTTTAAACCCAGTCTGGTGCTATGTGACGGTTAATGCTAGACTCATAAATACTGTGTGAGGGAAACAGAAAGAGAGGAAGGGCAGGGGGACATAAAGGAGATACATCTATCACTATGCTCTCCGTTATACTCATCTAATCAGTTCTCATTTAGGAGGTCAGTCTTTCCTTTCCTTCTTTTTTTATTTCTGTTGCCCCTCCCTCCTCCTCCTCTTCTCCCTAATGTTCTTTCTCATTGGGGTCAAATGTTGGACCAGCTGATGAGAACAATGTCATAAACTCATAAGTAAGGACCTTAAGCAGACCAGCACTCAGCTCTTTCACTCAGTTTTTGGCTACATTATATTAAGGAGGAGTTTTTTTATAGTAAAGGCAGCTGTATAGTGATGAGAAAGACATGCATACCTCATGGTAGGTATCCTCCAACTCGCCATCATATATCCATCTATACAGGAAGTTGAGGATGGGGTGGGACACCAGGCTGAGAATGTGCTGAACTAACGCCCTCATCTGTGGATCTCCGGTTTTCCCGTAGGCATGAACGGCTGAAGCTAGCTCGCCTCCTTTGCGACCTAAAGCACACATATGGTGCGAGTACAGCCCACGTCACACACGGTCCCTTCAAGTACTAAACACACCCAAGCCAGCGGACACATCCAACCCACCTTGACAGTAGTCGACGAGAGCCGCCAGTGTTTTGAGTCGCACTTTAGGGTCGTACATCCAGACCAGCAGCCTCCTTAGAGTCAGACCACTCTCTGTGCACACGGTCACACCCTGGTCATCTTCTACCTGTAACTGCATAACACACAGAATCAGAGGAAGTCAGGCCTTTTCTCAATATGGAACAGTTTATGTGTTAAATGTAACAAAAGTCAAAGCTTAAAGAGTAAGGTGGCTTTTAGCAGCAACGTTTAGCAGCAACTATGTTCACAAACATACACAGCAAGTACATCCTGGCTCCTTAGTCTGGTTACCTGTGAGTGGAGGACAGAGAGGAGTCTGTAGTACTCCTTCAGCTCCTGATGGAGCGATGCACAGAAGCTCTAAAAAACAGAGGTGGGGATGGAAAGATAAACATACAGATATTTTTAAACCCAGACAACTGACAGGAAAATGGTAAATGCCGACATACCTGTCCGACTAATCCGAAGGCCCGGTCAACGCTTCTAGCGTCTGTGTACTTCCTGACTTTGTTGTGGAGCCAACCAAGTTCAGCCAGTCTGCTGCAGGTATCCCTCAGGGACTTGCATAGCACCACCTAGTGAGGCAAAGCATGCATTGCAGCTAATAAAAACATAAAATATGTATCACCATCTAGCCCATATAAAAGGATAAGAATGACCCACACAGTGATGTCAATCATCAAACCGAACTGATTTTATATGATTATTGTCAAATTTAGAGGAAAAAAAAAAAATCGGGATTTAGACATTTTAGTGGGGAAGTGGGAAAAAACTATAACATTAAATAAACAATAAATGTTCTTTTAAGCTGGTATGAATAAATTTTTAAAGCCAGGGAGGTATTTTCAAACAGAAAATTAATTATAAACACAGAAGTTTATACATAAAGATGTAAAATACCCGATTGTTCTCAGATCAGGAGCTTTTAATAATGAATTTTTGTTGTGAAAACAATAACTTCCCACAGATACAAAGCTATAATATAAAGTTAATTATATCATTTTAAATCTTAAATACACATCTAAAGTGCCAGCATCACAATCTGAGAGAGAGAAAATAGTTAAACAAGTTTGCATTATATAACCACTGGCCTTTACTGAGTGCTGTTATTCCAGTAGAACTATTTAATGATGCATTAAAACCACATCATCTTAAAAACCTTGTATCCAGGAAGCTTTGAAGTCGGCTTAAGTAACAAAAAAGCCTCCAAAATATCTTTAGCCTTGATTTCAGAGGCTCCTTATCTAGACCAGATCAACACATTGGCCTTGAATCTATGTTTAGTGCGCATCAAACTACGGGACGAGTTCCATCTACAGACAGTATATTGATAATATGACGAGAGCAGAGAGGGAAACAAAGGAAGCTGACAGGACAGACAAAAGAAAAGAAAGCTGATGGAGTTTGGAGCCAAAAAGCTTGCATTGATCGGGTACCTTGCTGTCTATCTTGTAGCCGTTATCCTGAGCGTTCATCTTTATGAACTTCCCATCAATTCCCTGGAAGACGTAGAGGATGTCCCGTACCAGTGCTGCCTCATTAACCTCACCTGAGGACAGAAATATGAGAGACCAATGGAGATATGCTCTGAGCTCTCGGTCTAAAATACTAAAAAGGATAATACACTGATATCAAAATGACTCTGAGCTATGATGCAACTGGACAGAAATCCCCCTAAAAAGCAGTACCACTACAGCAAACTGCTTGCAGCTGGAGGTAAGACTGTTTATAATGATGTGTGTTCATTAAATAATGAATCTATTCCTCTTTTATTTCCACCGCACCTTCAGGATGATAGTAAAACACGCAGAACTCCTTGGTTTGATTGATGACTGCAAGTCTGGAGCCTCATCACTTACCAGACGTATCACCCTCTCGGCGAGGACGGACCACCCTGGCTGGAGGCCCAAGAGGCCGAGTGGTGGGTGGAGCCAGAGCAGAAGAAGGGGAGGAGCTTATGGGAAGAGCCCAGGCTAATCGTGTGCCCAGAGGCTGAGTGCCTCCAGCTGCAGATGGAGGAGGTTGACTGAAACACACAGAAACACACTGCATCGTCTGAACAACGCTACGTTCATTTGTTGCGGCGCTTTTTAATTCTTAGTATTTTAAAACCCAATTTTAATTGAATAAATAGAACAGATATTGACGAACTCTGCACATAATGATGCAACAAGTCCTGGTTCATGTCTTTATTGCAGAACTGTTTGCACCACTTAAAAGCAAAACATGAAGTTGCAGCAGATCCTAGCGGTCTATGGTTGATCATACCTTTATTAAAAACTTTATCCCAACGTATCAAAGTTTGTTGACACATTCACAACTCACAAATGACTGCACCCGTAGATATTTAAAGGGCCTTGGTTTATATTCAAAATAACATCATTTAGTAATTTCCCACATACCAAATTGAATCAAAAATATTATTTTAGCAACTCTAACATTATTCTTCCAAAGACAGGATGTGAATATGCAAACCTCTAATGTGAAAACATCTCATTCAGCATAAAGTTTAGGTTTTTGTGGTTAAAACTTGCATTAAAACAACCATACTCACCAACATTTGGACATTGTCTGTCGTTAGTAACTCCTTGCAACTAATTAAAACTGTATAACTTGCACAATTTACTACTGAGTGTTGTCCAAACATGATTACAATGCAAAACCTTATGCTTTGTCCTGTCGTGGCCTAAAGGTGAGACAGCTTTATGGTCATTTGTAGCCATTGTGCATCATTAATGAGGGTAAATGGAATTAAATGGCCTTGTGATGCCTCATAAAACAGGGTGTTGGATCACTTTCAGGTGCTAATTGATGTTTCTTGTACCTGAACATTGTGATGTTTACAGACAAACTGATAAAATGTCTCATCCCCAGAGCCCCTCAGGTGCTTGATCACCTCTGAGGTGAAAATAAAACTTTTAAAATATGTGCTGTTAGAATAAAGTGCTTGTGAGCTGAAGGTAATAAACTCACCCCGCCAGCAGCGACTGTGGTGTTGGTGTGGGCCCATTTAGTGTGTAGACCCCTAAACTGGAAATCCCACTGGTCCCAACACTGCCAGACAAGCCTGCAGTCCTCTCGCCGTAGCCCAAAGCCAGGCTCTGTGGTCGGGTGCAGTAAAATGGGGTGGAATAGGCATCTCTGGGAAGGGCTTGGGCAAAGAGAGCACCATAGTTTCCAACCTGAGAAAGACAATTTGCATTGCTTCGTATTAAGCACTAGATTTTGAGTTATAATGACTTCAGCTTATTTAAAGCATATAAATGGAAATCATGCAGATCTATGCAAGAATCCTCCTCACTCTGCTGGATGGTTTGCGTGGGTCTTCAGAGAGGCTAAGCAGCAAGTAGAGAACCGACCAGCGATGCTTTAAAACGCTCTGGAAAGCAGATAAACACAAAATCTCATGAGCAAATGTACAAATTTAAGCTCAACTGTATCAGTGTGAGAATTTTCTAGCAGTTTTTATGAAGGTTTAGGCAACTCTATGGGTTTTAATGAGGATATCTGATTGAAACAAACCTGAGTTTGAAGTTTTCTGTGCAGCTCGGAGAACAGAGCAGCATCTGCTTCCCTCCTCTGTTTCAGCACTGCAACAGTTCAAGACAAAGCAGTAGATAGGGGAGTTCCTCCTATATTACCATTTCATTTCACAGATATACACATGTCAACGTTTTTCAAACAAAATAATCTACTTTTCCTATTGCTGAGAGACACGAGATAAAGTTAAACTGAGTTGTTGGAAACAAATGCGCCCACATGCTGGCAGCTGTGTGACACCAGTCCTATTTAAATGACATTAAGAAACCATATAAAAGCCCAGTATTCACAATCGGTGAAATGTTGTGCTATTTCTGTTTTATTACCTGCATTAAAAGCTTTGGATCAATGTTTTCCCGCTAATGGTACTACTTTGGCTACTATACAGGTCATGAGGGATTTGTTGCTATGATGCAATAAAGGTTGCTCCTTTAAATGTTTTCCTGGTGATGTTTTTGTATAAAGGTTACAATAAACATGCATATATGCCAATGAATCTGGAGTCAAAGGGACTAATTTAAGCAATAATTAATAAAATAGTTATATTTTTCTATATTTCTATAACACAATGAGCACAACCAAAGCACTTACATTCTTTCTTGATCTTCTCAGACACCAAGAACTCATCTCGTTCAATGGTAGGGGCATAGTTGCTGCCAATGACTCGCACTGCATACTGAAACTGGTGGGCAACTTCAGCTGAAGACACAAATGATTGCATTTGTTTCAACATTTTTCTGATTGTGATAAAAAAAAATAGCATCTTACTAGGATACCTGTATGTGCAGAATTCATCCTTCCTTTTAAAATGACTGTACAAGCAATAATTGTGTATTAAATATAGTTAAATTACAACTGGTGTTTCTGTCAGTATAGCCAACCTACTGTATTAAGATGCAGTTATATTCTAATGACTGCAATTGAAGAATCACATTGATTTATTTCACCCTATGTCTTATCAGTCATGGTTTGTTATAAGAGGCCTGCAGCTAGCAAGCGCTAAACACGCCATTATTATGCATCAGAGCACCATGAAAGCCAAGTGGTTAGCACATATAAATTAATATTCCTCTTTGCACATTTAAAGAGCAGACATAGCGGTTTATTCCACTGACAGCTCAACAGCTAGCTGTGCAACATGAAGCTATGCCAACTGGCTGCTAGCTACGTCGACACTGCGCCGCTACGTGCCGCTTGTCTAACCCAGCGAGTGATGGCTAAATAGGTTAATCTTTATATTGAATCAGTTCTAGAGACTTTTTAGCTTTGGTTTATTTTATTGTAGAGCTGGGGAGGGATAATAAATACACTTTGTCCACAATTCGGCATATATGCTAAAGGCTAAATGAGACCTACTGCTGTAAAACTTGAACATTTTTACAACATTCTATCTAACAACACATCCGATGTAGCTGGTATTTATTATTTTAAGATTGTTTAATGGGAATGTAAGCACCGTCAAATAAATATAATTGATTACGTTTGTATGAGGATAAATACAAAGTTAAACATAATTATTTTATTTTTATTAGCACGGATTTTAAATTGTCTGAATATGTAAGTATTGCACTTGTATAGAACAAGCCAGCATTAACTGATGTACCTTCGCTTTTCCCGGTAATCCTGCAGCAAAGGCTTTGTAGAAGAACATTAGGTGATTTCTGATCTAGACTCGCCATGCTGTCCGTGGATACTGTAATGTGAGGTGCCCAATAAATTAATAAACGTAATAGAAGAACGTGAACTAACTGAATCCTCCCGGAATGAGCAACGCCATTTTGATAAAGTGGGTCAAGCTAGCGACATGCAGGCTGACTCGGACCACAACGATCGCCTTGTATCCTTCACAGTAACACCACGTAATCTCGCATAGTTCAATTATACTTGATATGCAATTTATAATAACAATTAATAGATTACTTTTTGCATTATTTATGTTTTTATGTAATTATAGAAAATAGTTCAGGCTTTTAAAATTAAATAAATTAAATTATTTTAGGCAACAGAAACCCGTTTGTTTTGTAATGATTTTATTTAGTAGTTCCGTAACCGGAAATAGTTGTTGTGACTATAAAAACTTAACGATGATGATTCAACCGAACCCGCCGAAAAGCGTCTCCAGGAAACGCAGCATGGACAATGTAATGAAAATATTTCCCCCTGAAACAAAGCAAACGCACGTTTTTTCCGACTTGATTAAAATAAATGCATTAAATTTGAAAAGTTACATAAATAAAAAAACAACAACCTATTATTGGTTCAATATGTATTATATACAACTTATTTAAAGCCACAGAATAAAAATTCAAAATCACAATAGTTTACCAAAATATTTGTCTTTTTTTTTGTTTGCTTTTGTTTTATGAGACATAATTTTGCTCAAGTTGCTTTTACCAACTAAATAAATCTAAAATGCACAAAATCAAAACAACAATGTACGCGCGAGGACACGTCTGAATTTTTATTATGATTTTTTAAGATGATTTCAGCACTCCATGTGTGGACAGCACCATTAGAGTGTCCGACCTTAACCGAGACAACTCTACTCTGGGTTTTAACTAAAAATATTTAACTTGCTTCAGCAATTGCTTCCAATAGGAATTTGTATGCGTTTTATTGAACTTGTCATGAATATTATTCTTAGCGCATGTCCCGCCCCAAGAAAAAAAAATCCTATAGCCTAATTAAATGGAAGAACCAATTACACTCTAAAAACACTAGAGCGCGCATGCGCCCTTATCCAACCACAGCCACTACCTGGCTCCTCGTGACGTACTTGAAAGAAAATCTTCTTTAGCCACGAAGCGAGACAAGAAGCTTATTAGTGCAGTGGCAGAGGGACGAGGGGGTGATACTAGTTTTGTTAGAGTCCTTTACAAGTATGAATTGTCCCTGCAAACCTTTTAAAGTATGTTAAAACTGCTGTAAAAGCCGCGCGCGGACACTCCCCCCGTTAACTAGTAAATCCTGTTCAGGTCTCAGTAGGTGAGAACAGGTTTACAGTCTGGTAGGCATTTTTTGTCGGAGCAAGTCCGTTCTAGTTCAGGAAGAAGAAAAGAGAGAGAAGCCATGGACAAAGGAGAAGAAATAAAAAGGAAGAGAGCGACTGCAGCTTTGTAAAAACGACCGCGAAACAAGAAGAGGAGTTGGGAGAGGAAAGAAGAACAGGATGGGGATGGATTTCAGCACTCTACGGACCCTCATCAGCCGATACGTAAGTTTTCACAGCGCAATTATTCCACACGTGTTTGTAAACTTTCTCTTTTATTGCCCGTCACACCCCTACTCTTTACATCCACCGAGCAGGAAAAGTGTGAACTTTTTCCCCACTATTGGTTTCAAATTCCTTAGAAGCAACTACGCATTGGGTTTCATTTTCGAGAGGAGATAGAAAAGCTTTCTGACGCAAATAAAGAGTGAAAATCTTTCTAAGTAATATGCCTTTTCATCTTTAACTTGTTAGAAGTGGGAAGTTACAGTTTAATAGCGTTGAATGAGTCATTTTTCCTGCGTAACACATAAATAGTTCCCTTAATAATTGAAACTTTAAATACCATAGAACCCACACTACATTTAATAGCTATTAAAATCTGTCAATGAAGTTTTTTTTTTTTAGTCTTTTCTTTCATTTTTTTTAGGTATTACACTCATTTATTATAGACCCATAATTATCTTATAATAAAAATAACTCAGGTTGCAGAAATTTCTTTTCATGACAGAACATGCAAGAGATGCACACCAACACAATTATTACTGGCACTTCACTGTCATCTATTATGCTCTTTTTTCCCAGCTGAACAAGACTAAATGGAGCGATCACATGAATTATGTAATCCAGTTGTTTTCTTCCTGCTAGTCAAATCAATGGGCAGCGGAGCAGCCGGCCTGTATGGATGAGGGTTGCATTAGGCTCCACAGTAATGTGTTTGACAATAATCCAGACAGAACAATCCTCATTCTCACGAGAGCCAGTACGTTTATACCCTCAGCTGAGGCTTAGACATAGTCTCCCAACTGTTGCAAATGGCTGATTGAGTGAGATCTCTGCTATGTGGAGGGTGAAATGGAGCTATATAACAAGAACCATGTGAAGATGGGATGCGGGATGCTGCTGCTGTAACTGGTTTGCACAGTTAGGCTTAAATGGAGTGGTATGTTGCAAAAAAAAAAAAAATCCAATCTGCTGATCACTTAAGATTTAAGTTACGGACTTTTATGTTTTTGTCAATACTTGGCTTTTATGAAATATTAGTCAATATTTGGACCTGGGAGTATGATGGAGATGTCTCCCTGTAGCGACATCTGTAACACTAAAAATCAGGCTTTACCTAAAAGCCATAGCAAGTCCATTTGCAGTGGAGTAAAAGTGCTTATGTAATCAGAAATTCAGCAAGAAAATCCTATTAAGCAATATGCTCATCACTGACTCCACACATAGATATGTGAGTTCTCAATGCTTTTATGCAAATTTTATAAGTTTTAATCTCGAACCTGCCACTTAAAGAAAAATATACAAACTAACTGATCATTATGGATTTTACTATGCGATGACAATAATCCTGTAATTTCATAATGGCTGGACAAAACACTCCAATGACTAACGGAGAGTCTGAAGATACTGCTTAGAGTTTTTCAACATTATATCTATATAAAACATGAATGGTGTGACAATGTTTTTGGGATGAAACAATGAAAACACACAGATGTGTGTCGAGATTCGAGATCCAGCTAAAAACATCACCTCTTCTGCTTCTCCTGCATTTTCCTAATTAGACCTTGCTAAAAGCAATTAAAATATATATAAATATACATATAAGAATGACTGCTGCCATGATGAACCTGCTGGTTATTGTGCAGGATGCATTGGGTCGTCCTGGTCGTTCTCCTCAGCTGCTGCCATCTTAGATTAGGTAAAAAGCAGTGGAAGTTATGTAAGTCTATAACGCTTTTAAAGTGTTACATGCAGACTCGTTTTAGCTGGCTATGTCTCCACTTCACTGTGAATGAGAGCAAAATGTATTCAAAGTGACGTGAGGAGCTCAGAACTTGTGTACTGCGTTCCTTCAGCTGGAGCACCAACCTTCCTTTGGTTATTTACCCTCAGAAAGCTTTCAGACTATGATGTTTATTGAACTTCATAGTCTTCACTAACTCTAGTTTCCCATCATTTTATCTATTACTAAACTCTGACCTTAAAATCTTTTACTTATTTAGCAGTAGACAGTTGATCTATGTTGTATTTAATATATAAATAAATACGGATAACCGGCTATCTTTTAAAGATAATTGTAAGATAATGTGACATTAAACACCATCAAACACCATCAGTTCTGCCTGCAACCTGTGCAGTCAGATGCTATCTTTAGGTGTTGTTCAAATACTTTTTTATTTGAATCTAGCTCAATATGTTTTCCTCACACATACAGATCTCTAATGAATCAAAAAGGTATATTTCTATGGTCCCTTTTATTCAGGCAGCAGAGGCTGGTATAACAGTGGAGTAAAACGTTTGGATTATTATTTAATTTGATCGTCATCAAATATATAACTGCAGCTAAATTCACTAGATGAATGATGACTGATGAGCAGGATGATGTGTAACTGGCTGCTGAAGAAACAGAAGAATATGTGAAAGCAGCTTTTTTTGGGTGTTTTTATTGCTTTAATGCAAACATACCTTTTTACCGGCTTTACTTTTGGGACCATTAAGGTCTGGCTAAGCATATGCAGGAAGGATATAATCCTCATTATCTGTTTATTTAGGGGAATTTTGATTGAAATTATTTTTATCTGACCAGCTTATTTACGTCTGTTTTGGTATCTGAAGCTGTGTAGAGCAATCAGTGATGCTGAATCATATTTTTGTCCTAACAGGACATAAAGAGCACCGAATGAAACGGCATGAAGCAAACATGAGATATCACGTCTGTGCTTCAAGGTGAATCAAAACGGCCAGGCAGGATTTCTCTGCAGTGTTCCTGGACAGGAAGAGCCTCTCGTCTTTCTCTGGCTTCCTGCCTTCACGCAGTGGATTAAAGGGTTACTGGTGTTCACTATACTTTCATCCACTTAATCCAGTTTAGAGCATTGCATTTAAATCTACTGCTTATATTCCACCTGGCTAGTTTTGTTATTGGTACTTATGCTGTTATTTTGCACATGTTGCAGGTTAAATGATATCTGCATGCAAGGCATGAAGAGATACTTTAAGTATGCAGGCGTTATTTTACTGGGTGAAAACAGTTTCTGCTAAATGTTAGCAAGCGAGGAGATGGGACACAGTAGTAGCGAGGTGATGCAGGGAGTAGCGGATCGCATGAACTTCTTGGCTCTGTCTAGTATTCAATAATTCATAAGTAGTCTGGCGTACAATGCAGGCTGATGTTTGTCTAACTTGTAGTGAAGTCATCTAGAGCTGGACTGTGGGGGTTCAGGGACACCCGGGGTTGTTTCAAGCTTTTCCCGAGGGTCCTCATTTAAATAAGAACAAGACTGTTTACTTTACATGTGCTCGCATTGTCTTTAATGAAAAAAACCTTGTAATCCTGTTAGTTAGTTTGCAAGACTAATCGAATCCTTAAAAGATTATGGTAGAAGAAACACAAGTATTTTGAAGGACAGTCATGTATTTGTGAAGCTATAGGGATTCTTAAGGCATGTCCATGGATGCCAGCATCAGCAGGTTTCCTCATGTCCTCATGCTAATCATTAAACACCTGCTCATCCATTCTGTCCACAATCCACGAAGTGCTACAGGGTTAGCCTCTTTACCTAAAGGATTTACAGACTCTCACTAAGCCATGTGGTCTTGGGATTGTCTCACCAATTATCTGGTTGCTGCTTGTCACATGGAATGAATTTGCAGGAAAACCATGACTAAAAACTAAATAAATATTATCCATGAATTGTGTTAAACTCATAAATATATAAATTATAAACTTGTAGTATAGGTTCAGTTTATGGTACAAATTATTTAATTAAGATAAATTATGTAATTATTGAATATAATAATTATTAAATGTAATATCAGTAAATTACCTTTTATTATAATTAAGAGGTTGTACAGATAAAACTGATTATTAATAACATATTGGTGTGTTTTTCTTATGCAACACAGTAATACTCACTTATGACCACTTTAAAAGTAGTGTATTTGTGCTTGTTATCACCAGTAGCTGTTCAGCAGCAAAGCCAAATAATGCTCCAGGTTTATTCTGCCATAGCTGCAGCTATTAAACAGTCTGGCTCTTCATCAAACCACCCAAACAGTACCTGAAGAAGAGTGTGAGCTCCATTAAAGTCTTGCTTTAGGATCATTGCTCTAACATTAACAGTGTATTACAACCCACTGAACAAGGAGACAGATGATGGATAGCCCTGGGTTAATGGTGCATAGAGTCCTCTATTCAGAGTGGGAGAGAGACCAATACAGAGATGGCATAAGATGCTTTTGAACTTGGGTCATCATAAAAACATTGCTCCTTGAAAGTGCTGATGGGGGCAGGTATACTTTAATGTTCTCCCTGTATGAGGGAATGATAACACCCCTCTTTCCAAATGCTGACAGTGCACTCTGGACATTACCACCCCGATAACTTGCATTTAGTTGCAATGTGTGGTCACTTTTCCCATCTCATTGTTTAGTATTTTTAGGACATTAGCAGGAAAAAGAACAACAGAAAGGGCCATCGAGTGGCAGGTAACACATTTGCCGTAAATGTAAGCAAGAAAAAAACAATGATGAGCAGTTTGGCCTGTATGTGTACCAATCGTTTCCTTTAAAATGATATTTTTAGCATAACTAGCATACATTTTACTGGCCCATCCATAAAAACACACATTTCAGTGCATTTTTCAATCCTTAGTTTTAAATATTTGATTGTTTTTGTCATTTTAGCAGCAATAATTAACAAAGATATATTTTCTTAGCAGTACAAAATTGTTACTGATTGTCTTTGTTATGTGAAGAGTTTTTTTTCTCAGCGATATGACCCTACAGAGAAAGACAAAATGTCAAATTTCCTGCTTTCAAGGTGAATTTGTTGCTCACTGACAAAATGCCGCCCTACGTTGTGATTGCTTGTTTGATGACTCAAGTCAGTGGAGTACTTGCTATGTAATTAGTCAGTATTAAACTGACTCTACAGGCTACCGAATCAGATTCCCGCAAGGCTAATTATTCCACAACACCATCAATACACTTTGGCATTCATCATGCAGGAGATGACTGGGATTTTTTCCTTCTGCTCCTGCTGTTCGCTGTCAGTCTGGCAGACAATAGCAGCACCAAGTGATATAATACTAAGCTTACAAATCAGTGCAACGAGAACCTAAATGGCTGCATGGAGCAGAAATCAGCTTCATTTAATCACATGTGACAAGTTGAAGTCCTGCACAATGTGATTGAAAATATACATTGTTTACGGGACATTATTAAGCAACACTTTTGCTGGAAATGGTTTTCACAAGTGCTTCTGGGAATATGGTGGTCGCATAAAGCAGAAGATTGTGCTCGAAATGGGAAAAGATAATGTTAGTCATGGGACCAGGGTCACATAAATATACTTCTCTGAGAGTATTACTCAGTGAAGCCAAGCAACAAGCTCTGAGTTACGGGTGTCAAATGTAGCATTTAAACATGAATAAATAATCACTGCATACATTTTTTTAATGTGAAATTGCAACAAACAGAAGAGGCCAGCATTAAATTTTATATTCCCTGCTTAATTTAGAAAGCAAAGTGAGACACAAATACCAGAGTAAAGTGAACATTCACACGTTTTCCTTTTAATTGTTGAATATTTAGTTTTTTTTAATGATATTAGTAGTAGGAGTGATACAGTCAAGTGCGTGTTGGACTGAAATCCTTCGATGTTTTTTAAGAAAGCCTTATGTTGCCTTAATGTAATTTCCTAGAAAGTTTCGAGCAGATTCACGTACAGTAAATACACTTCCACATCCGCATCTTGAACGTAGCTTAGGGTACTTTGGGATTGCTTTAGATGCATTACTCAGTGGGTTGGATCCCATCCAGGGTTTTGAGCATCTGAGCTGGATGATGTTCTGCCAACACCAGGGGCAAAGTGCATTTACCGGCATGCCACTTTCTGTTTTGTGCGTGGCTTGTCTTTGTTTTGTGAAGGATTGTTTGGTTGTACTGTGTAAATCCTAACCTTTCAGTGACAAACAACAAATAAAAATAAGTAAAGGAAATGTGCTGAGTCTCACATGGCTTTAGTTTTTATTATGACTATGCATAAAATCGCTGCTATTTTTAGCTTCAGTAAGAGAGAACTTGTGACTTTTAAGGATATTTTCTTGTGCTTGTCACAGTGTTTTGCATGAAATCACTCTGAAAGGGCACACTCTTGACATTTCCCAGAAATTTGAACCTGATAAGGCTTTTTTTTTTAATGACTACTGTGCAGTAAACATGCTTCTTTCTTGCAGCATTGAACAATACTCTTGTGTTAACTTAGCTTGATGCTTTATGTGTGAACACTGCTGCCACAGAGCTGCATAATGCTCTGACTCTTTCAGATGCATGTTAAGGTAAAGACTTAGAAACACACAGCTTCATTTTCAGTGCAGATTGACACAATTAAAAACAAAACGTAGAGCTCTATAAAGGAATAATAAGACTGAGTATGGCCTTCTCAATCTCAAGGATTTGATGTAAGACTTTGCGCCGCAGACTTCATTGAGTTGTCCTTGGCACCTGTTTGCAGCCTGGCATTGCTTCTGTCATGCAGTGTCACAAAGCAGCTAAGCATGATTTCCCTCCTGATGGATCTCATAGTCATAGATTCATTTCACATGACTTCTCTTCCTGTAGGTTTTAAAGTTAGTGTGATGCTAATCAAGTAGTCGTCTATGGGATTGTGCTGAAATAAAAGTAGAATATAAATGTTTTTAATTGCAGTAATATTTTGAGCATCTTGACGGTCATGATTAAAATGAATGAATTCAGAAATGTGGATGCATTGGATAGTCATAGGCTTCACGTCCCTGTACCTTATAACCTTATATAATATGTATCTATTATCTGTACCGCTTATTCCAATTCAGGGTCATGGGTAGCTGGAGTCTGTCACTAGACAAAAGGCGGGTTACAGCCTGGACCGGTCGCCAATCCCTCACACGTTATGTAGTATATTAGAAGAATTCAGGAGAGATGTTAAAGAGAGAGCTGTCTATATGAAGTGAACGTGAATGTAGTTGTTGTGAGGCGCACAACACTGGAGCACAGCCTCAGTCAGGTGACCAGTCCCATGAGCGCCACATGGTCTGTTTCTGTTCCCTTCTTTCCTTTATCCTGCACTTTCGGACTTTCCCACAAAGCTTTAACTCCCAGAATTCGCCATGAATGACTTCAGGATTCGTAGTACACACATGAAAAGATGCTTTGAGAAAGAGTCTTAGTGTTACAAGAGTAAGATTATGCTGATAGATCAATAACAAACTGACTGAATCCTCATTTTCTCCTTGCCTGTGCGTGTTAGTTTTCCTGTGATGATGTAGCACCGAGAACAGGATAGAGCTGCAGACTGAGCTGAACAGGAATTATCTGAAGGGAAAGGAGCCAGAATCTGCATAGGTTGCATAAAAACAGCGAGAAAGAAACTAAATGCTAACATTTTATAGTAGTTTTTATCAGTTAATCATCATAGGATCAATATAAAGTCTCTTAAGCCTGGACCGGTGACATAAACCAGGGGGCTGGACTGCTTTAAAGCTGGTTAGACTGGTATACAGGCAGAAGAGGCATGTTGATAATAAAAAGGTTGGGTAAAGATGAATAATCAAGCCTCATTCAGACCAGCTCTTCATTGCATGACCCAGATTGCAACATGGTGATGCTTTTGCTTGTAAGATATTAAATAGATTCCCAAGGCCCAGAAAAAAATGCATTAATGTTTTCTGTCCTATCAGGTCCCCTCTGGGCTTTTGCTTTATCTATTTGGTAACCTATCTAGCTCACATTGAGGTGACTTTGAGGAAAGAGCCCAAACTAAAGTATTAGATCTACCTTGATATTAGCATTTCTGGAAATGTTGAAACTTAACAAGGTGAGATGGAGAGAAATGAAGCAGTGTTCGATCTCACCAGGTATACTTTACTGAAATCATCCTAAATCTGTCACCTGTTACTGTTATAGTTTAGATCCTGTTTTATTACTTCATGTTGTAGTTTCATGTGTTTCTGTTTAGCTTTTATTGATTACGCCTGGTTTCATTTACTCACCTGTGTCTTGTTTCATGTATTTGTACTCCCAGGTTTCAGTTCTTCCTCGTGGTTCATTAGTTTAACTTTGTTTCTATTTGTTTCCTTGTGTCAGTTCTGTTTCTATTTAATTCTATTTATCCTGCATCCCATCTGCCTCCTGTCTGCAGTTCAGACTCTGCACTGGACCCCATTTATGACAGTAACATCCTTACTCATTTTCTGAAGCAGCTAAACCCCTGAAAATCAATCACAGCACTGAATTTATTTGGTTATTTGCCAAACATTACTCATTCCTAAATGATTGTGTAATAACCTGATAAACTGCAATCCTCACCTTCTCACTGAAAGTAATGTTTCCTTCAGGACATAATTGAAATGTTTTACTGGCTTCCAGGTGAATATGTGACACAGTAAAACGTGATTCTGACTCAAGGAAAAGAAAATACAGACAATAAGAAGCTAAAATATAACCATGGTTTGTTACTGACTTAACAACGCAAGCAGAACATTCGGAGCATTTGCTGCAAAGCAAACAGTTCTATCATTTTCACTGTATTACTGATAAATACTTGCACAATAAATGAAAACCACCATGTTTACCATTCACATTTTATTCTGCAGCAGCTGACATAAGAAACGCTCCCTCTTGTTGGAGGAGACGGTGCCCTCCTGCTTCTAAATGGAGTTATGCTTTCTGTGTTTAATCCCTGTTGTGTTTTAGTTGTGTGGTTCCAGTTTTATTAGTGTTATTTTGTATTTCCTGCATGTATCAACAGCAGAAGTTTCTCTTAAAACACCATAGCCAGGTAAACAGTTGCATTTCCATTATTCTTAGAATTGTGCTAAAACTTTATGCGTGTGCAGAAAGCTTCTTACGCCCGTGTTTCCTCAATGGTAAAGCCTAAATCCATTGTTAAAAACAACTATACAGAACGCCTTTCACCTGCTGATTGTGCCTGGTATTTAAAGAGGCTAGCACTTAATGCAGGTATGCATCTATATATGACCTGTATTTGTAACGTAGTTAGCTTACAGATGTGAAAAAGTGGCCTAGCTTTCAGCGGCATGACATTTACTAGTAGCTATGAGACCTCAAAATCACTTGATGTTAATTTGTATTTTGTCTGCATGTCCAAGAGGTGCTGTACTAATGTATGTAACGTGTCCTGTCTCATGTTTGTGTCCCTTTCTTACC
>JBAMIG010000026.1:8428638-8449766 GCA_037177335.1 Kiunga ballochi | reverse complement strand
GGAAGTCTGGGCTTCCCTCCTTGAGCTGCTGCCCCCGCGACCCGACCTCGGATAAGCGGCAGAAGATGGATGGATGATTACCTGAAATAAAATGCACAATGCTTAGTCTTGCATTTTTCATTCAGGCCTCCGTCCAGGTATCACGACTGATGACACGTAGCCATAAAATCCAACTATTTATTTAAGATGCTTGCCTTCTGATATGGAAAGAAACTAACATGTGAACAGCCTTTTCTCCATTTTGTACATCCAGCACAGCAAGAATGTGCGTGCATCAATCACATACGTCACTTACAAGGGGAGATAACTCCCAGGACCTGCCTCTTTTCACATATGAGCCAGGATGACCAGTACTATCTCACGTTTAGCTAGTAAAACGCAGCTTTCTGGTCGTTCTACAACTCTGACGAAATACTTTTTGAATGGATTGTGTTTCTGCATATTTCTGCTGCATGAGGCACTCATCTTCCTCCACTGGCACAGCAAATTCATAACAGACTGTTTGTGTGATGTCAGGAGATCAAAGCCACCACAGGAATGAAATCCTCCCAAATTTCTTTTTTGCATAAGTAATACCCCCAACATTGAACTTTATGTGACCAGATTGGAGCTTTAGGCTGAGTCAGAGGGCTGTCAGCGTCACTCCATTCCTCCTCTCACACACAGTGCAGACACAATGAAGCAGGTCTGAACAGTAAGTTTATTCCTGCATGATTGTGCACAGGAAATCCATAACAATGGTCTTCTGTCCAGCTCTGACATGAATCACTGTGGCTTTTCTGTGTGCTTTCTGCCTCATCTCTACTCTGCTGTATTGGCTGTAGTAACACATTGAGAGGGCATTACAGACGTAAAGCAGCAGCGGTCTCTTCCACAGCGTTACAACACTGCCAGAAACATTTTACAACTCTTATATTCAGGGTAAAACATTATAAATGTTTTATTTTAAGAGTATTCTCAGGCTGGAGGATCAAGGTAATGAATTCCTTGTTTAGTTGGAAGAGGTATATTAGTATCCTTCCCTTATCTCAGTGCTTAATAGTGAATGAAGACAGATTTATAGGCTGAAAAGGGAAATGAAACAATGAAAAAATACAATATGGACACATTATAATAAATGTCATTGTGCCAGCAAAGGGCAGAAACTAAACAGACCACAGTATTACACTATAACACTACTCTGCACTAATTGTTTCACACATACACAGTAATCTGCTGACCCACATACTGTATGTAAGGGCAGCAGGTGAATGTCTATTTCAGCTCATTTCATCGAGTGATGGAGGATCTCCAGAGAGTTTTTATTTTATTCTATTAGTTTTTATTTGACAATTTAAAATGTATTTGATCTGAATTATCATCAATTATTATTACAAGTAGTTATTGTACTTGTTTATTTATCATTCTTATACTTAATTTTTTAAATAGATACCTATTTTTATTTATTTATGTCACACTGAATATTTTTAAAAAATATTTTCAAGAAAATTCTAGTATTTATTTATTTATTTATTTATTTTACTTTCAATAGTTTGCTCCAGCACTTCAGTATGCAGTATGAGTAATTAACTTATTTTTATGGTTCTTGAAATCGATTACATGCTTGATATGACTTTAGGAAGAAAATGTGCATATCTTACATCCTTCAGTGTCTAAATAAATCCATCAGAGGAATAAAGCCGGCTGCTTAAGTCAAGCGCATGATGCATAAGCAGCATATTATCAGTTCTGGTTGGAAAATAATGACAATTATTAAGTTGTATATAAGATAACACGAAGTGATTCTTTATTAGAAGGATTATCAATATCCATAAGCTTAGAAGCGCATGCAGGTGCTGAGTTTTGATGAAATGACTTGGCTCTCATTCGCTCTCTCTCTCTCTCTCTCTCTCTCTCACACACACACACACACACACACACACACACACACACACACACACACACAAATAAAAGTATGCACAAGCACTGGAAATGCTGAATCACAAAGTCTACTGACTGATTAATACCAGCCGTTCTCTCATGTGACCGGGCACGAGTGTGTTGGTGTGTGGATGCTGGTGTGTGTGTGGCAGAAAGCACTGAGGTCTAAGGCGGTCACATCACTAAATCCCCCACAGGCAGAGATGCATACACAGCTTATAGGCTTATTTCCTTTTACTAATTCCTATTTTATCTCCCTTTTTTTATTATAAACATTGCATCTTCTCTTTGATGCGGCCATAGTGTGATGTTTGCAGGTGGTTTTTACCCTAAAGCATCACTTTCATGTTGCACCACCTTCACAATCCTCTGCTTTATTGTAATGTCTGACAATTAGAGACATAAATGAAACCAGACTGGAAACTTCCCCATCGCTCAGGTTCTTTCTGTGGGTCAGCATCTGAGAGGTTTAAAAGAAGAATTAACTCAAGTGTGGTGAGGTTGAGAAGTCACCCAAACAGGTTTCAACTGTCTCCATCAGAGACGTATACGTCTTTTTAAACAACTGCTTATTCTCTGTCTTCCCCTGGACGCTCTGCTGTGTCCCCCTGTCAGAACATACTATTACGGTAAAAGGTCAAAGGTGAATAATGAGGATTTCTCATTATCCTATTTAGTCTAGACTGGGTGAGACAGATGGGGAGCACAGCTGGTTTCTAATCTGTTACTCAGGTAACAGAAACACACACCCAGCGTGCTACACACAGACATCACAGTTAACTGAATAGCACATACACATGTGGAATAGAGATAGGGAAATAACAGCAAACACCAGCTGATACACAACACAAGCTCTATGTTTGCAAAACACACAACTGCACATCTTCAGGGCTAGTTTTAACTCACACACGCATTATTTTTAAACATAAAATAACTGGTGACTTAAGATAAATACTGTCTTGTATGTCTCTAACACACACACACACACACACACTACGGCCTGTTGATTTAAGGAAGAAAGCGTGTTTACTCTTATCTCTGTAGCTTAGCGGCGGCAGCAGTTTGGTCTGTGTGAGCGCTATACACATGTCAAGCTGACAAACAACGTTTGTGTTTGTTACAAATCACATCCAACAGGTTGCTTGTAGCTTTTGTAAACATTCATTTTCCGCCTGTTGCAGGTGGTGATAAAACGCTTCAGTCATCAATGGAAACAACAAGCCTTTAAGGGCAGCAGCTCATAGGTTTATTTGTGATTTTTGTCTTTGCTGCTCACTGCATCTTCCTAATGTTATCTTTGCTGGACAGATGTTGGAGCTTTACAAGCTGGTTTCCTGCTCACTGCTTATTGATGAAAGGTTGGTCTCACACCCTGGAGGAGATGAATCTAGATGCTTGTTTTAGTTCACCAGGTTAAATAAATTAAATCAAATAAACTTAAATAAATTGGATTCGTCAGCAAATCAGATTCATGCAATAAGAGTCACTATAATGTAGTTTATTTTGATTTGGGAAAACCAAATTTAGATACAAAGAGATATCAATCTATGTTTTAGCTTATCATAAGCGGTCCTGGAAGGTGTGAAAACCCAGATGTTCTTCCAACCTGCAGATCTCTACCTCATAGGGTGTCCTGAAAATCTCGTATACTGGAAGACATATAATAATACCTATTATATTAATAATACCATTCAGCTTTCCCAACAGTGCTTTTTAAGAGTTTTACCTCCTTACTTCTAGGCTTTGTTGAATGAAGACATCACGTAAAATGTTCTTGGTGAAGTTCTGCTGTAGAAAATTGTTTGATCAAGTTCTATTTAGAAAATAGAGCGATAAGAGGTAAGAAATTAATCTTGGTTGGGTGTTTCTATCTAGGTGATATAATTCTACCAATTTAACAGAAGAAAATAATTGTTTACAGAAGGAAAACCAGCTCAGGCTTAAACCCTACTGATTTGCTAAAATCCTGTGAATTCATTGCTTTTCTCTTCTTCTCACATGGATTTGTAATTTCTAACAGAGATGATCTGTATTTCCCATCTATCTGAATCTGCTTCTTTACTGGTTCAGATGGAGCGACTGGGGGTGGATGGGGAAATGTGCATGCTCTGTGAGTGGGTGGGCCCACCACTTCCTGTTTACTATGTGTTCCTGATTACAGCAGGGCCTCAGTTTTCTGGCGCGCTGTTGCCTTCAAGTCTGGTGGGAACAGCATGTGTGATGTTTAAAGAGCTAGCTTCTTCACACATTGAAATTAGATTTGAATGAAGATGTTTGACCCCACAGGGATGCTTTCCAGAAGCTAATATTGTCTTATTTAGCTTATTCTTTTAACATTTACCACTTTTAACAGCTGCTGCTTGATGAGTATTTGTAATCAGTGTCTTTTCCTCATTTTATCCATTTATTTCTATCATGTTTGTGTGTAGCTGGTGTTATTACTCATGTTTTTTATACACTTTTTGAGCATAATGTAGAAACAAAGGATATTTTTCCTAGAAACCTTCAAGTAAATTAGCAAATAAGCATTAAATTGGTTTGTTTTATATCTTCTCTGATGGAGTAAATGCATTAATACACATTCAAGGTGACAGAACAGTACCAATGATGGTTATATAAATATGTTCAGTGAAACAGTGACTACAGAAGTAATATTATATGCTGCTGTTCTTGTATGCCTGCTCTTATACATGATTGATGGTGGAGGAATGTGTGTGTGTGTGTGTGGGATCCCTGAAGGGGTTGCCTTTGCTTTCCTCTAAAGCAGCTATGAGGAAAGTGGATGTGGATGCTGAGTGATGCAGACAGAAACAAAGCCTTGCTGCTCTCTCCATCCTTCTTTCCTGACCACAAATGTTTCCCTTCTAACTATAAATACACTCCTGAATCTTGCCACGTCCTGAAACGTGAAACGCTGCTAAAAGTTGTTATCATGGGTCCAGAATAGCCAAGAGTCTCGTGTTTCATCTAGAGGCTGAAGGCCCAGGCGCATCCATTGGGTTTGGATTTATTTATTTAGTAAAGATGCTTTTTTTATTTGATTAGATGCAGACAGGCTTTCGTGTAAAAAGCTCAAATCAGGATAAAAGCAACATGTAATCGATGGGAAAAAAAGATTGTTTTGCTTAAAGGCCATCCAGGTTGTGGTGAGAGCGAGATGGAGAGGAAAGAGGTGAGAAAACCAATAAAGCTGCATTACAGGCAAAGCAGGCGGCGTGAGAGGAGGCCCGTAAATTCTTTAGTGCCATCTGTTTAAACTCTGATCAACACCGACTCCTGAAAGTTAGCTCAGCTCTGTGAAGTGTAACAAAAACCTACAGGATAATAAATAAATTATAATAATTATCCAATTAATTATCTGCTAAGGTCAATAATGCTAATTAAGGTATCAAGTACCATCTTGCATGTGTTTTACTACATGCAACAGAGGTCAGATTCATCTTTAAATGTGTGATACTTAGACCCAAATATGTTTTATTAAATTTGACTGCATTTTAAATCTTAACAATAGTGCATCAGCTGCTGTTGCGTATGGCTGTCTTCCATACGCAGACTGCCAACAGAAAATGTGTCAGAGACGTGTTAGAAGAAGCAGACGGAGCAAGCAGGTGGGACAGAAGTGGAGGAGCAGCAACACTGTGGGGGCGACATAGTTGGCATGCTGTCTGGTTTTTATCTCCTCCTTCACTGCAAAGCAGAAATTGCTCCATTAAGTTGGTGATAAGATGGGTGCAATTTATTTTATTTTATTTTATTTTATTTTATTTTATTTTATTTTATTTTATTTTATTTTATTTTTCATTTTTTTAAATTATTTTTTTATTTAAATTTTGGTTTTAATATCTTATGTGCATCTCTTGGCATCTGTCAACCTATTTATTTAAGCGCTAGTTGTTTATGGGAAGCAACAGACCAGATGTGGTGGTAATAACTTTCCCAGCTTCTGGTCTCGCAGCATCAGTCACTAATCGGCATCATTAATAGCACATCATCTAGGAAGGCACGAGCATTGTGCAGTATACGTCTAGAAGACACCCGTATTTATTCATGCATCGCTTTTCTATCATTCCACTGCTCTGTTTGGTAATGGAAGACCACAGGATAAAAATAGCCTTCTGACACAAACTAGGTAATCTTGCTGCAGGAAGTCAACAGGTTACATTGCAAATATGTTGAAGAGACGGCGAGTGAGAAAGCAAACTGGGCCATGAAGCCTCTTGATCTCAGATTACTGTCACCTTTTTAAGGTCTGTGTGATTCTGTGTTTGTGGAAAGACATTTTAGTGAAGAGTTGAATGAATATCACACTTATTTGTATATATTCTGCTGTTTGTACTTGACATAATAACAGTGTTTTTAAGCTGAATGAAGGAAACAGACAAAAAGAGTGAAAGTGTGAGAGGGGATTACCTTAATACAGGTGCTTAAAGAGGGCTCCTGTCTGCCATGAAATTAATGCTGCAGACACATTCACAGTACTCTCATGCACAATTTAAGTTTCACATCATATTTGAGGTACAGAACCTTTAATGGAGAAATGAAACATGGAGTATGAAAATAGATGTTTCTGTTTCCTCTGCATCAAACATGCTTTCATGCTGGGAATCACACTTTCTATGTGATCAATGCACTCTAGAGTTACAACTGAAGTGTGTGTTGTGCAAATCCAGTTTCATTCACTATTCTCTTCAGTTTATGAATTGGTTTAATAAAAGGAAAAACATTAATGAAGGGTCTAAACTGGAATAAGTATTTAATTGCTTTAATCTTCAGATAATTTACAGAATATTTGAGATTGTAGATAAAAAATTCACATATGGATCGCTGCACGTGACACATTACCTTATTTATCATCACATTTGGCTTTTAAATGTGAGCTGAAAGGATCAGAAGTTTGCAGGAAACTATGTCAGCCTATATGCAAACTAGTATTTTATGCTAATTAAACTATTTGGTAATAAATTTGCTGGTTGTTGGAGGGAGACATTTAAGGAAAATGTACTAAAATTTGGACAAAACTGGTTAAAATCATCAAGATTATGACACCCTATCCGTGTGTGTGTGTGTGTGTGTGTGTGTGTATTTGCATATGTATTCTGCATTCTTGTCTGAGTCACATGCAGATCCTTGTATCCGTGGCAACAACAGCTCTCATTCATGGAGGAGAATGTATCCATTCATAATAACCCTTTGTTAACAATCTGTTTCTGTGATTCTGAAACATTCAGGGATCATCGTATATTTACATTATGCAGGAGTGTGAGCACGCTGCAGATGACCACAGCAATACCAATAAATAAAGATAAAACACACTAACTGATGCACACGCATACCTCTGTATGGGCTAATTAGTTTTGTTATTGTTTTGTTTTTCACCCATTTCACAGTGTGTTGGTGAGGAGAACTGGGTTGACAGCCGGACAGTTTACATTGGACAAAAGGAGCCTCCCCCAGGAACGGAGGCCTTTATACAACAAAGATTTCCAGATAACAGAATAGTCTCCTCCAAGGTCAGCGTATGCACAAAGCACGTCACTCTAAGAGGTTCAATTTCCGTTATTATGCTGAAGATAATTTTTAAGCAGTTTATTGAGGTTAAGCAAGCATCTCATAATAAAGAGGACACAAAGTAAAGAGCAGTTTGTACTACGTCACTGTTCAGGCTCATGTATTTGCAGAATTGGGGCTTTTTTCCTTCTCAATAGGACAGTGGGTTGAAAAAATTGTGTTTTTTAAAGAATGTTAGTTAGAGTAAGAGTTGTTTAAATAGATAAGAAGCAAAAGATAAGTATCATATTTTATAAAGCAGAATTTTATGCAATGTTTTCACCATAAAGTGATTTAAAAATCATTTTCAGTGGATATAATATACATAACTTTATATATTGTATATACCAAACATAATTATCCCTTCTCTTTCTTCTAGTACACATTTTGGAACTTCATACCTAAGAATATGTTTGAGCAGTTCAGAAGAGTAGCCAACTTCTACTTCCTTATCATATTCCTGGTTCAGGTAAGTCACTTTATATGTAAACATTGAGGAAAATATTACTGTTATATTTCAATACAGTGATCAGCAGATGCATCTCTGATGACGTGCAGGGCATCGCGCCCCTGGTTGTACTGTTACATCAGGTTACATGTGTTTTTTAATACACCGACATATAAAAAACATAAAACAATTTTAAATGCTTGTTGATCATTGCAATCCTGCTGTAATAATATGTAGCATTGACATTTCATTCAAAGCAATCTAAAGAAATGTTACATGTGTGTGAGTATAGGAGTTACTTCCTATACAAGCCTCAACAGGTCTCTAGAGGTTCTTTACCGCCTCACTGTATGTCAGTATGATCTGTTTTTCTCCCATAAATCCGTCCGTGTCATTCACAGTTGATTATCGACACTCCCACAAGTCCAATCACCAGTGGACTGCCGCTCTTTTTTGTCATCACCGTAACCGCCATCAAACAGGTGAGACGCTGTGTTCAGACTGCAGACAAATGCAACCCGAATCACTGCGGACCGCAGTCTGGAGATCCAAGTGACCCAAATTTATGTCACTGTGATGATGACGCCACTCTGCGTTGTCATAGCAACAGGAGGTAAATTAGCGGTAGACTGCTAATGGGAAACTTACACTGCTCAAACAGCTTTAAATTGCATAAATAACTGCAATCAATGCCACACTTGTTATTGAGCTTCTGCACATGTGGGCCAATTCAGTCAAAACTAAATTAAGCACCAATGCTTTGCCTTTTAACTTCAACTCCCCCGAAAACGATACGGTGTGTCAAAAGTAAATACAAACAGAATGCAATGTAATGTCTATACTTTAAGGGTAATAAACAACATATCAGATGTAAAAGAAATGTCATCATTCATTGAAAATATTTACTCACTTTGAATTTAATGACAGCAACACATGTAAAACTAGAAAAGCATTGAGTGCAGACCTCCATGAAGCTGCTCGTTTCCTCCTAAACTGTTATTTACATCCTGTATTGTAATGCTACAGTCATTTTACATTCATACATTTCTATATGCACTGATAATTAATCCAGTGTTTTAGCTTATATTGCAGTGTCTGTTTCATACTTATATCTAAATTCATTTTTTACTGATTAAAATTAAAAAAGATGACTTTATTTTCCTGTTCTGAATGATAGTAGCCACAATTTTTATATCTTCTCATTCATATATGTACTGTATATGTATTTGCATAAACCTGCTCAAAACCAGACAGACAGAAAAATGCTGCCAATGGAAGAAGTAACAAAAATAGACCAGGTTGTTTTTGTTTGTTTGTTTTGCTTTGTTTTAATGCATTGTAATGTGATGTTTGAGACTCCTTGTCATGCATTTTTTAAAAATCCCTACTTACAACCGTTGCATTGTAATTTTCAACCACGTCCTACCTTGTTTAATTTACTAAACCTTTTTTAGATTTTTTTAGTTTGGAGGATTTAGTTTTAGTGAACAAAGAAATGCAAATATTTTCCTCCTTTCAGTTTTAATATCTGCTTTGTTGTCAGGATGTATTTCTCATAAGTGAATAGTGATGCCAGTACTGCACACACACACACACACACACACTCACGCAAAACATACACAAGACAATAAAAGCTATCACCTACTCTATTTTTCTTTTTCAGGGTTATGAAGACTGGTTGAGACACAAAGCTGACAATGATGTTAACCAGTATCCTGTCCTCGTGGTGCAGCATGGAAAAGTGATCCGCAAGCAAAGCCGTAAACTTATGGTAAGTGTGTGAGTGTGTGTGTGTGTGTGTGTGTGTGTGTATACATGCTTGTTTTTGTGAGTAAATCAACATGAACATGGAGCCCATGCATTTGTTTTATTGGCTCATGCTGAGGGATTTTCCTGCTTCTAAGCTCTTTATGTTGTGCTTTTGTGTGTTTGCATGTGTTAGCCTACATTTAAAAGCAATTTAGCCTCTAAAAACAATGATGGTAATGCATGTTATGCAAGAAAGTGAGAGGGGAAATCTAGTTCAGCCAGCAGATCTGATGAAGATCTGTTGATTGGACGTCGTAGCTTTTGGCTGAACTTGGACATGTCTGCAGGTGGTAAAGCTGATGGTTAGCTTATCAGGTAAACTGCATTAGCAATACTGGGTAAGTCCATTAGCAGAAATGCTAAAACTGTCGTGCTAGCCATCAAAGAGGGTACACTTTGTTTGTTTTTAAACTATACAGCTATACTAAATTGACCCAATGTGAAATGCATTCAAATGATGATTAATATAATTGCTGCTAATTCAATGTGTGCCAGGTAGGAGACGTGGTATATGTTAAAGAAGACGAGACTTTTCCTTGTGATCTCATCCTTCTTTCATCATCTCGGGATGATGGTACGTGCTATGTTACCACAGCCAGCTTGGATGGAGAGAGCAGCCACAAGGTGTGTTGGGTTAACTTTCCTCATTTCATTCATATATTTTTTTAATGCACACAGTATTTATCACCTATAACACTATTTTTTATTCCTATTTATTAAATCTTTAATGCAATTCTTCTCCCCTCCACATTTTTAGGCCATAGTTGTTACCTGGAGCACTCTATCTCCATTACATTTCTTAACCAAATACCCTTTATCTGCCTTTCTTTTTAATCTAGACATACTATGCAGTGCAGGACACTAAAGCATACACCACTGAGAAGGAGGTTGACTCCATCCATGCAACAATTGAATGTGAACAACCACAGCCAGACTTGTACAAGTCAGTACAAAAAACCCCACGCACAGACTTGAATAATGTTTTCCTGCCTAATAAATAATAAAAAATATGTCTCTGAACAGATTTGTGGGTCGTATCAACATCTACATGGACAATGAGCCAGTAGCAAGGTAATTCTCTCTGCCTGTTTAGCCCTGAAACACAGACCTCAGCCCACTGATTACTGTAATGATCCCTTTTGTAGACCGTTGGGATCAGAAAACCTGCTGCTACGAGGAGCCACACTCAAGAACACTGAATTCATCTATGGTAAAACAAAGTGTTGTTGATCCCACACTGTCAAAAATACATTACAGTTTAAATGAATCGATTCTCCTCCTGCTTTCAGCCGTCGCCATCTACACTGGCATGGAAACCAAGATGGCCCTCAACTACCAATCCAAGTCCCAGAAACGATCTGCAGTGGAAAAGTAAGCTCTCTGTTTTCATTTTAATTTCATTAACTGTCTCTGGAGCAGAATGTATCGGCGCTGACTGACGTCCTCAACTTTGGCAGGACTCTTTATCTCGCACTGGCTAAAACCATGCTGGACATTATTGTTTACCTTCTTCCATCCGTCTGTTCACTTCACATATCTTCATTTACACACTGAGCGTCTGCGTCTCTGTGGCTCGGTGCATTGACTGAATCAATTTTCCCTCCATCTGGCGTTTGCAGAGTCTTGCATCCAGATGGCTTGTAGAAATAACTGACTGTAGGTGGATTACATTTGCACTTGGTTTCTGTGTGTGGAAGACGTTTGCAAAATTGTTTTGGCTCAGAATAAAAGTCCTGAATTTTGTTGTTAAAGTACATTTATAAAAGTAAGTGTGTAATGTTTCTTAAGGCATCAATTTTCTCCCTTTTTTCCTGCTTCTATATATCAGAAATAGTTTATTAGGGATTTTATTTACCTACAGACGGCTGTGAAAAAAATAATTTCCTATTTGCACCTCTATTTATGATCATTTGTCACAGATGCAGCTAAGAGGGAGAAACTGTATTTGGAGAGTAGTTTTGTACCAGATCTGGTCTATTTTTGTTTGTTTGTGTTTGTCTGATCAAAATTTAAAAAAGGTTTTTTTTTATAATCAAAAGATTATGTGTATTTACTAGATCAGAGTGTTTAGAGACAATCTTATGTCTAATATTTGCATTATAGTCATCCAACAGCATCTAAAGTCTGCATTTCCTTCAATTGAGTATTTTTTTTCACTTTTCTCCAAAAATATGCAATGTATGCTGTCATTTATTGACTTGTGCATAAAATCCGCTACTCATTGAAGTATTTTTATCACTGTGTTTGAAAGTAAACCTTGTTTACACTGCATAAAATACAAGCAAACTCTGAGTCTAAAAAGGAAACTGGATTATCTCACTCTGCGTCTTCAGTTCAGGTCAGCTGCTTTGAGTTGGTTCTGCTTTACATAAAGTCAAGAACCACAACAAAAAGCCATCATCAATGGAGCCCTGATACCTGAATTTACCATGGCAACCACTAACAAAAAACTAGTTATATTAGTCAGATGGAGGGAGAAGTTTTTATTGAAACATGAGGCAATACAAAGAGATTTTTAGTAAAAGAAATAACTTTTACTGCTAAATAGAGAAAAGCATCATGGAGGGAAACTGAGTCAATGCCGAGGTTTGAATCCACTCGTCCACCGACCAAATGGGGTTGAAATATTAGTTGATGGAAAGAAAATCTACATTTAGAGTCGGTCTTACTGGGTAAAACAACTAACTGAAAGTTAAGTTTAAATAAATATTTTGGTAGGAACATGTATTAGGCCTTTTTCCTAGCTGATAGATAAAAAATTTGATCATTATTTCTACATTCGATATTTTAAACCCCTACAGGTGCCGTTTTAACACCCTCTGTATGTTGTGTTACTTAAAACATGGACTTTATCAAGTAACATCCTGTGTATGAGACTCCAACCACAGCAAAAAACCCAGTTTTCCACACACTCAGAGTTATAACACAACCCACTTTCTGGAACAGGCCCAGAATTTATTTAATGTTTTAAATACATGTTTAAGGTAATTGTTTTTCTTCTCCCATAGGTCAATGAATGCATACCTTGTGGTTTACCTTTGCATCCTCATCAGCAAAGCTATTATCAACACAGCGCTAAAATACATGTGGCAGGCTGACCCTAACAGAGATGAGCCCTGGTACAATGACAGGACCGAATCGGAGAGGCAGAGACACATTGTGAGTTACTTTTCCCACATCAGTAAACAGAAATGTCTTCGTCCTCCATCTTACTTTACGCTGTCCTCCCCTTCAGCTGATACGGGCCTTCACAGACTTCTTGGCCTTCATGGTTCTTTTTAACTACATCATCCCGGTATCCATGTACGTCACCGTGGAGATGCAGAAGTTTCTGGGTTCTTACTTCATCATGTGGGATGATGAGATGTTTGATGAGGAGCTGAGGGAGAGAGCTGTGGTCAACACATCAGATCTCAATGAGGAACTGGGACAGGTAGCAGACTGCTGGATGCTTAAATGTTACTTTGATCATACAATAAAACAGATTTATTATATATATATTTATTTTGTATATAAGTATACAGTGAATCTGCATTTTCTAATAGTTTAATTATATAATAAATAACTAAAGAGTTGATCACCTTTAAAATTCAGATGCTATTTTTTCAGGTGGAATATGTATTTACAGACAAGACTGGGACCCTGACAGAAAACAATATGGAGTTCATAGAGTGCTGTGTGGATGGGCATGTTTACGTTCCTCACGCCATCTGTAATGGACAGGTAACATGCTGATGGATTTAATACGCACTGTTTGTTGATCATTTGTTCAGGTGACCAAAAATACCCGATGAGGGTTTATAATGCTTTTATCTAATGTTTGAATGTATTTAATATGAAAAACATTTATGTTTTTGCCTGTCTTTAAAATGCTCAGGTGTGTAAATATAAAGAAAATGTAATAGACATGCTTTATATAGTGGGAACATGTTGAATAAGGAGCAATGTGCGATTTCCTGTCTGCATCTGTGATTTAGAAAAACATGTACAACTCCTTTGCAGGACCTAGAGCAGGTTAAAAGGTGCTACATGTTGGACTAGTGATGCATGTGGTGACACGTTACCTGAAGATCCCATGGGTTGCCTGTAGGTCAGGGAGGGTTAAGAATATTTTCCTTTTAACTGTAAGGCACATTGAATGTGCTCAACCTGCAAATTAAGGCAGAATAAAATCCACCTTTTGCTGCATATTTAGCTTGTATGTAATTATAGTGGGTGAGACAAGCTTTCTGTTTGTGCAGGATTATTTTACACATGCCAAACAAAGTGCAGAGTGTTGCAGTTTCCACAGTGTCCTGTTTGTAAGGGGAGGATTAGATCCACCCACCAAACCTTCTGTTCCAGATGAACATAACATTGTTGTTGCAGGTGATGCCTGGTGCAGCCGGCATGGACATGATCGATACATCACCAGGCCCAGATGCTAAGGTAAGCTTAGCCCCTTTAATAGTTTGTGCATGTGCACTGATGTGCACGTGAGTGTAACACAGTGTTGGTTTTTTTTATCCCAGGTGCACGAGGATCTGTTTTTCCGTGCACTGTGTTTGTGCCACACGGTGCAGGTGAAAGAGGAGGAGACAGTTGACGGGATCAAGCACGGCATCCATCAGGGCAAATCCACCTCCTTCTACATTTCCTCATCTCCAGATGAGGTAGCGCTGGTAGAGGGAATGAAGAGGTGGAGCACACACACACACACACACACACACACAACACATTCAGATTAGATATTTTATTCTAAATGATGGCATTTTGCTCCGTTTTGCAGCCTTGGTTTCACCTACCTGAGACAAAAGGACGGTCAGATGGAAATCTTGAATCGGGACGATCATGTAGAAAAGTGAGTGTGACCCTTTAAAAAATATGATTATTTTAAGCTTTAGGATATTATATTAATTCTACACAAAGTGCAGCTACATAATATTAAAACCATGTAATGTTCTGTTTCCCAGATTTGAGCTGCTAGAAGTTTTAACTTTTGATTCTGTTAGACGGAGGATGAGCGTCATCGTCAGGGCCAACTCTGGTAACACAAAATATGATGAATTTCCTCAAAATGTGCACGTTTTCTCGTTTAAACCCTTAATTTTTCCGGCTATATGTTTGCAGGTGAGATTTATCTATTCTGTAAAGGTGCAGACTCCTCCATTTTCCCCAGAGTTGTCTCAGGCAAGGTGGCGCAGGTCAAAGCCCGGGTGGAGCACAATGCAGTGGTGAGAACATGCATAAATTCAGTCTTACTTACAGCAGGAAGGCTTCTTATTTCTGTATTAGAAAGTAGTTTCACAGTTACAGAACATGACCCAGGTTTCCTCGGTTAGCATAGGAAATTGATCAGTGGAGCAAACTTAGTCCATAGAGAATATTAAGTATTTATTCCTTTTATTAAGCTGTTTTCTTTCATCATATGTAAACAGAAAGACCATTTGATTAGAAAGAATCCTTGTAAGAAATTGCTAAATGAGCTGTTAATAAAGCAGGTGGCTGCAAAGCAACAGCACAGAGCTGAACCTTAGTGGTTGGGTTTAACACAATGAACTAGATAAAGATAATTGAACTTGCAGTGAAAACCAGGTCAGTGAGACCTCACTTGCTGTGTGTTCCCAGCCACAGAAAAATCCTAGCTTTAGGTGGAAATGGAAAAATGTGTGGTGGGTTTTGTGCTAGTGAGGTGCTACCATGCTGCTGAGTCACACTCCAAACCCAGACTCATAAATATCATCTTGATGCTGTACAGTGTGGTAAAAAGACACGCGCAGTGGGAAACTTTGAGATTATAGCTCCATAAATGTATCTACTCTTTGTTAAATGACTGTTCTCCTCTAGGAGGGTCTGAGGACACTTTGTGTGGCTTATCGGCCTCTGAGCTCTGAACAGTACCAGCAGGTCTGCCATCTGCTCAGCGGCGCCAAGTTGGCTCTACAGGACAGAGACAAACGGCTGGCAGAGGCTTATGACTGTATTGAGACGGACCTCATACTACTGGGAGCCACTGCTGTGGAGGACAGGTGGAAGCTCCCTTTAAGCGACTTCCCGTATCTTTATGTGAAAACTTTAGCAGTGCAGCTTCTCTTTCAGTTGCCACACTTTACATTGCATGCTGGAAATGTCCTAATTAAATACATTTCAACCTTTTTGTAAATGCATTTTAAACATCGATCAGCCCTGAACAGTAAATATGTGTGTGCTGCAGCCAAGAAAAGTCCCATCCCAGTTTTTAGGCAAGGAGCAGTTCGACCCTGCAATCATACACACGGCACCAAAGGCAATTATAGTGCAATGTAAACCCACGGGGCATTTAAATGAACTCATTCTGCACAAAGAGAAAGGGACCCAACACAATCTACTGCATGTGCTACATAAAATAATACTATTAAGAGCAATTGTTTGATTCATTGTGCCTAATTAAGACGTTTCCATCAACCTCTGTCTGTGTTGTCCCTCCCTAACAGGCTGCAGGACAAAGCAGCAGACACTATCGAGTCCCTTCACAAAGCTGGCATGAAAGTGTGGGTTCTGACCGGGGATAAGATGGAGACAGCGACTGCAACCTGCTATGCGAGCAAGCTGTTTCACCGTAACACCCAAATTCTGGAGCTGACCACCAAGCGCACAGAGGAGCAGAGCCTTCACGACGTCCTGTTTGACCTGAGCAGGACTGTCCTCAGGCAGTATGGCGGCATGACCCGGGACACGCACTCCAAGTACGAGTTTTTGATTTTTTGGTTTATATTTAATATCACTGCAATAAAACAAAGTGATAGTATTATTGCTGCGTCGACTGACTAGTTTTTTGTGTTTGTTTAAGTTTATCAGGGGACTATGCCGACTACGGGCTGATAATCGACGGAGCTACCCTCTCTGCCGTGATGAGACCCGGCCAGGAGGAGTCAAACTCAGGGAATTACAAAGAAATCTTCCTGGAAATCTGCCGCAACTGCAGTGCAGTGCTCTGCTGTCGTATGGCGCCTCTTCAGAAAGCACAGGTATGAAAACCCGCTGCAGTGTGACTCGTTTCTATTGCTGTTAACCATGATGTTGATGGTGTCAGTAACAAACATGTATTAATTATTTATATCGCTTTTATATTCTCAGATTGTCAAGATGATCAAGGCCTCCAAAGAGCACCCAATCACGCTGGCTATTGGAGATGGCGCTAATGATGTCAGCATGATCTTAGAGGCCCATGTTGGCATTGGTTAGTATTTTGGCAGCTCATGTTGCACAAACACAAGATGAATACAAGTGGTTATTGTTCATCCGGCCTCTTCGTGTGGCGTCTATGAGTCTAAGTAGCTTAGCTTATGGTTCCATTTGAGCAGAGTAACACAAAGTATAACAGATCTTTAATGCTTCCTTCTTTAGTCTTTTACCAGAATAAAGAGCCTCAATCTGATAAAGTCATCTTTTTTTTTTAATGGGGTCCAGGTATTATGGGTAAGGAGGGTCGTCAGGCAGTGAGAAACAGCGACTACGCCATCCCAAAGTTCAAACACCTTAAGAAGATGCTGCTTGTTCATGGACACTATTACTACATACGCATTTCGGAGCTTGTGCAATACTTCTTCTATAAGGTAAATTCTCCTGGACATGTACAGAAGTATGCTTAAATGTTTCCCTCTCTCTATTCAGTATAGTCTCCTAGTTGGTTGATTTTATACTGAAGCAAAAGGAAACCAGAACGGTTTATCAATCAGACCATTTCATCTCACTGAACCTCTAATTATTTCCTTTTTCTCTTTCCAGAATGTCTGTTTCATCTTCCCTCAGTTTCTCTACCAGTTTTTCTGTGGCTTTTCACAACAGGTAGTAACAAACAAAGCCTTTTAGCAGTCATGAAAGACACAAAAATAGATAAAAAACACTAACACTGCACTCTCTTCATGCACTCCAGCCACTCTACGACACCGCCTACTTGACCCTCTACAACATCAGCTTCACCTCGCTGCCCATCCTGCTCTATAGTCTCATGGAGCAGCACATTAACATCGACATCCTGAAAAAGGACCCATCTCTCTATAAGTTAGTGTCTGTGTGGGGTTTTGGTCGGATAGATGTAGGGATAATGGATAGGACTGTGGAAGTCATCACTGCCTCTTAGCTAGAGCGCTAATTTCCCTCTGCTCTTTGCTGTGGAAACAGTCACATGACACAAATTCTCTGAATGTTTCAGTGAGTCAGTCCTTCAGTTAATAGTGAACCATTTGTTTCAGCCTGCTCTGCAGTTGCCTTAATTATGCACAGCATGTTTTCCAAGCAAAATAGCATATTTATCATTGATTTGTTCTGCTAAAGCTTTCAGTCATTGTTTATGGTCTCCAGTCAAATGAGTAAACACAGAAACATACTTAGGCATTAAGAGTGTTAAGATGCTTTTTCATTTGTGAAAGTATAACTAAAATACTTGTTACATAAATTACTGCCGTGTTTATTACAATCAATCATTTCAGGCTAAACTCCCTTTAAAAGGCAGTGAATAAACAATGATATTGATCTTTGATTAGTCCCCTCCTGAAGATCCACTCAGGCTTTAACTTTGTGCTCATCTTCACAGAGACATTGCCAAGAACTCTTTGCTGCGATGGCCCATCTTCATATATTGGACTGTCCTGGGCGTGTATGACGCCATTGTGATGTTCTTCGGCGCTTACTTCCTGTTTGACAACACCACCTTCACCAGCAATGGACAGGTAACAGCGTTTTATGTGTGATGACTGTTTCAGTTTATCTAGGAACAAGCACATCATTTATTTAAGTGTAGGATGCATCTCTCGTCTGCAAATCCCTCTCATAATTTGTACTTTTCATGAATGTTTTTCAGCCAGTTTTTATGTATTAATCTCAATTTAGGCCTTATGTTTTTAATATAACTTGTTGCTTTGAGTTACACTAAATAAAAAAAACTTTTTTTCCTTATTTATTACCAGATAAATGCAGCTAATGGGTTGTGCAGTGTAATAAGATCACATGTTATGCTTAAAGCCCATTTGATAGAATGTACTGTAATGTTGTAGCTGTTGTCACAATGTAGTTTATTATAATTCAGTTCAGTTATGCTTTACTTATTATAATTAATATAAAGGCTGATGCCAAGTAATTCACTCTATACCAGTTTTAATCCAGTTATTGTTATAATGGAGTGGAAAAGTGAGGTGAGAGGGAGAAAAAATTGTTTTAACTCCAAAACTTAAGCTCATAAACACAAGAGCAACGCCAACTAGCAGATATGAGCAAAACAACTGATGAACCGGTAAATAAGAAGAGAAACCATGAGGGTATAAATACACAGTATAAAACGAGAAGCGAGTGTGGCGGTTAAACTAAACAAACAGGTGAGATATTTAACAGGAAATACAAAAATAAAAACAAGGAAACGCTACAAATGACAGTTATATAATCTACATTTGTCCAATTGTTTGCACAAGATTATAACTGAGCATGTACAGGGTGGGTTATTGTGGAAAGGAAACATAAAGCCCTTTTTACAGGAAGGAACACACTTTAAACAGAACCAGACTCAGGAAGAACAGCTATGGGTCTCTACTGGTGTGGATGGTGAGGGGTCACCAGCAGCTTAACTGAGCCAGCGATACTAGCAGTAATGGTAATAAATCGTCATATTCAGAGAGAAAACGTAGAGAGAGAAATGGAGGAAAGTGTTCGGTGCATCTTTGGGCATCCAGCTGTCTAAGCTTTTAGCAGCATAAATAAAATGAATAAAGGGATAGTTACATCTAATCCCCATGCAAACCTTAACTATAAGCTGTATGAAAAATGAAAGTTCAAAGTCTGATCAGAAAGGATGTGAATCTGCTTCCTGAACATCCTGAGCTGCTTCCTTACAGAGGTGACTGATGTTCTTCCTAGCATTTTATTTATATAAACTCAGGAAGCCACAAGTGAACCTGCAGTGTAGAGCGAAGCAAAGCTTAGTTATGGAGGGCTTGATGAGGGAAAAGAAGATTTTTAAATCCTAAATTTAACAGTGAGGACAGGCTAAAATGGCTCCTGCTAATTCTCAAGAGAAACCTTTTTGGATCAGCTGGAGACGTTTTTGGGACATCCCGGTAATACGGCATTACAGGAGTCTGATTTTAAAGTAACACTGAATATGTCTTATTGACATGCTCCACAGCATGGCAGGTTTTACACCACCTCCCTCTGTGTTTTCTACTGGTTTGCTATGATTCCTTTCAAGCGATGCTTGTTTCAGTTGCTTTGTCTCTCAATATTTTTATTTTTACATCTGTTTTATTTGATTGTTCAGCCACCAAAACTGTTTATTTTATTCTTTTCTTGCCATATTCTCTTTTTCTTCCTATCCTCTTACCTTTGTGTTGCTTTTTCTTTTTGCTTCTCTTTCCTCCTCCCAGCTAATGACAACCAACACACAGATGGTAAGCCTGTCCCTGTCTCTCTCTGTCATCTCTCCCTCGTTTCACCCTCCAGTTTCCTGTTTTGTCACCATTTAGACTGTCCTTCATCTTCATCTCATTGTCCAGCCCTTTATGCTTGTAGACGCATCAAGCATAGGCTTTTGTGTAGTGACCGGCCTCTCCTTGTGTCCAGCTATTAGTGACCTTGTAAGTCTGTGGGAGGTTCCAGTGTGAGCTCAGGATGAATGAGCACCAAAAAAAAAAAGTATTTATTCACCTCCATTACATGATATTTGAGATATGTATCCATCTTTCAAATGTAATTCTCTGATAGTGGAGTGTGTTTGTAGAAATGAGTGTTAGATTGTCAGATTTCTGGTTACTCGCTGGAACATTTTAGCAGGATTATTAGTAAAAAATGATGATATTAGGTGGACGCAAACAGGTAAATAGATTTATCTTTGAAGTTAAAGGGAAATCTGATGCTTTAAAAAGACCAAAAATCATCATTTGGTTTTATATTTTGAAAGATTTTATGGGCTTTATTGTTTGTTTGCTCATTTTTGTTGTGATTATCTTTTTTATGTAGTATGCAGTTAAACAATAACTCATCATTGTATTTTTTATATTTATGGTAAATAATACATTACCTCCATTATCCTCTGAAGCTGGGTTGTTTTTTTCAGTAACAATGAAATACACAATGTTAAAGATTTAGGTTTATTTCCTCCCCTGCTAAATCTTGTATTAATAAAAGCATTAAATTAAAGCACTTGTTGCTACTTTACATGCACATTAATCCCTGAATTGTATCCATTTTCTCCATTTAGATGTAAATTTGATCATACATGCACATTTTATTTTACTTTCTATAAGCTCTAAAATACAACTATTTCTGTTCTTACTGTAAATAACTTGTATTATAATAATGTCTAATAAATTAAAGCTGCCTGCAGTGAAAAAAAAGCTAAATTCTCTTTCAGTAATTTCTGATTAGCTCAATATAATTTCAGCAGGACACTATTGAC